>CM050526.1:50759718-51292218 GCA_027563665.1 Antrozous pallidus
GCCGGTGTGGCTCAGTGGATAGAGCGTCCGCCTGTGGACGGGTCCCGGGTTCGATTCTGGTCAAGGGCACAGGCGCTGGCTGCAAGCTCGATCCCCAGTGGGAGGCTTCCAGGAGGTGCCAACCAATGGTTCTCTCTCATCGTTAACATTTCCATCCGTCCCTCTCCCTTCCTCTCTGAAAGCAATGAAAATATATTTAAATACATATATATAGATATATATATATATGTATGTTATGTATAATAAAAGTGTAATATGCAAATAGACTGAACTGCAGTCTGGACCTTCCAGGCAAAGCCAGGGCTGCAGCTGCAGGATCGAAGGCCCACTCCTGAACGAATTTTGTGAGCCGGGCCTCTAGTATTTATATATTAAATTGAGGCTGAGGCTGTGCTGTCGAGATAAGGGTTCCAGGCCTGGCAGGGGCCACGGGATCCGGGCGGGAGGCACAGAGAGCCGGGCCGGGCAGAGCTGGTCAGGGACCAAATAGTCTGGGGCGGGGCAGGGGTGTGAGCACAGCAGGGGCCCGAACCAGGCCCCGGGGGTCCACGGTGTCCTCTCCCTGGGTCAGACCCATTTCCCGGAAGCCCAGCTCCCAGCTTAGGCTCTGGGTGGGGAGGTGGGGGCCCAGGTTTGCAGACTCTGATGCTCCTGGTCAGGACAGGACACATCTCTGTGCAGGGGACCTGCGTTCTTCCCCAGGGAGAGCCTCTGGCCCTGGGTGGGGGCGGGCCCTGGGGGCGGGGACCCTGGGGGGGTGTCCTGGGTGGGGGCGGGCCCTGGGGGGCGGGGACCCTGGGGGGGTGTCCTGGGTGGGGGCGGGCCCTGGGGGGCGGGGACCCTGGGGGTATCCTGGGGGGAGGCCTGGGGGCGAGGCGCCTGCTGACGGCTGTGTGTGCAGCGGAGGAGGTGGTGGAGCACTGCTCCTTCCGGGACGAGGAGGACGACTGCACCTACAGCTACACCGTGGAGGGCGACGGCACACCCGGGCCCAACAGCACGGTCCTGGTGCACCGGAAGAAGGGTGAGCTGGCGCCCGGCCGCCGGAGGTGGGGGCCCACCAGACCGCGTCCAGGGACGAGCACCACCTCCCTCCTCCCCCTAGACTGCCCGCCCGGCTCCTTCTGGTGGCTCATCCCCCTGCTCATCTTCCTCCTGCTGCTCCTGCCACTGCTGCTGCTGCTCTGCTGGAAGTACTGCGCCTGCTGCAAGGTGACCTCCCGTTCGGGTCCCCCAGTCCCCGCCCTGCCCAGGGTCCCCGTAGCTGTCAGAGCCCCAGTGAATCCACGTCTCTGCCCAGCTCTCATGTCCCCCCGCCCCCGACCCGGTGCCTTGGCTCTGCCCACACGAGCGGCTGGCTGGCTGGGAGCGCCTGCCCCGGGGCCAGCCGCCTGCAAAGGGCCGGAGCCCTCGGCCCGCACGGGAGCTGAGGCCGAGGCAGACAGCAGACAGGCGGCAGGAAAGCGGGGAGGGGGCACAGCTGGGAGGCGGGGCTGGGGGGCCGAGGCCACGCTCCGTGGGAGCCGTCAGGGCTGTGGGTGTCGGTGTGAGCTAGGGAAGAGCTCTGTGACCAAACACGTTGGACGCTCGGGGCCTCTGCAGGACTTCTCAGAGCCTCTGTCCGGCCGATGCGCAGTGAAACCATAAGAGGGGTCTGAGCTCAGGGCCCCCCAAATGGGTTGGTTATGAAACCTTTCCTTTACGGAGCATCTTGCAAGACCAGGGTCCCCTGGCACACACTTTGGGAACTCTGTGCCCCATCACCCTCCATACTGCCCTCTGCCCGCACCTAGACCCCTGCCACTGCCCGGCTGTCCTGGTGTCGGGGGTGGGCACTATGGCCCTCTGGACTCTTGCTGCAGGCGGCTGGGTGGTGGCCGGAGGGGCTGACTGGCCGGCAGCTGTCCCAGCCTCATCCCTACCCCTTGTCCCCTAGGCCTGCCTGGCGCTGCTCCCGTGCTGCAACCGAGGTACAGGCTGGCATTGGAGGGGCAGCGGGTGGGGCTCTGACCACTCCTTGCCCAGCGGGGGTGGCGGGGAAGGAGGGCCGAGTCCGGGACGGGGAGGCAGACCCTGGGCTCCACCTGGGGGTGGCACAGGGAGTACCTGGGGGGAGGACCAGGCGGGGGAGGACCAGGCGGGGGAGGACCAGGCGGGGGGAGGACCAGGCGGGGGAGGACCAGGCGGGGGAGGACCAGGCGGGGGGAGGACCAGGCGGGGGGAGGACCAGGCGGGGAGGACCAGGCGGGGAGGACCAGGCGGGGAGGACCAGGCGGGGGAGGACCAGGCGGGGGAGGACCAGGCGGGGAGGACCAGGCGGGGGGAGGACCAGGCGGGGAGGACCAGGCGGGGAGGACCAGGTGGGGAGGACCAGGCGGGGAGGACCAGGCACCGGGCCTCACGCCGAGCTCCTGCCCGCAGGCCACATCGTGGGCTTCAGGGAGGACCACTACATGCTGCGGGAGAGCCTCATGTCCTCGGACCACCTGGACACGCCCATGCTGCGCAGCGGCAACTTCAAGGGCGTCGACAGGGTCCGCTGGAAGGTCACCAACAACGTGCAGCGGCCCGGCTTCGCCACCCACGCTGCCAGCACCAACCCCACGGAGCTGGGTGAGGGGCCGGGTGCGGCGGCTCGGGGGGGCCCTGGCGCCGGGCGCCTTCCCTGCTGCTCCGGGCCCAGGGTCACCCCGTTCCCGGTTTTTCCGAGTTTGGGCGCCGGCCCGGCCCGGCCACCCTCCGCCCTCTGTGATGGCGCCATGGGCTCAGGCCGCCCGCCGGCCGGGTGCCCCCAGCTGGAGGGGCTGCTGCGGTGCCCGCGTGCCCGGGGCTGACCGCAGCTCCCTGCCGCCCCCAGTGCCCTACGGGCTGTCGCTGCGCCTCGCCCGCCTGTGCACCGAGAACCTGCTGAAGCCGGACACGCGTGAGTGCGCCCAGCTGCGCCAGGAGGTGGAGGAGAACGTAAGCGCGGCCCCAGGCCGGGCGGCCGGGGGGCGGAGGGGAGCCCCGGGGGCGCCCCTGGACCCGATGTCCCCGGTGGGAGGGGGCGCCCGTGGACACGCGCCCGGTGTGGGGTCTCCCTGGGTCGGCTCGCGGGTCCTCACGCCCGCCCCTGCCCGGCAGCTGAACGAGGTGTACAGGCAGATCGCCGGCTCGCACAAGCTGCAGCAGACCAAGTTCCGGTGCGTCCCGTGCGGGGTGCCCGGGTGCGGGGGGGGGGAGGGGCCTGCCCCAGGCCGCCTGGCTCACGACCCATCTCGTTCCCCGCAGGCAGCAGCCCAACGCCGGGAAAAAGTGAGTTGAAGACACGGGTGGGACAGCCCCGCCCCCTGCCCCACCTGCCTCAACCCCAGCCCCCGCCCCCCGCCCCACCTGCCCCTTCCCCAGCCCCCGCCCCCTGCCGTCCTGCGGGTGGGGAGGCCGCTGTCTGTCATGGGCTGGAACCTTCCTGTGAGCAATACTGCAGGAGCCCCACGATGAGCCAGCCCTGTACAGGCAGGCGGACCGGGGGTCCACTCGGGACCAGGGGGACCTCCTGCCAACCGAGGCTAAGAGAGGTTCAGTAACTTGCCCAAGGTGACCTGGTTATTAAGAAATAGGGCCAGCTGAAACCGGTGTGGCTCAGTGGCTAGAGCGTCGGCCTGTGGACTGAAGGGTCCTGGGTTCGATTCCGGTCAAGGGCATGGACCGTAGTTATGGGCGCATCCCCAGTGGGGGGTGTGCAGGAGGCAGCTGATCCATGTTCTCTCTCATCGATGTTTCTGACTTTCTATCTCTCTCCCTTCCTCTCTGTGAAAAGTCAATTAAAAATATTTTTAAAAAAGAAAGAAGGAAGGAAGAAAGAAAGAGGGCCAGGCCCTCGCCAGTGTGGCTCGGTGGATAGATCATCGGCCGACAGACCACAGGGCTCGGGTTCGATTCCGGTTGAGGGCACGACCTCGGCTGCAGGCGCCTCCCGCCCGGCCGGGACCCTTGTCGGGGCTCGTGCAGGAGGCAACCAATCGCTGTGTTCCTCCCACATCGATGTTTCTCTCCGTCTCTCTGTCCCTCTCTCTCCCACTCTCCCTGAACATCAACGGGAAAATGGCCTCTACTGAGTATTGGGAAGAAAAGGAAAGAAGGAAGGAAACGGGGCCAGGATCCGCACCGGGCGTCAGCGCCCGCACCCTTAGCATCTTGGGGGCCCTGCGTCCCCGGGCGGGAACAGCCCCGTTTCACAGGGGAGGTCCCTGAGGCTGGGGCCCTGGGCGAGGCCCAGGCTGCAGGTGGAGGGGTGGGGCCAGCCTGGCCTGGTGCTGAGGAACCTGCACTGTTTTGTTTTGTTTTAATATATTTTATTGATTTTTCACAGAGAGGAAGGGAGAGGGACAGAGAGTCAGAAACATCGATGAGAGAGAAACATCGATCAGCTGCCTCCTGCACGCCCCCCAATGGGGATGTGCCCGCAGCCAAGGTACATGCCCTTGACCAGAATCGAACCCAGGACTCTTCAGTCCACAGTCCAGTGCTCTATCCACTGAGCCACACCGGTCAGGGCCACCTGCACTGTTTCGCCGCCCCCCCGTCTCGCCCCCTGACGACAGGGACAGGCGCCACCTCCTGGCCGGCCTGACCGCCCCCCGGCCCCCCCCCTCCCGCAGGCAGGACCACACCATCGTGGACACGGTGCTGACGGCGCCCCGCTCGGCCAAGCAGGCGCTGCTGAAGCTGACGGAGAAGCACGTGGCCCAGCGGGCCTTCCACGAGCTCAAGGTGGCCCCCGGGTACTACACCCTCACCGCAGACCAGGGTAAGCGGCAGCGCCCCCCGCCCCGCGCTGTCACCGCCGCCCCGTGGGCCCGCGTCTGACCCCCCCCCCCCCCCGCACACGCAGACGCGCGGGGCATGGTGGAGTTCCAGGAGGGCGTGGAGCTGGTGGACGTGCGGGTGCCCCTGTTCATCCGGCCCGAGGACGACGACGAGAAGCAGCTGCTGGTGGAGGCCCTCAACGTGCCCGTGGGCACCGCCACCCTCGGCCGCCGCCTGGTCAACATCACCGTCGTCAAGGAGCAAGGTGGGTCCGTGTGGGGCCGCCGAGGCAGAAGGGGAGTCTGGGGCCCCGAGTTTGGTTCCGGTCAAGGGCACAGGCCCGGGTTGGGGGCTCGCTCCCCAGTGGGGTGTGTGCAGGAGACAGCCGATGGATGATTCTGTCGTCATCGATGTTTCTCTCTCTCCCACTGCCTTCCCTCTGAAATCAATAACAAACAAAGTAAGAAGGGGAGCTGGGGCCCCTTGTGTGCGAGTGGAAGTGGGGCCTGGGCAGGTCACGCACCCTCTGCAAGCCGGGCTGTCGCCGTCTGTCAACGGCGCCGGGCTTTTCCACGGAGCGTGTGGCGGCACAGCCTGCGCCGAGCTGCCGTGCAGTCGCTCCCGGTGCTGGGTCTGCCTGAGCCATGCCCCCCCCCCCCCCCGCCCTCTCCCCGCCGGCCTTTGGACCAGGCCGTTGGCTGGACCTCCCTGGGGGGCCAGGCCATCGGAGCAGGAATGGGGGGGCCCTCTGTGCCCAGGCCTATCGGAGGGTGGGCAAGGCTCTCATCACAGACACGCCAGCTGCCCTCCCTCCCTGCCCGTGCACTCAGGGCCTCACCTCGGTTGTGCCCCCACCTGGCCCCCCTTCTCTGTCCCGGCCCCTCCAGGATGGATGTGTGTTGGACACTGTCCCAGCCCCTTCCATGTTTTCTGGGAAAATGTCCCATCCCCTCCCTCAGTCCTCCCCAGAGAGTGGTGGGGTGCGGGGTGACAGGGGTGGGGCCAGGGGCGGGAGGCGTGGGGAGGGGACCGAGGTTAGGACCCTCTGACTGTGCCCGGCCCCTTGCAGCCAACGGGATAGTGTCCTTCGAGCAGCCTGAGTACCTGATCAGCGTCGGGGACCAAGTGGCCCGCATTCCCGTCGTCCGGCGCATCCTGGACAACGGCAAGTCCCAGGTGTCCTACCGCACCCAGGACAACACGGCGCAGGCCAACCGGGTAAGCGCCGCGGGGGCGCAGGCACATGGGGGGGCGGGCACGGGGGCTGCCTGGGCCTCTGGAGGCCTGCAGGTGGATGTGCGTGCTTTGACTTGTGGGCTTGTTTGTGTTTCGGAGTTTAATTGCCAGCATTTAAAAACTAAAAATATCCCGATCAAAAATTAACTCACAACACTGAAACCTAGTCCGACGGGGCCCACAGGGCCGTTCGGCAAAGGCAGGGAGAACACACGGCCGTCCGGCCTCGCCGAGCCTGCTTCCTATCGGTAGGGACAGTTTTCATCCCTGACTCCATGCGCCCCATAAACAGTCCAAAGGAGAACGCGTGTCGGAAATTCCACGGAATGGGCCACGATCCACAAGAGATTCCGGCTGTCCTGTTAGGCTTTTATAAAAATGCTTCTGGTATTTTAACAGTTTAAAAACCCATTTTTATTATTTCCCAATTTTTTATTTTGAAAACCGTCAAACCTCCTGAAAAATGGAAAAACTGATAAAATTAACATACGTGTGCCCTTTAGATAGATAGATCCCCCAGCTGTTAATATCTGCTTTCCCTCTTTCTATGCAGATCTAGCATCCATGCATGATATGGATACAGACGTATCTGCAGTGCCACATCTGCATGACTGTAGGGAGAAGGGAGAGAGAATCTGGCTTAGTTCTACACTAAGTGGCCAGATTATGATGATCTCTGAACGCATAATCATCTGGCCACTCAGTGTATATCCTATATAATAAAAGGCTAATATGCAAATTGTCCCCTCAACCGGGAGTTTGACCAGCAGGCAGGCCGGCTAACCGCCTCTGTCCCCTCTCCCTGGCCAGGCTGGCCGGACCCCACCCATGCACGAATTCTCTAACCCACCTCAAACACACACACACACACACACACACACACACACTCACACACACTCTGAGTGGCCGGTTACCGTGCGTTCAGAGGTCACAATAACCTGACCACTCAGTGCATCTGTAAGCTCTGCACAGCTGTAGATTTCATGCCCTGAATACGTGCAGCCCCTGCAGGGACACAGCCATCCTCCTGCAACACCGCCACACAATCACCACACTTCAGAAACCGCCCAGCACGCCCTGGCCAGCCTGGCTCAGCGGATAGCACGTCGGCCTGCGGACCAAGGGGTCCCGGGTTCGATTCCGGCCAAGGGCACGTGCCTGGGTGGTGGACTCGATCCCCAGCAGGGGGCGTGCAGGAGCCAGCCAATCAATGATTCTCTCATTGCTGTTTCTATCTCTCTCTCCTCCCTTCCTCTCTGAAATCGATAAATATATATTTTTTTTAAAAGAAGAAAGAAACTGCCCATCCAACTCGCACCTGGTCATCAGCCCGCGCTCAGAGCTCAGAGCACAGGTCCTTCCTGTGTGTCCCTGAGCCCTTTCCCCTCCGGGAAGCGGCTGGCATCCTGGCCTGAGCCCTGTGATCAAGGCTCCTTTAACCCAGAGCGATTTCCCAGCTTTGTCCTTCGTGACTTTGACATTTTGACCACCCCCCCGTCCCGCCCCGCCAGCCCACGTCCACGGACTTGCAGGCGGCTCCTGCCTTTCTCCCACTCGCTGTCCCTCCGGGTTCTGAATTCGCCCGGTGGCCGCAGGGAGCCTGACCGGCGCGGCTGGAATCGAGATGTTGGTCTTGGAGCGCCACCTCGTGGCCTGATGTGGGATTGCCGCCCGCCCACACCGGTTTCCGCTGCCTCCTCACTGCGCACACGGGAGGGACGCTCAGGAAAGCTGGGGCGCTGCAGTGGAGAGCGGGAGCGATGGGAGCCCCCAACCAGCAGGCAGGGTCTGGGGGCGGCAGTGGGGGGGCCGGAAATCCCAGCCCCTCCGGGACGAGCGCCTGCCTGAGGGGTCTCTGTGCCTTGGTTCAAATCCTGGCCCCCACAACGACCTGTGTGAACGTGGGCACGTTTCCTCATCGGTAAAATGGGGCCATGCTGTCGCTACCTCACCTGCTGTGAGGACGAAATGAGCTAACACTTGTCAAGTGACCCACAGGGGGTGCCGTGGGAACTGAGGCACGGTGTGCCGTGTGGGACAGGACAGCCGTGTGGGGGGACAGCCCATGTGGGGGGACAGCCTGTGTGGGGGACAGCCGTGTGGGGGGACATCCGTGTGGGATGGCCTGTGTGGGACAGGACAGCCTGTGTGGGCGGACAGCCGTGGGGGGCGGGCAGCCCATGTGGGACAGCCCATGAGGACAGTTTGTGTGGGGGGACATCCGTGTAGGGGGACATCCGTGTGGGACAGGACAGCCGTGTGGGGGACAGCCCACGTGGGACAGCCCGTGTGGGACAGGACAGCCGTGTGGGGGACATCCGTGTGGGGGGACAGCTCGTGTGGGACAGGACAGCCGTGTGGGGGGACAGCCGTGTGGGGGGGAACAGCCGTGTGGGACAGCCCGCGTGTGGGACAGCCCGTGTGGGACAGGACAGCCGTGGGGGGGGACAGCCCGTGTGGGACAGCCCGTGTGGGGGGACAGCCCGTGTGGGACAGGACAGCCCATGTGGGACAGCCCGTGTGGGACAGGACAGCCGTGTGGGGGGACAGCCCGTGTGGGACAGGACAGCCGTGTGGGGGGACAGCCCATGTGGGACAGGACAGCCCATGTGGGACAGCCCGTGTGGGACAGGACAACCGTGTGGGGGGACAGCCCGTGTGGGACAGCCCGTGTGGGACAGCCGGTGTGGGACAGACAGCCGGTTTGGGGGGACAGCCCGTGTGGGACAGCCCGTGTGGGACAGGACAGCCGTGTGGGGGGACAGCCCTGTGGGACAGGCCCGTGTGGGACAGGACAGCCGGTGGGGGGGACAGCCCGTGTGGGACAGGACAGCCGTGTGGGGGGACAGCCCGTGTGGGACAGCCCGTGTGGGACAGCCCATGTGGGACAGCCCGTGTGGGACAGCCCGTGTGGGACAGGACAGCCGTGTGGGGGGACAGCCCGTGTGGGACAGCCCGTGTGGGACAGGACAGCCGTGTGGGGGGACAGCCCGTGTGGGACAGGACAGCCGTGTGGGGGGACAGCCCGTGTGGGACAGCCCGTGTGGGACAGGACAGCCGTGTGGGGGGACAGCCCATGTGGGACAGCCCGTGTGGGACAGCCCGTGTGGGACAGGACAGCCGTGTGGGGGGACAGCCGTGTGGGACAGCCCGTGTGGGACAGGACAGCCGTGTGGGGGGACAGCCCGTGTGGGACAGCCCGTGTGGGACAGGACAGCCTGTGTGGGGGGACAGCCCGTGTGGGACAGCCCGTGTGGGACAGGACAGCCCGTGTGGGGGGACAGCCCGTGTGGGACAGCCCGTGTGGGACAGCCGGTGTGGGACGCGCGGCAGCACCCTGAGGCCGGGTGGGCGAGCGGCCCTCTGACCCTCCCGCCCCCAGGACTACGTGCCGGCGGAGGGCGAGCTGCTGTTCCAGCCCGGGGAGGCCTGGAAGGAGCTGCAGGTGAAGCTCCTGGAGCTGCAGGAGGTGGACTCGCTCCTGCGGAGCCGCCAGGCCCGCCGCTTCACCGTCCAGCTCAGCAACCCCAAGTTCGGGGCCCGCCTGGGCCAGCCGCACTCGGCCACCGTCGTCATCGGGGACCGAGGTGGGCAGAGCCCGGCGTCCGTTCACACAGGCGGAGGGGGCGGCGGGGTCTCTCCGCGAGGGCTGCGGGCCTGAGCGAACAGAAACACGGGGCGTCCGGCCATCCCCGGGTCAGAGCCGGCCAGCGCTGGGCAGCGGGAGTCTGCCCCCCCCGTGCAATATTTAGGATATATGTATATATATGTACACATTTTTACATATATTTTATTGGTTTTCACAGAGAGGAGGGAGAGGGATAGAAAGTTAGAAACATCGATGAGAGAGAAACATCGATCAGCTGCCTCCTGCACACCCCCCACTGGGGATGTGCCCGCAGCCAAGGCACATGCCCTTGACCAGATCGAACCCGGGACCTTTCAGTCCGCAGGCCGACGCTCTATCCACTGAGCCACACCGGTCTCGGCCAGGATATTCTTACCTCGAGAAAAGCAGTGGTTGCTTCTCGAAGGCCGGCGGCGGGTGTGGACGATGTGGTTTCTGCCCGGTGCCCTGAGTGTCCAAGTGAGAAATTCAGTGAAGCTGGTAAACGGCGGGAGGCACTGACTCTCTTAAGGCAGCCAACTGCCTGTCATCTAACTGGTGACACGCATGAACGGAGGGACGAGATTCCCACCGTCCCTCCCTACTGTCCAGCGAAGCCACAGCCCGGGGCACGGGCTCGGCGGAGTCGGGGGGAAAGCAGACCCTGCTGAGCTTGACTCTAGTCTGGCAGGTGAAGAGACAGGAGAGGAGTAGAATGAGCGGGAGGCCCTGCGCCCCTTCCCTGATCCCCGCGAGGGGCCGGGGAGGGGGGCCACCAGTGGAATACCACTGCTCTGACTATTTTTCACTGACCCGGTGAGGCGGGGGGGAGGGGTGCGAGCCCCCAGGGCCAAGCGCCTGGACGGGGTGGAGTTGGGGGGGGGGGAGTATTGGTTGCTTATTTGAAATTCTAATGTACGTAGGCATCCGGCATGTTATCTGGCACCCCTATGCTCACCGTGAACCCCAGGATTAGGCCCTTTGACTTCCACTTTAGGGGTGAAATGGTTACTTCTGAGGGGTCTTTAGCCTCTTGGACGTGAGCGACCCTCGGAGGCGCTTGTGGGAAATACGGGAGAGGAGGGAGGGCTCTTGGGAGGAGGAGCAACGTCCTCACGGGGAACATTTTCTTAGCTGCCAGACAATCCCCCCTCCTCCTCATTTCTCCAAAGACACTCCTGGGTCCTCCACAAGCTTGGCAGGGTGCCCCGGGGGACCCCCGGGGGCACGGGTGGAGAGAGACCGCAGGGCAGGTGTCTCCATCCCAGCGGGGTGTTCCCCTCGGCCCCGCGCCCCCTGGTGGTGAGAGTGAGGTTCTGCTGTCTGAGAGCCTGTCCCAACTGGCTGCCCCGCCCTGACTTCCCCCCGACAGACGAAATGGACCTGACCTTCAAGAACCAGACCCAGATGGCATTCCCAGTCTCCCACAGCCTCCCGGGCGCCCCTCAGAACCCCAACGCCAAAGCCGCCGGGTCTCGGAAGATCCACTTCAACTGGCTGCCCCCTCCTGGCAAACCGACGGGGTACAGGGTGAGCGGAGGGGGGATGAGGGGCGGACGGGGTACAGGGTGAGACGGAGGGGGGATGGGGGGCGGACGGGGTACAGGGTGAGACGGAGGGGGGATGAGGGGCGGACGGGGTACAGGGTGAGACGGAGGGGGGATGGGGGGCGGACGGGGTACAGGGTGAGGCGGAGGGGCGATCGGGGGGCGGACGGGGTACAGGGTGAGGCGGAGGGGCGATCGGGGGGCGGACAGGGTACAGGGTGAGGCGGAGGGGGGATGGGGGGCGGACGGGGTACAGGGTGAGGCAGAGGGGGGATCGGGGGGCGGACGGGGTACAGGGTGAGGCGGAGGGGGGATCGGGGGGCGGACGGGGTACAGGGTGAGGCGGAGGGGCGATCGGGGGGTGGACGGGGTACAGGGTGAGGCGGAGGGGGGATGGGGGTGGACGGGGTACAGGGTGAGGCGGAGGGGCGATCAGGGAGTGGACGGGGTACAGGGTGAGGTGGAGGGGGGATAGGGGGTGGACGGGGTAAGGGTGAGGCGAAGGGGTGATCGGGGGGGCAGATGGGGTACAGGGTGAGGCGGAGGGGTGATCGGGAAGCAGACGGGGTACAGGGAGAGGCGATCGAGAGGTGGACGGCGAGGCTGGCAACCACTGGGGAGGTGGCTCCCCAGGGCCAGAGGGCCATGAGGAAGAGCGAGGGCATGGGGGCCCCGGCCGAGCCTCTGTGCCTGGGGAGCTTTCAGACATTTTCCCTCCTTCCTGGAATGTGGCCCCTCTGCCCCCCAAAGCCCCCCCCCCAGCCCTGCTGTGTGAACCCCGCAGGTCACTCAGCCCGCAGAGTCTCAGTGTCTCACTGAGCAAAGGGGACAGGTCAGGTCAGGGGAATCCCAGCTGCTTGGCGCATCCCCACTGACCAGCCCCTCCCCTGGGAGCAGGTGAGGTACTGGATCCAGGGGGACCCCGAGTCCGAAGCCCACGTGCTGGAGAGCAAGGTGCCCTCGGTGGAGCTCACCAACCTGTACCCGTACTGCGACTACGAGATGAAGGTGTGCGCCTTCGGCACGCAGGGCGAGGGCCCCTACAGCTCCCTGGTGTCCTGCCGCACCCACCAGGAAGGTGAGCCTCGCCCCGGCCCGCCGGCCAGCCCTGACACCGCGATGCCGCGTGCCCAGCCTGCCCCCGATCTCCGCCCTCTCTGCCACTGACGGCTCTTTCTGTCCCCCCCCCCCCGATCTCCGCCCTCTCTGCCACTGACGCCTCTTTCTGCCCCCCCATCCCCACCTCTCTGCCACTGACGCCTCTTTCTGCCCCCCATCCCCACCTCTCTGCCACTGACGCCTCTTTCTGCCCCCCCCCCCCCCCAGTACCCAGTGAGCCAGGGCGCCTGGCTTTCAACGTCGTCTCCTCCACGGTGACCCAGCTGAGCTGGGCTGAGCCGGCCGAGACCAACGGCGAGATCACGGCCTATGAGGTCTGCTACGGCCTGGTCAACGAGGACAACCGTGAGCCCCCCACCCCCCCCGGGGTGGCAGCCAGGGGAGGGGGAAAGGTGGGAGGAGGCCACACTGTCCTGCTCGGCGGATGAGCCCCTACATCTCGACCGCAGCATCACTGGGTTACAGTCTGGCTGAGGCCGGCTGCATTCCGAGGTCGGGCCCAGAAGCTTCCAGGGCTGGGGGGGGGGGGGGCGGGGGGCGCTGAGGCTCCACACAGGAAACCAGACGGCCAGTTTTCACACCATGCTCGGGGGGGCAGGTCCAGTTGCCAGATTTGGCAAATAAAAACAGAGGACCCCTTGAATTTCGGATAAACACGTTTTCTAGTACATCTCATGCCACATTTCCCAGCAGCCCCAGGCCTGAGCCCCCGGCAGAGCCCGCCTGGAAGGGGGGCAGGTGTGGGCGGCCCCTGCCAGTCTTCAGGATGAGAAAGTATTTGAGGAAGTTTGGTCCAAACTCCCCTGGTACAGGGACCTCCTCCTCGCACCCTGGCCTCTGCGTGGTCAGTGCCAGGATGGAGAGCTCACCACCCCCCTGACCTGCGGCCTCTGCGTGGGTCAGGCTCGGCCGCTGGTGGCCCCGGGGCAGAGGGCAGCGGGGGGACGGTGCCGGGCACCAGGCTCGTGGCTCTTCGCCAGGCTCACCAAGCACAGCCTCCTCAGCATCTGTCACATCCTTGGCTCGTCCCGAGCTCACAGCACTTAGTCCAGGTCAGGAAATCGCCTCTGACCTCAGGGGTGACAGGCACCCCGACAGAAGCTCACGGCTGGGGGTTTCGGTGCACGGCTTCCGCTTGAATGTGGGGCCCAGGCCGAGGGCATCAGCACTGTGGTGCCCTCTCTCCTGCTCCCGCCAGCTGAGGGGACGCGAGGGGCTGGGCCCGGGAATCGGAGACCCCGCAGGCTGGCAGGTCTTCACAGTCCTTTGAGCTGGTCCTGGCTGGGCGGAGTCACTTCCACCACCACCTTCCGGCTGCGTTGGAAACGGAGACGTTTGCTGGTCTCCAGGACCCTTAACCAATGAGTGGAGGTGACCCTGGGGACACCCCGAGTCTAAACCTGATGCTGCCATTTTTTTTTTTTATTTTTTAAAATATATTTTAGTGATTTTTTTACAGACAGGAAGGGAAAGGGAGAGTCAGAAACATCGATGAGAGAGAAACATCGATCAGCTGCCCCTTGCACACCCCCCACTGGGGATGTGCCCGCAACCATGGTACATGCCCCCTGACCAGAATCGAACCCGGGACCTTTCAGTCCGCAGGCCGATGCTCTATCCACTGAGCCACACCGTTTAGGGCCTGATGCTGCCACTTAACTTAGTGACGAGCCCCTCGGGGAGCTGCCGACGCGCCTCGAAACCGGTCCCGCCCAGTTCTCAGGGTTGGCACCCGCAGGGGTTCAGTGCCGCTCACTCCCTGCGGGTCCCGGGGTCCCCGGGTGCCATTCCTGTCCTGCTGCGTCAGAGGCAGGCCGGGGCCAGGCGGGACGCGGGCAGCCCCTCTGAAGCCCTCTCCCCGCCCAGGACCCATCGGGCCCATGAAGAAGGTGCTGGTGGACACCCCCAAGAAGCGGATGCTGCTCATTGAGAACCTGCGGGAGAACCAGCCTTACCGCTACACCGTGAAGGCGCGCAATGGGGCGGGCTGGGGGCCCGAGCGGGAGGCCATCATCAACCTGGCCACCCAGCCCAAGCGGCCCATGTCCAGTGAGTGGGGGGCCGGCGGGGGGCGCGGGAGGCCGAGCCAGGGGCCCCGGCTCACCCTCCCTCCCCCGCAGTCCCCATCATCCCGGACGTCCCCATCGTGGACGCGCAGGCGGGCGAAGGCTACGACAGCTACCTCATGTACAGCGACGAGGTGCTCCGCTCCCCGGCCGGCAGCCAGCGGCCCAGCGTCTCCGACGACACCGGTGAGCCGGCTCCCCCGCAGGAAGGTGGGGGTCCTGGGTAGAGGGTGGGGCTGTCACCAGTGTCCAGAGAGAACCAAGGGGCCGGTGACCTCGGGGCGTGAAGGTCAAACTCTCGGGCCAGTCGTTGACAGATGTGCAAACACGGGCACATCTGTGGGTAAGGGCAGACGCTCAGACCCGGGCGGAAGCGCGGCTCGCCAGCCGTGTCGGGGAGCCAGCACCCCGGCGGCCTGGCAGGGACGGGGCAGTGAGGGCGGGGGCAGGCGTGGCCCCGAGGCCCGAGCAGCCACTGCCCTGCTCCCCGTCCCGCCCCGAGTCCCACACCTCGCTCGGCTGGAGTCCCAGCTGCGCGGTTTGAGCTTCTGGCTCCACCAGGAGTTCAGATAAGTCACTCCCGGGCTCTGGGCCTCAGTTTTCCGGTCTGTGCAATGGGCTGCTGCGAGTGCAGATCCTCCAGGACTGTTTTCTTCCGCCCCCGTCTGGGCCCCAGGCCGCAGGGACCACATCCTGCCTGGCCGGGCAGAGCTGGGGCTTGAGGAACCTCAGCCTGGGCGTCTTGAGAGGGCTCAGGGTCAGGGGTCAAGAGGAGCCCCAGTTCAACTGACACCCCCAATCCCACCCCCAAACATTCCGGCTTCCGGAGCTGTGCCTGGGAGGCTCTCCGTTACACGGAAGGGAAACTGAGGCTCAGAGCAGGGGGCCCTCCGGGCTCCGCCGGCTCCTCCGCCCGCCCCTTCCCGCACGCCCGCGGGAGAAGGGCCGTCGCCTGCCGCCGGGCACCCCTCCCCGCCCCACTGGACCCCAAAGAGCCCGAGGACCGCTCCGCCGCCCGCACCCGCCCGCGCCGCCGGCGGTGCCAACGCGCCCTTCGTTGTTCCCAAGGCGGCGGCTGGAGGTTCGAGGCCCTGCTCGGGGAGGAGCTGGACCTGCGGCGCGTCACGTGGCGGCTGCCCCCGGAGCTCATCCCGCGCCTGTCCGCCAGCAGCGGGCGCTCCTCCGACGCCGCCGAGCTGCCCCGCGGGCCCCCGGACGAAGGGGGCGCTGCGGGGGCCGCGGGGGAGGGCGGAGGTGACCGGCGCGGCCCGACCCCACCCCCACCCGGGCTCACTCCGCTGTCTGGGGGCCAGGCTGCCCGCGGAGCCCCTCCCCCGCCAGGCCTGATGGAGGGCGCGGAGGCGGCCTCCTCCCCTCCCCCCCAGCGCCAGCGCCAGCGGACCCCTAGGCCAGGGCAGGGCAGGGCAGGGCCGCGCGTCTCCAGGGGCTCAGCGGGCTCGGCCTGCCCAGGGCCTGGCGCCTGCCCGGAGACCGTGGACTCCTCCCTCGCGGGCCAAGGGGGGCCTCTAGTGGCCAGGCAACCCCGGAACTCCCAGGGCTCCCTGGTGCTGGGCTGCCCGGTGACCCTGTTCTCCCCGCAGAGCACCTGGTCAACGGGCGGATGGACTTTGCCTTCCCGGGCAGCGCCAACTCCCTGCACAGGATGGCCGCGCCCAGCGCCGCCTACGGCGCCCACCTGAGCCCGCACCTGCCGCACCGCGTGCTGAGCACCTCGTCCACCCTCACCAGGGACTACCACTCGCTGACGCGCACCGAGCACTCGGGCACCGGCACGCTGCCCCGGGACTACTCCACCCTCACCTCCCTCTCCTCGCAGAGTGAGTGCACCCCGCCCCTCCTGCGCCCTCCTGCCTTTCTCTTTTTTAAAAAATATGTTTTATTGATTTTTTACAGAGAGCAAGGGGGAGGGCCAGAGTTAGAAACAGCCATCAGCTGCCTCCCGCACACGCCCACTGGGCCACGCAACCAAGGTCCAGGCCCCGGAGCAGAACTGAACCCGGACCCTCGGGTCCGAAGGTCTATTCACTGAGCCAAACCCACTAGGGCGATCCTTTCTCTCTTTTTAAATATATTTTCTGAAATTAAAAAAAATAAACTGATTTCAGAGGAGCGGGAGAAAGGGAGAGAAACATCCCTGATGAGAGAGAATCACAGATCAGCTGCCTCCACACGCCCCACGGCGGGGGTCGGGCCCACAACCGGGGCGGGTCCCTGACCGGGAATCGAACCCTGACCTCCTGGTTCATCAGTTGATGCTCAGCCACTGAGCCTAGCTGGCCAGGCTGACCCCCCCTTTCTTCCGGCCCCCGGAGGTTTCGGCTGCCTCGGCCTGCTGTCCCCCGGCCCATCCTCCAACACACACCCCTCCTGCCCCTCACTCCTGTTCTGTCCCGCCCTAGGCCTCCCTCCCATCTGGGAAGACGGGAGGAGCAGGCTTCCGCTGTCTTGGAGCTTGGGGTCCCGGAGTCGGGCTCCGATGAAGGGGTTCCCCCCTCCCAGGGACTCACCAGATTCTATAATCCTGGCTGGGCAGCCAGCAGCGCCCCCTTGGGGCCCAGGTAGTCCAGCATGGCCACGGCGTCTGCACGGCTGTCCTGCTCCATCCGTCATCCATTGCGGTCACTGCCCATGACCCTGCGTCCCCTCCATTCCATCCGCATCGCGCTGATGCCTAACTGCCTGGCCTTCCCAGGGGTGCCCGGCTGGGGCAGGAGGGGCCGGCCAGCTGAGGGTGGGGGGCTCACGGCGCTTGGCACAGGCAGAGCCCACACCCACCCTGAGGACAGGTGGGAGGTGCCGGGGGGCGTGGACGGCTGTTGCCGGGGGAGGGAGCCCGTGGCCAGCAGTCGGTGTCGGTAGGACAGCTGAGGGCGGTCAGGAGCTGACCTGGGACTCCTGCCCAGGGACCCCGAGCCAGACTGACTGCGGCCTCCTGTCCCCAGGCTCCCGCTTGGCTGCAGGGCTGCCCAACACCCCCACCCGCCTGGTGTTCTCGGCGCTGGGGCCCACGTCTCTGAAAGTGAGCTGGCAGGAGCCGCAGTGCGAGCGGGCGCTGCAGGGCTACAGCGTGGAGTACCAGCTGCTGAACGGCGGTGAGGCCCGGCCCACGGGGCACGGGGCACCGGGCTGTGGCGGGAAGCCCCACCACCCAGCCTGAGAGGATCTCACTCCCGCACCCCGCACTGGGCCCTTCTGAGCCCTCACTCCCGGGGACCCCAGGTTACTCCCGAGGCCAGACGCTGCCCAGTGAGGCCGCAGGACCCCGGCCCTCTGCCAGCCCCGATGCCTTTGTGGGAGCCGGCACTTTCCGGGCGACATCTTCCCAGCGTGCCCTGGGCCACAAACAGGACGCGGGATTGCAGGCCCCCCTTCCCTGTGCAGTGGGCGAGCCGACCCACCAGACCACAGCGGGCTGGCCCAAACCAGCGACCCTGGGGGTGCTGACCAGGTCTCGGCAGCATGGGGGGGAGGGAAAGAGAAAGGGGGGAGGACCAGGCCAGGAGCAGGAATAAAGCTGCTCCCTACCCCCCCCAGGTGAGCTGCGCCGGCTCCACATCCCCAACCCCACGCAGACGTCGGTGGTGGTGGAGGACCTGCTGCCCAACCACTCGTACGTGTTCCGCGTGCGCGCCCAGAGCCAGGAGGGCTGGGGCCCGGAGCGCGAGGGCGTCATCACCATCGAGTCCCAGGTGCACCCGCAGAGCCCGCTCTTGCCCCTGCCAGGTGAGCCCCCCCCCCCGCTGCCCCCACCCCATCCACCTGCTGCCACAGGTGCTAGACCCACACGTGCCCTCTCCCCGCTGCCCCAGGCTCCGCCTTCACCCTGAGCACCCCCAGCGCCCCCGGCCCGCTGGTGTTCACGGCCCTGAGCCCCGACTCGCTGCAGCTGAGCTGGGAGCGGCCGCGCAGGCCGGACGGAGACATTTTGGGCTACATGGTCACCTGCGAGATGGCCCACGGAGGAGGTGCTGCGCGCCCCGGGGCCGGTGGGGGGCTGGGGGCAGAGGGAGCCGCAGACGCTCACGGCCCCTCTCTCTCTCCCCGGCCCAGAGCCAGCCATCACGTTCCAGGTGGACGGCGACAGCGCCGAGAGCAGGCTGACGGTGCCGGGCCTCCGGGAGAACGTGCCCTACAAGTTCAAGGTGCAGGCCAGGACCACCCAGGGCTTCGGGCCGGAGCGCGAGGGCATCATCACCATCGAGTCCCAGGATGGAGGTAGGGCTCCCTGCCCCCTCGCACCCCCACCCTTCCTCTGGCCGCACCCTCCGGCACCCCCCTCTCCGGCACCACCCCCTGAGGGGCTCATCTGTCCACTCAGGCCCCTTCCCACAGCTGGGCGGCCTCTCGGGGCTCTACCAGCACCCCCTGGCGGGCGAGTACAGCAGCGTCACCACCACCACCCACACCGGCACCGCCGAGCCCTTCCTGCTGGGTGAGTGGCCGGGTGGGGCCCCCCGGCTCTCTGGGGGAGACAGAGCTAATGGACGGAGAGGGCAGGGACCTAGACAGGCCTCTCAACGCCTCTTCCCCCCCAGACGGACTGACCCTGGGGCCCCGGGGCCTGGAGGCAGGCGGCTCCCTCACCCGGCACGTGACCCAGGAGTTTGTGAGTCAGACGCTGACCACCAGCGGGACCCTCAGCAGCCAGGTGGACCAGCAGTTCTTCCAGACCTGAGCTCCCACTCGCCCAGGCGCCCTCGAACCTGCACCCGCGCTGCACCCCTTCCCCGGAGCTGCCTCAGCTACACCAACCAACCTCGGGCCCCTGGTGGCCCCACCCACCCGCATGCCCATCACAGGACCAGTGCTTCTGGGGTAGGTGCCCTCTGGGGGCAAGAAGAGGGCAGAGGTCCCAGAAGGGCCTCTGTCCGCCCCTCTCCCATCCCCTCCCCAAGCGCATTTGTAACCAAAGCCCCGGGACCAGCATGGCAGGGGCCCAGCTTTGTTCTGCACTTAATAATAAAAGAGTTTGCTACCGTCTGGCTCCGCCCTGCCCAGTCTTCCCGGGCCTGCCGGAGCCGGGGGGCGGGTGCGACACCCCCTTCTCTGCCGGCCGAGCACACACCGCCTCCAGAGGCACTGAGGTCCGAGGCGCACGTTTATTGAGCGGAGGGCAGGTGCCAGCGGCACGGAGCTTCCTGGCAGGCCCGTGCCGGCGGGCAGCTCACCGGGGCAGCACCCGGGCACCGTCGGCGGCCTGGGAGAGGTAGAAGGTGGCGGAGCCGCTATACTGCGCCTGCGGGAGAGGCAGAGGCCTGAGCCCGGGGGGTCCCGGGAACCTGCCCCCCCCCCCCGCCCTGGCCCGGCGTCCACCCACCTGGATGTGCTGCATGGCTTGGGGGGCAGCGGACGCCTCGAGCAAAGTCACCGTGCAGCCCCAAAGCCGCCGCCCGTCATGCGGCTGCCGTACACGCCGGGCGCGGCCAGCGCGGCCTGCACCAGCCGGTCCAGCTCCGGGCAGCTCACCTCGTAGTCATCCCTGCGGAGCAGAGGCAGGGGGGCCTGGGACCAGCCTCCACCCCGGCCCCCCGGCCCCCCGGCCCGGGGGACCCCTGCGCCCGGGCCTCACCTGAGGGAGTGGTGGCTCTCCACCATGAGGCGGCCGAAGGCTCTGTAGTCGCCCCGGCGGAGGGCGGCCGCGGCCTGGGCCGTGCGCCGGATCTCCCCCACCACGTGCCGCGCCCGCCGGAAGCCCTCCTTGCTCACCAGCTCCCTGCCCGCTGGGGAGGACGGGGGTCAGCAGGCCCACCCCCCGGCCAGGGCCCCTGCGGACGTGGGGGATGGGGCACCGGGGCTCCAGGTGGTGGGGGAGCCTCGGTGGGAGGCCTGGCTCTGGCAGGGGCAGGCGGAACCTTGGGCTGGTCACTAAGCTCCCAGCGCCTCCCCTCCTTACAGTGGGGCACCCACTGGAATCGGGCGCCTGGCACACGTGGATGCTCATGTCCAGCAGTTGAAGCCCCCCTCCCCGCCCCCAGACCAGGGCTTCCTGGTGAGCGGGATGCAGCGCCTCCTGGAGGCCGCGGGAGAGCAGGGAGAAATCCCTCGTCTGTGCTGGCACCGCATGGAGCCTCCGAGGGCTGGGGCTCCCAAGGTGGGCATGGGAGAGGCACGGGCAAGGGCACAGGGCACGCCAGGACCCAGCAGGCTCCCCACTCCACACACACTGAGGGGAGAGGGCCAGCCGCAGCCCCGAGCACCAGGGCACCTGCTACCTAAATCAGCCCTCTTCCTGGCCATGTGTCAGAACCCTAAAATCCTCTCGCTCTGTGAGCCTACTCTGGGACTCTAATCCTCAGAATAAGAGAATTCGGAGAAAGACGTGGCTGAAGCGTTCATCAGTGTCAGGTGTGATTATCCAAAAGTGCCGAGAGCCCTGGCCGGTGTCGCTCAGTGGGCAGAGCGTCGGCTGCGGGCTGAAGGGTCCCAGGTTCGATTCCGGCCAAGGACACCTGCCAGGTTGCAGGCTCCGTCCCCAGCAGGGGGCGTGCAGGAGGCAGCCGATCTATGATTCTCTCTCTCCCTTTCTCTCTAAAAATCAATAAAAACATGTGTACTTTAAAAAGTGATTAAGTGAATTACCATGTACCTGGATGCTGGAATATTAGATAGCTTTAAAAAAGCCATGTTGATGGGCCTTTCATGGCTTAGAACAATGTTAATTCTTTTTAAAGGGAGGGGGTGAGAGTATTCCACTTTGAAAAATGCTTGTCAAAGGGGGGTTCCCCCGGGGAGGCACAGATGAGGAAATATGCTCAGACGCTGACGGTGCTGTCCCCGCCGGCGGCCTTACCGCTTGTTCTCTGGACTCGGGTACATCCTCATGTTAGCAACAACGGGGCTAAGATTCCCAGCCGCCCTGCTGAGGCTGGAGCCCTAAGTTACTGGTGTTTGGGGAGTGGGCAGAGCACGGCAGGGGTCCCGGGGCTGAGGCGCCCCCCCATCCCACCCCTGTCTCCAGGACAGATGGCACCGGCCAGCTCTCACCCTCCAGCTCCTCCATCTGCACCTCCCGAAGGCTCTCCTTGCCCAGCGCCCGGGCCACTTCTTCACACTGGCGCCGCCGCAGGGGGTACTCGCTGGAGCCCAGGGAGTGGCGGACGTTGGAGTTGGTGATGAGCACGGCCAGCTTGGGGTCGGACAGTGGCACCAGGCTTGTCTCCAGGGACCTGGGATGGAGGTGGAGTGGGGAGATAACGAGGCCACGTGTCTGCCTGCCAGGCCCCGCAGTGGGCATGCTCTGCCCAGAAGTGGAGGAGACAAGGGGCGCTCCTGACCTGCAGTCGATGAGCAGCGCGTGGCCCTTCTGCCCCAGCAGAGCGATGAGTTGGTCCATGATGCCACAGGGCACCCCTGCGAAGCTGTGTTCGGCCCGCTGACACACCTGGGCCCGGGCAGCTACTGTCCCTGAATCTGTGGCACAGGGAGAGAAGGGGAGCCTGGGGCCCAAAGAGGGGGCACCAGGGGCAGGTGGGTTCCCCGCCCCCTCTGAGAGCCACAGCAAGAGAAGCCGATCACCGGAGCCCTCGCTCAGGGGAGGCAGGCTGGGTGGAGCGGGGCGCTGGGCGGTACCTGGGCAGAGCTGCTGCAGGAAGGTGTACGTGGCCACTTCCAGGGCTGCCGAGCTGGACAGCCCGCCCCCCAGGGGCACCGAGCTGACCACCACTGCGCTGAAGCCGGGGAGCGGGGCGGCTGCGGAGGAAGCAACGGGTGAGGCTCAGGGGCGCCGCCTGGGAGGACGGGCACAGGAAGGCACAGACTGTATGACGTGAAGCCACCGCCTGGTGCTGCTTCCAGGAATGGGTCTCCATTGCCAAGGCCACCAACCTGCTGGGCCAGGGGGCCCACGGCCCTCCATCCTCTACCCCAGTTCTCCTGGTTTAGGGCTCCGGGGGCCACAGGTTAGGGTCCGAATCCTGACTCCTCCGATCGCGCAATGGGCAGCCGGGGCAAGGTCTGGACCCTCTCGGGGTGTCCGTGTCCCCGTCTGTACAACGGGGTGCTCTATCCTGCCAGCCTCCCCCACCGCGGATTCGGAGAGCTAATGGGTGAGATGGCTGAGAGGCGGTGCGCTTTGCTCCTGAACCTGACCCAGGCCCGGGTCCCATACCTGGGTAGTGCTGGATCACTCCCTTGACATAGTTGGCCCATCGGGGGGTCCCAGGCTCCAGGGCCCGCTGGGCTGTGGGCAGGGGGAACTGCAGCAGCCTGGGCTCGTCAGCGTCCTCAGAGGCGGTGAGGAGGGAGACGAGGCCGTCTGCCCGGGGGCTGCCCACCATCACGGTCACCAGCTCCAGAGCCTGGCGGGAGGGACAAAGCGTATGCAAAGCTTCGCCAGCGGAGGGATGGGACCCTTCTCATACTCAAGTCCCGAGGAACGTGGGACAGACAGGAGCCGGACCTCCAGGCTCAACCGGGAAGGAACGGCAGTGGCTCAGGGAGAGCCTGAGCGCTGAGCTGGCCTTGGGGGCTCGGGCCCTGCCCCCTGGGCCTTCGGGGGCGGGACCAGTGCAGAGAGCACACCTGGACTCTGCCCTCCACGTGGGCGTCCAGCTGTGGGCACAGTGGAGGGCGAGCTCAAAAGGAAAACAGAATCAGGAGCTCCATGGATGCCTTCCCATTTGGGGGGTGACCTCAGGTGTGCGGTACCCACTCACTTGCCAAGCTGCGGGGCGGGGTGAAGAGAACCCCTGGCGGAGACCTGGGAGGCCTCCTGAGTCCAGAGAGGCCTCACCAAGCACCCGCTGTGTGACCTTGAGCAGACCACTCGCTCTCTCTGGGCCTGGCTCCCGCTGGGACTAGCAGGTGGACCAGGCTGGAGGCTCAGGGTTAGTTGTAGTCTGTGGGGCCTCCTGGAAGCCAGAGTCTGAAGCACCTCCTCCCACTTGCAACACCCGAGGGCACCACACTTTGAGGTGGCTCCCAGGTAGCAGGCAAGGATCAGCCGTCCACAGAGGGCGAGCTGGAGCGGAGAGGCGGCGGCACACCCCCTCCCAGCCTACTTCCTCTCGGATCGCCCTCCCTCCCTCCCGTCCTACGTGAGAAATGTCCCGTCCCAGGGTCCCTCCCACGTGCTCGGCCCCCAAACTCGCTGGAGTTGAAGTTCCACGCGACCCAGCCCACAGTTCACGCGGGGACCAGGCGCCTCGCCGCGCCCCTCTGGCCCGCCTTCCCGACGGGGCGGCCGGCACCCCGGATTGGCTCGGGTCCCCTCGCAGCCCTCACCATGGGCAGCACCAGGCCCTGGTTGTAGTCCGTGTGCTCCCCGATGAGGTTGACGCGGCCCGGCGCCGACACCGCCAGCTCGGGCTCGGCCCCGAACTCCTCCCGGAAGGCCGCCCGGGCCCGGGCCAGCAGCTCCGCCACCGGGGGTGGTCTCGACGCGGCCATGACGCTTGCCCTCCGGAGCCGAGGTGCAGCCCGATCGGAGCTGGATGCTCGGGGCGGGGCCGCGGCGGGGGGCGTGCATTCCTGCGCCCGCCGCCCCGCCCGGGCCGCCCGCCCTCGCCCCTGCCCCTCCCGGCCCGCTGACCCCAGCCCCGCCCGCCAGCCCCGCCCCACCCTCAGGCCCCGCCTCGCCCGGTCCGCTGACCCCCGCCCCGCCCACAGAGGCCCCGTCCCCGCCCCACAGGCCCCGCCCACGCCCACGCAGGCCCCGCCCCGTTCCGTCGGCCCTGCCAGCCCCGTCTCGCCCCGTCCAGCCCGCTGACCCCGCCGTCCCCGCCCCGTCCGCTGCGCCGAGAGGTTCCTCCGCGGGGAGGCGGGGCCCAAAGTCAGGTATGGGGCTGCCCGGGAGGTCTGAGTCGCCTTCCCTGGCTCTGTGCCCACCCCACCCACCCTCAGCCAGAGTGATCCCGCGGCCACCCCGCCGACCGGGGTCCCAAAGCCACCTCCTGGGTCCTAAAGCCGGCATCTGTGCGAGGTCACCAGCCAGGGTCACGGTCTCCAGGTGTAAGGAGCGAGAAAGCCAAGTTCGGTGGTGACAGGGAGTAGCTCTCCACGGGCTCCTTTCCCGGGTGGACACGCAGGCACAGCTCCCGGCCGTGAGGGTGAGGCGGGGGCCATGGACAGCACTGGACCAGCCCTGCTGCAAGGACCCTACACCGCCGCCAAGGTAGGTTGGGCTGTGGGCCCCGAGCAGGAGTGCTGAGGGCCCCCGGCACCTGGGGGGTGGCTGGGTGAGAGGGTGAGAGTTAGGGGTACTGAGTTCTCTTTGAGGCGGTTGTAGGTATCTGCGAATACACTTAAGACCACGGAATTGTACACTTTAAAAAACAACAACCTGTTTTTATTATTGCGATCAGAGAGGAAGGGAGAGAAACATCAAAGATGAGAGAATCATTGATCAGCTGCCTCCTGCATGTCTCCTACTGAGTGAGGATTCGACATGCAACCTTGGCCGCCCGTGCCCTTGACCAGAATCAAACCTGGGACCCCTCCGTCCACAGGCCGGCGCTCTATCCACTGAGCCAAACCGGCTAGGCAAGGCATTGTACACTTTACGTGGGTGAACTGTATGTGCAGCAGGTCTTGAGACAGATTGAAATGAATTTCAACCCACAAGCCATGTCTCCCCGGGGAGGCGCCGCTGTGCTGCGGCAGCGCTGAGCGAAGCAGCAGCCCCCTTCTCCAGGAATCCTTTGCCGTCTCAGCCTTGACGCCCAGCCGTCCCGAGCCCATCTCTCCCCGCCGTGCGATCTCAGGCAGGTGCCTGGGCTTCTCATCTGCAGAAGGAGCTAGAGATGCCTCATGAACAGATGGCTATAAAGGGAACTAATGACATCATCTTGATTGAGTGCCCAGCCCAGCACCCAGCACTTAGCAAACACAGATAAGTGTTTGCCATTATGATGCCATCCATTAATGCAACAGACACGAGGGGACTCTCCTGCGTGCCACTGGCCAGACAGGTAAAAGCCTCGGGCGCTCGCGCTGGTGGGGAGGCAGACACGGTCTGGCCGCTGAGACCCAGGCTGGCCCAGAGGAGGGGAGGGCCCTCTGAGTGAGGAGAGGGAGGGGGAATGGGAGGAGGAGAGGGCTCTCCGAGTGAGGAGAGGGACGGGGAATCCTGACTGCTGCGGAGCCCACACACTTGTTTTTTATTTCCATCCTTTCATTTTGATTGAAAGCACGGCCGTGTGTCTTTGCCGGTTTGCTCAGTGGTTAGAGCGTCGGCCAGTGGACGGAAGGGCTGGGGCAGATGCAGGAGGCAACCAATTGATGTGTCTCTCATAGCAATGTTTCTCTCTGTGTGTCTCTCCCCCTCCCCTCCGCTCTCTCTAAAAACCGCCGGAAAAACATCCTCGGTGAGGATGAAGAGCGTGTAGCTCATCTTCATCCTTTCACTGTTGTCGTGGTTCTGGGAGAACCTGGATGGGAGCTCAGAGGGGAAGGCTTCCGCGTGCTCAGGGTGGACTCCGAAACATGGATTTTATCTGTGTGCACTGTCGTTTTTGGTTTGGGCTTTTGTTATTTTTTTTAGGTTTTTGTTGGTTTTTTTTCCAGGTGGCGGCTCACACCCAGGGACAAGGGAGCTAAGCCTCAAAGATCTGGCTCTCCTCAGTTGTTGTTAAGTATGTTTTTATTGGTGGAGAGAGGAAGGGAGAGGGAGAGAGAGAATCAGCATCAACGATGAGGGAGAATCGTTGATCAGCTCCTCCTGCACGCCCCCAGGTGGGGACGGAGCCCGCAATCCAGGCACAGGCCCTGACCGGGAATCGAACCGTGACCTCCTGGTTCATAGGTCGATGCTCAACCACTGAGCCACACCGGCCGGGCTACTCAGTTTTTTAATCCCACCTAGCGTGTTTCATGAACTTTGTTGAGAAGTCTGCCTTAACCTTTGACCCTCCCTCCCATTGCCTGGCCAGATTGGGAGGGCGTGGAACTTCAATGGGAACACTGCACCCCACAGCCTGCCTTCTCACTTGCATCCATCCGCAAGCCAGAGGCAGCTGTCACTCAGGACTGAGGCACCCAGACAGAATCCCCGGGAATGCCTCCCACAGGGCCTTACTTTCCAGGGGTGGGCATACCACCCAGGCCAGCTGGGCGCTGGAACCCTTGGCAGGCCTAGTCACCACGGCACCTTTGCCCAGGGCATGGCGAGACCCAGCCCACCACTGAGGGCCTGTGCTTCCGCGGCGTCTGTTCTCTCCCTGTGTCTGTGTCTGCACCCAATTCTTTTCCCCCAACAAAGATTATTGATTTTTAGAGAGAGAAGAAGGGAGAGAGAGGGAGAGAGAAACATTGATTTGAGAGCACATCATGCAACAGACATTAGTGGACACTCCTGCTGCAACTGGCCAGACAGAAGCCTCGGCTGCTCACGCTCTGCCTGGGAGGCAGGCACAGCCTGGCCACGGAGAACAAGGCTGACACGGGGGACGAGAGACGGGCTGCCCAGCACACCCCCTGCAGGGAATCGAGCCCCAACCGTTGGTGCACAGGATGATGCCCAACCAAGAGCCACCCTGGCCAGGTCTCCCTGCCGGTTCTTAGCCCGGGGGCCCTCGTTCTTTTTTACGTGATGAAGGTCCGCACGCTCCTTGCCGCTCTGGCTTCTCCATCGCCATCACAGCCTGGTTCACTGATGGGCCAGTGTCTGCCCACAAGGTCTCGGAGTGTTTGCCCTCGGAAGGCGGCCCCCTCTCACCGGTTCCGGGAGGTTCTTTTGGTAACTGTCGCGCAGCATTAGCCTCTGGGACGATGTGGGCCTGCGTGGCCTCTGTGATTTGAAGGGTAACCGCCTCTGAGTCGTGCACAATGCTCACCGGGTCCTGTGGCAGTCCTGGGGTCAGAGCGGGTGCACCCCTGCGGGGCCATGCTGGCTGTGGACTGATGGGTCAGTGCCCTCGACTTCTGTTGTCACATGTTTTAGAAGTCACCAGAGTTGGCAAAGATTACTTCTTTAAATCCTTACAAGCCCCTTCAGAGATGAGGGAGATTGGCACAGATGTATGAAGGAAGGCATCCAAGTGGGACAGGTGGGCCTTGAACCCGGGCCTGTCTGCCCGAGCCCATATGGTCTCAGCTACCCCCCAGCTCAGCCTCTTAGTGAGGGGCCGAGGCACAGCTGCTCCCCTAGACCCCGGGAGCCCCGGGAGCCCCACTTCCTCCATGGAAGGGCCCCAGTTGGAAAGCTCGGTTCTTTGCCACGTGTGCCAGGAGCAGAGCCAGCCAGCTGGGCTGTGGGCTGCCAGGGCCATTCGGTTGGTCAGCAAGCATGCCTGCAGCCTCTGCCATGTGTCAGGCCCGACTCCAGAGGCGGGCAGGCGGGACTGAGACCTTGCCTTTGGAGCACCGAGCTCCTCACCCTTCCCTGACCTCAGGTGCCCTGCTGAGAGGGCTCAGCTGCGTTTTTATTTTTTTATTTTTTATTTTTTTTATTTTTTTTTACAGAGGAAGGGAGAGGGATAGTTAGAAACATCGCTGAGAGAGAAACATCGATCAGCTGCCTCCTGCACACCTCCTACTGGGGATGCGCCCGCAGCCAAGGTACATGCCCTTGACTGGAACCGAACCTGGGTCCCCTGTCTGTAGGCCGACGCTCCATCCACTGAGCCACACCGGTTAGTGTGCACATGTTATTTGGTGCCCCAACCATGTCCCGGAAGTTCCTGCCCTGTAGGCTGAGCAGCAAGTACCCTGTCAAAGGCCACGGAGCAAATCCGGACTCCAAGATGCAGCTGAACGCTCAGGGCTGCAGCCATCTCTGCCTGCAGCTCACAGGCATTGCAGCTGGTGGGGGCTGCGGGCCTCCGGGGGTGGCAGGACTGAGTTTGGCCAAGAGTGGGGTGTGGGGAGGGAGAGGCTGTGAGCTGCAGGACTACAGGCTTGTGATGCCTGGGCCTTGGACCCAACCCCATCCTGTCTCTGCTAACAGTCTTGGCTCAGTGCTGGAAGGTGGGGAGCTCATAGGAAAGGTCCTGGGGCCCTGTATGTCCAACAGAGGGGGTGGGAAGGGAGTAGGGGTTGATGGAGCCCAGGCACCACCTCCATGGGGTGGGGGGACACAGACCTGTGCAGACCCTCAGTCCTCAGGAAAAGCCACCTGCGCCAAGCCGGTCATTCCTCAGCCGACAGTGGTTCCTCACGGACACTGCTCCGGCAGCAGCAGTGGTCCTGGGGGGTGGAGGGAGGACAAAGCAAGGCGGGGGGGGGGGGGGGGGGGGGGAGGGGGGGGCTCTCCCCGGTCTGTTCTTCCCTGGTGTGTAATGGGGAGACAATCTTCTGTATAAGGACAGATTTCTGTAAATAAGCTGGGTTTGAAGTGCATGCCTGCCTCCATATACTTATTTTTATTGATTTCTGAGGGTGAGGGTTAGAAACGTTAATTGGCTGCCTCCTGCACACCCCCTACTGAGGATCGAACCTGCAATCCAGGCATGTGCCGACTGGGAACCAAACCTGTGCCCCACACCAGCCGGGCAAGAGGCAGGTTCAACAAGCATAAACGGGCAGGCCTGAGCAAACGGTGACCTGCATCCCTTTAAGGAGAAGGGGTCCGCCTGTCTCACTGCTGAAGGCCCTCCCCTCACCGTCAGCAGACAAGCTTTCTAGGACAGTTTGCCAGAGGAAACCTGTGAAACATTTCAAATGAAGACCATGAACAAGTCCCGACTTCACAAACTTTATTTTTGTCTGATCAAGGGCACAGGACAGCTTCATCAGCTCCAGCTTCCGCTTTTCTCCTCCCAGACTCTGTTCCATCACAACTCCCAGGGATATCCTGTGGCCAGCTGCCTAGAACCGAAACATCTTTTGCCTTCTAGTAAAGGGGCGCAAATCAAGTACGGAGTGCTCGCGGCACTGTGTAAGCAGACTCCAAGCACCCACCAAGACCTAGGAGCCTCCTGCATCAGGATGCAGACTGGGGGTGAAGGTTCAACTGTCATCCCCTGGGGTTGCCACAGGTAACACAAGCTGGCCACCACCGCAGCCGTTTCTGGTTTGGACACAGCTCCGCTGCAGCGCACAGCACCGGCCAGTGCCCAGGCTGGGACATTTCAGAGGCGCCCTGTGCAGGGGCTGGCAGTCTTGGCAGCTGTTCCCAGAGCTGGTTACTGCAGGCCGTCACAAAACCAGTTTGCTGCGTTCAACTCCTTTGACGACCCAAGGCTCATTAACTAGACCCCCAAACCGATTTTCTCTGGACAGGCCACTTAAATCTGAGAGGACATCTGAAAGTACTACTAAGGCATGTCTTGCCAACACCGATAAGCTATGCTTCATTGCTGGCCTTCACTGTCAAGCAAATCTTTCATACTGAAGACAGCTTGGACTGGTAAGCTTTGTACCTCTGGATTGTTGAAATGACTTTGAGACGTTAATTCTGAGAGGTTCATGGAACAGATCCCAAGTTTGAAGCCTAGCATTTTAAATAAATCTACTTTCCTCTGTCTACCTTGAACCTGTAACGCATGTTTTTAATTCCTTGACAATATGGAAGCATTGACGCTGTAAATATGGCAACCCTGGCATTTGTAGAGCAGAGGGCCTTTCTTTACTTATTTTTGTAACTAAAGGTTCCTGGAAGCGAAATCTAAATAAGCTAAGCTCAAACTTGAGGGTACAAAGAACCTAAATAGCAGATGTGTTTTTGTACATTCAATTTAGGTTTTTGACACTTAGTTGGATAAACAAGTTTATTTGTAAATTTAGTCAACATACATAATTGACCTAAAAACTTCAATAGAAGGATAAATTTTAAAAACCACTTGGAAGACCAGCTCTATAAAGTGATTTCCCCAAGACCATATACCAGATGTAAGCTAACTGGCCGCCATCTTAACTGGCCAAGATACAAGCTGGAGCTGAGTGCCCCCCCTCCCCACAAGTCCACGCTAAGGGTTATAATACAAACTCCACAAGGAAAACTCGGGTCTCGCTCTCCTCTTGGAGGAGGAGGAACTCAACCTAGTTATGAAACCAACCACAACACAAAGAAAAGCTGCACTAACCATGACTAGTCAGATACCAGTAACAGGTGATGCTGGTGTGATAACTTGTACTGTACTCTAGAGCCCTTATAAATAAAATCCCGATAGTGTCTGCATTATCAGCTCGAGGGTTATTAGTTCACATGTGGTAGAATGAGGACTTATGCAAGGTGTTATTTGCAAAGCATTTTGCTACTTAGGAAAACAAGTGCAGTCTAGCCAGAACGCCAACTGGACCCTAAATGACACACACCTCAATGACAAGACTCCCCACATGTGAATGTAAAACATTTAATTTAAAAATGTTGACACTACAATATATAAAATAGCTATTATAAATGCACATAGTGTATTCTATAGCTGCCAGGTTTACTTTTTTTTTTAGGAAACTGTAAGTTATTACACTGTGGTTAAGACTTGCATCTTCACCCTTGAGAAAGCCCCCATTCTATCACAGTGATGCTTGGTCAGACTTAACAGCCCCAATTGTTAAACACTTGGATCAAGTCATAACCAGTTTTATTGCAAAAGGACCCTGTACACATTTATCAATTCTAGTACCTTAATAACTACCCAACAAGTCATTAACATACAGAAACATGCATCATGAGAAGCAAGAATTATATCACCCATCCCTTCTGCATATTAGCAACTTGTCACTCCTGAGCAACAGTGCTCACATCGCTGAGGTGTGTGAACAGTCACTTTTCGCATTCATCCTGAGTGAAAGATGGAATGACTTAAGTACAAATGCAACATATTATAAACAATTTCTTACAAAAAAAGTCACAAATTAAACCAAAGTATTTTACAGAATTTACTACAAAACACCGTAAAAACTGCCTTCCCTTTAAGCTCTCTCTCCCCGTATCCGGCGAGCCAACTGGATGTCTTTGGGCATGATGGTGACTCTCTTAGCGTGGATGGCACACAGATTAGTGTCTTCAAACAACCCCACCAGGTACGCTTCGCTGGCCTCCTGCAGAGGACGAGAGCCACTCGGTTAGACTCCGGAAACAGGCACCAGCCTCAGGCCCGCGCCCCCGCCGCGGCCCGCGCCTCACCTGCAGCGCACCGATGGCTGCACTCTGAAACCGCAGGTCCGTCTTGAAATCCTGGGCGATCTCCCTCACCAACCTCTGGAAAGGCAGCTTCCGGATCAGAAGCTCGGTCGATTTCTGGTAACGACGGATTTCTCGAAGCGCAACGGTCCCGGGCCTGGGCGAGGAGGGCGTAAACGGAAACCGGTGACCTGACAGCGCCGGCACCCCGCCCGGAACCCTCCCCGCACGGCCGGGCGCCGCGGAGGCATTGTTTTCCCTCCGCCTCGCCTACCTGTAGCGATGGGGCTTCTTCACCCCGCCGGTAGAGGGGGCGCTTTTCCTGGCAGCTTTGGTGGCCAGCTGTTTGCGGGGCGCTTTCCCACCCGTGGATTTGCGAGCAGTCTGCTTGGTTCGGGCCATTTTCTTTCACCTGAGGAAGGCAGCCCATGACTCCCGCGCCACAGCGCCCACCAGGGGGTGGGGGTGGGGACAGGCTCTGCGCGCCGCCCCTGCCCTCCCGCCTCTTGGCACCCCTGCTGGCGGCGGCAGATGGCCGAGGCCTCACCCCTAATGACTCAGGCCGCGAGCGGCAGCTCCCCCGGGAGGGGGAGCGCGGGGAGGAGTCATTTCCCCTCCTCGGCGGGCGGAGGCGGCGCTGCCCGGAAGCCGACGCCGAGACCTCTGAACAGCCAGCGTCAGAGACGGGAAGAAGCGCGATTCCCGGAACGAAGTCCCAGGGGAAAACCTCTCAACCCCGCACTCGACGCCGACCGCCGGGCAGCCCGCACCCGGCCCCCAACGGCCGCGACCCGCGGCCCTAACGGCTGCCGCGGCCCCAGGTCCCGGGAAAACCCGCCAACACTTACCCAACGCCGAAGTTTTAGGCCGCTTCTCAGTCCGTGACGCCGCTCCTGCTGCCCGACGGAGAGCCGCAGTCCAGGAGCTAAGTGCACGGACCGCCGCAACGACTCACCAAACCGCTTTGCTCCAAACCCCCCCGATGCTTCCGCTTTTATACCCACGCTTCACGCTGCGTCTCTGCGTCATAGGAACTTCATTTGCATACACCAACGACTTTTTCTATTGGCCGAAGCTTTCGCCGACGCGTTGACATCCCTCGACACAAAGGCCGTGCTAGGGCCCTGTACGCTGATTGGCGGATATCTAGGCCGCTGATTGGCTGTTAAAGTGGCCTAGCGATTGGATGAAAGCAAAGAGAAATGGACGAATCAGAGTTTAGCACTAAGCGGCTCTTCTCATTGGATGAAATGGAGCTATGTTTGGATCCTTCCCTTGGTTCCAAAGCTCTACAATAGAAAGTCAATGCAAATAAATTGTATTGGTCCCCATCAGGACGAAAGAGTCTGGATGGGCAGAAGCTTAACTTTATTTACCTCAAGTAATGCCATCAATTCAGGAAGAGGTTACGTAATACAATCTTTGTAAATATTTTCCAGTGTAAAAGTAAAATATCTTCCCTGCGGTTATTTCCGTTTCATTAACATTTTGGTAGTTTTGGGTTTTTTGTTCCCAAGTTTATTCAAGAACTCAAACAAAATATTCTAGGTAAATGATTTAATTCATTTTAACATTTGGATAGGTAAGTAGTAGTGTAAAGAAGAATTAGAATTCAGTAAATCATGTTATATTACCAAGTATTTTATTTATCTTTCACATACATTTTAACCAAAAAGCAGTTCTTTTGTTTGGTAGGGTGGGGAGGGATAATTAGCTACAAAGAACTAAATGTCAATAAATGGTTTTATGAGTACCACCACCTTGTATGTTCTTAGGTCTGTCACAAAATGCTTTGTGATTTCAACATGTAATCTCTAAGCAATGTAGTTTTGGATTATGTAATTCTACTCAGTGAAGTTACTACATATAGCCAAAATGGGGATAATCCTTTGATAGCATTTGCATGTCTATAAAGAGTAAAGAAAAGAGAACTACATTTAATATATGCCTCTGTTTAATGGTATATCCTGGAATTACTTCTGAAGAAACATGACCAAAAGTATAAAAATGTTAATTCCTATCTTTGTGTAGATAAATCTCTTGGATTCAGTACTCCAATGTTTCAGATATATAAAATACCAAAGCAGGCTTAAGGTTCAGACCAGCCAAACAAAGCTCAGAAATTGAAAAATAGAGCCATGGGTGTGACACTCCATAGTCCTTACTCTGGCTTTACCGAATATTTTAAATTATTAAAATCTTTTTTATCTTAGCAAAACCAGTTACATATAGATTTCAACTCAGAGAATTATTACAAAAAAATACAAATACCTCAAAAATGTACTGTGACACGGAAAGGGTCCTCTCAGGATCAATAGTGAGGGGGTGGGGACGCACAATTTGAAAAAGTAGCCATGGCAGAAACCTCTTCGGTCCACTCTCAGGCATTATTCCAGCCCTTTTAATATTCAAGACATGTATTTCATGATCATGTAGTTAAGCTTTTATGTGACAAATTAACTTTAATTTTTGGCTTCTGCTCAGTTTAGGATGGGGTGAGATTAAGTTTTCTGTTTCATTCTGAGGAGAGAGACCAAGAGGGAGGCTCTTGCCCTTTCCCAGAACTGGAAGGTGAAGAAACAGGGAAGGGGCTCCTTGAAAATCCCCTGTGTTCCAATGTTTTTTTTTTTAAACCTTTTTAAAAAAATACATTGTATTGATTTTTACAGACAGGAAGGGAGAGGGAGAGAGAGTTAGAAACATCGATGAGAGAGAAACTTTGATCAGCTACTTCCTATATATACTGGGGATGTTCCCAAAATCAAGGTACATACATGCTTTTGACTGGAATCGAACCTGAGACCCTTTCGTCCACAGCCGGACACTCTATCCACCAAGCCAAACCGGTTAGGGCATGTGTTCCAATGTTTTTATAGGAGACTCAGAACCCTGTCTGTCCCATGACTCCTAGAGACACTATTTTTTTTTTTCAATTTCGCTAATTATTAGAGAGGAACTAAAACTGCTCCAGGAGAAACCAGGAATGGATTGACATTCATCTATTTAAGGACAACTAGCGGAAATAGTTTGCTCCTCTTAGTTGGCAGTCTACAAATGAGATTGTCTCTTTCCTAAACTGGTGCAGGGAGGAAAAGCTACAAAGAAAATGAAGAACCACGAGCGTTTATACAATCAAAACAACGCAAAATGTTATGTAGGCAACTGTTCTAGTTCCTGTTCTGGCAGAGGCTTGCTGAGGAACTCTGCCAGTTACTTAACCTCTCTGAGTTCGGGGTTCCTGTTTTGTAAACTAAACAGTTTGGATGTCTCCCCAGTCCACTACTACACCCTTACCCTGAAGCTCCTGAGGAACGCTTATTTAAAACCTGGCACTGTGTCCCTGGCCGGTTTGGCTCAGTGGGCAGAGCATCGGCCTGTGAACTGAAGGGTGTCTGGGGTTCTGTTCCAGTCAAGGGCACGTGCCCGGATGTGGGCTCCGTCCCCAGGGGTTCTCTCTCATCATCGATGTTTCCGCCTCTCCCTTTCTCTCTGAAATCAATAAAAATATATTAAAAATCTAGCTCTGTGAACTACATACTTTTAATATTTTTTTATTGGTTGATTTTAGAGAGGAAGGGAGAGAAACAGCCATTTGATGTTCCACTTATTTATGGTTGATTTTTTTTGTAGGTGCCCAACCTCGGCCCCATCGGACGATGCTCTAACCAGGACGATACTCGGGCAGGGTGGAACTACGTTTCTTCATTCAAATCACCCTGGAGTGTTTGGGGGATAACACAGGCCCAATGATTGGGATGGGAGAATAGGATTAAAGCATACACTACCACTTTTGTCTTTCCGTGATTTTTCATCTTCCCACGCCCCTGGTGGTCACCATTCGGCCTGTTTCAGAAACGCCCCGGCAGGTTCGCTCACGTGGTTAGAATGCCTTCCCCACACGCAAAGGTGGTAGTTTCGTTCCCTGGCCCGGGCACATAGCTTCCCATAAACAAGTGCAAAAAGAAATCGCTATTTCTCTCTCTTCCTCCCTTCCTCTCGAACAGTCCATTTTAAAAAAGAAATATCAGTTTCTTAACATTGTAGGCTGACAATTGGGCTTCTGATATGAAATCACAGGGAACTAGATAAAAATGAACGTTTATTCTCTTTTAAATACATGTTTTTATTGATTTCAGAGTGAAGGAGAAGCATCAGTGATGAGAATCACTACCTGGCTGACTCCTGCAGCACCCCCCCCCCCCCCCAGGTTGGAGCCAACAACCCAGGTATGTGCCTTGACCGGGAATCAAAGCCCTGACTTCAACCACTGAGCAACAGTGGGCAAGTGTGTGTCATTTTTATTTTTATTTTATTTTTATTTTTTAATATATTTTATTGATTTTTTACAGAGCGGAAGGGAGAGGGATAGAAAGTCAAAAACATCAATGAGAGAGAAACAACAACCAGCTGCCTCCTGCACACCCCCTACTGGGGGATGTGCCCACAACCAAGGTCCATGCCCTTAATCAGAATCGAACCCGGGACTTTTTGGTCCACAAGCCGAAGCTCTATCCACTGAGCCAAACCAGCAAGTATGTGTCATTGTTTTGAAAAATACTGCATTCACCCCACACTCCCTCACTCCTAAGGCTATTCCTAATGTGGTCTTTAATGAGATGGCCATTAGTTAACAAAAGAGTTAAATATCTATGAAGAATTTTGTAAAGCTCACAGAGCCAAATGCTTAGGTCTGGGGGGGAACTGGCTTCTTTTACAAAATGAAAAACTTAACCCCACTGGCGGGAAGCGGGACGGCGAGACACACCTTCCCAAGAGTAAACAGCTGACTTCATTCAGAGCAGCAAACCGGAGTGGATTATAGAAACAGCACCTCCTACTACTCGAACCCAAGCCCTTCCTGTGGACACAAATGCTTCTCCACACGCCTGCCGCTTGCCAGTGCGCCCGAGACGGTTCCAGACGGAGATCAAATTCGCCCTTGGCCCCTAATGTGCTGGAAACAAGTTGGTCAGGCCAGGTGTCGAGTTGAGAGCCAAATCGTGGAGTTTCAGGGTTGCTCAAGGTTTACGGAGCGCCCCAGAAAGAAGGGAAGAGAGGATTGAGCCGGGGAGCTCCTCTGTTGGCAGAGCTTTCTCAAGCTGACTCCCAGGCGGCAGGCTTTCCTGCGTGCCCAGTCCCTAGTTCTGCCGCAGGAGCGAGGATGCTGGCGCCGCCCAGGCGCCTGCAGCGCAAACGGAGGACGCAAGAGTCTTAAGCTCTGCTGGGGGCCGGCCTCTGAGCCGAGCCCGAGGTGTACCGAGTCGGGAGGCGAGGTAATTACCACACTGTTGGCAGTAAAATTACACTTGAAACTCTTCCACAGAAGTCATCGGGGCCTCCCTAGCTCTGGGCCCCATCTACTGCAGGGGCTCCAGTTTCAAGGAAAAGTACCCCTTACGAAACTGGAACCGCGTTCCGGAGCAACACAGCAGGACTGCAAGTCCCAAAAGTAGTCGCGGGCCCTCAGCATCCGGGACACCGCCTGCAAGGATCCCTGGGTATTGTGGTCCGTTCCTTCGGCAGCAACCCTCTGCCGACGCTAAAATTCCAGCCGAACCGAGGACCACAACTCCCAGCAACCCTTGCTGCCATGCGGGGGGTCTTCACGTTCTCGTGGCTAGGCGCAGGCGCACTGAGTCCTCGGCGCGGACCGCGCAGACTGAATAATAAAAGGGGAGCGGCGAAGAGGCAGGAAGACAGGACCATGTCGAAGGGCCCCGGGCCCGGCGGCTCCGCAGCTTCCTCGGCGCCCCCGGCCGCTACCGCTCAGGTGCTGCAGGCACAGCCCGAGAAACCGCAGCACTACACGTACGTAGAGCGCCCCCCCCCCCCGCCGCGCGCGCACGCCTGACGTCAGCGGCCAGCGTGAGTCACGCGCGCAGGGAGAGCGCGAGGCGGCCTCTCCCTCCCCCCTTCCTCCTCCGGCCCGGCTCAGACCGGTTCCAACCTGCTTGGGCCGGTCCCAACTGCCTTCAACTGCCACCAAGCTCTGGTCGGGCCGTGGGGCGGGAAACTGGTCCCCGCCGCCGAGCGGGGAAGGCAGGAGCTCGGGGCGCGGAGCGCACACCTCCTAGGCCCGGCCTTCGAGGCCTAACCGTCCTCAGACCGTCAACCACAGCGCCAGGCGCTCGCGGGGCGATCAGAAGTCCACGACACGAGCAGGATGCGGTCCTCGGGGGCCAGCCCCGGAGCCACCCGTGAATGACCATTAGCACCAAGCCCGGGCGTGTTGTGTCTCTAAGGCCCGTATGTTTCCCGCTTGCACAGCTGACCTCACAGGGACCCCCGAGCATGATGGGGTCTTGAGTGTGTTCTCAGGCCCAACCGAAATGTGGCATCAGAGGGAAAGCCCCCAAGGCCGACCCTGCCCGAGTCCAGGGAGACGGGAGACCCCCTTCCCGGGAACATGGCTGTGTCTGAGTGCAGGTCCCTGTCTGCTTCCTGAGGCTTTGGAGGCGCATTAAGAACCATCTAGTGCTGGTGCTTCGGGAGGAAGATAAAAAGGGGCGGCCCCTCCTGTTAGGCAAAATGCTGGTTTCCGTTTTCCCCAATGGCCTTTGAGTGCCTCGTCCCCTGGGCTCCTGCGTGATGTGCGCGTTTAGGGGGATCCCCAAGTGTACCCCGGGCCGGCTGCAGGTTTGGGCCGGCTGCAGGTTTGGAACGTGGGGGCTTGACTGACCCTTAGGAGCCGCCTGGGGAACCCAGAGCAGGAGCATCTGTGGGAGCAGAAGCAACTCCGAGGAGGAGCTCTGCTCACAAGTAAACCCACTGGGAGACTGTTCAGGGATTGGGGCATCCGTTTGGCTTCTTGGTGAGGGTCGGCTATTGGTTGAGATCGTGTGAAACTCTTGCCCAGAGGCGGACTCCCGTTAGCTACCCCTCATCTGACGCGGGGTGGCTCGGCTGGTGCTTTCTCTTGGCGTTTCCTGCAGCCCTTCCTTGTTTGGGTGCAATGGTCTTCCCTTAGGGAACATTGAGTAGGTGAATGTTGGTCAGTCAAGGTGGTCTTGATGTGAACATCGGCAAACTTCGCATGCAATGGGAACTTTACGCTCTCTGGTTGCTCAGGTCCCGTTTTCCCGTAAAATGCATGTTGAGTGATGTGAGCTTGGGTTTCAGCAACCTCCTCCTGCGTTGTGTTGCCATTGAGTGTACGGAGGAGTGTGTGCGTGTGACAGGCTTTCCCACCGTCATGGAACTGACATGAAACAAGGCAATAGCTGCGCGTAGGTCCCTGTTCATAGCTGAGTCAGTGTCCTCGTCTGCTGAAAATCTACCTGTCCCATCCCTTGGTGCGGGGTCCGTGCAGGGCAATTCGGTTGGTGGTGTGTAAATGGACAGTCGTAGGGGAAACGGAAGTTGGATTGGGTGGTTGGAGATTGTAGCTGTTTCCATCTCTTTATTTCCTGTAACCTGTTCATGTGTGTGTTTGTTTATAGCCCCCAAAATCAGAATAGAAGCCAGCTGTCTTCCTTTATAGATTGATGGGCATTCAGACGCTGTGATGATTGGGGAAACTTTCTTCTCTTGTCTTCCGGGTTTGAGGAGCAGGGAGCGTGAGGGCACAGGTGATGACACCAATACACTTGTTGGCTCTGATTAGTATTTTTTAAAGATGAACCCATTTGTTGTTTTGGGGGGTTAGGGTTAGGATACAGGAACATTTTATTTTGATTTCCTTGTTTGCTCTAAGATTTTGAGCTGCCCAGCAATTTTCTGTTCTCCCTTGCAGCATGAATTTCCAGAATTTGTTTCAATTTGAATATGATCTTAGCTCATGTACAGATCCCGTCAACAGATAGCGATAGACTTTTTTTAAAACTTTTTTTACCTGCCAGAATTTTATTGTACATTAATTATGTCTATTTTTTATGACTGTATTCTTAGAGGTTATGTGACATGCAATACTCTTTGCAGTAACCCGGAAGAAATATATCCCCAACTTGCATTAAAACTGAGTCCCACTCGTCTTAATGCCTTTCTGTGTGTTTCCCTTCCTGTATGCCTTCTTTCCTTTATTCTTGTCCCACATACAAAGCCCTAGAGTTTGAGTCCTCCTTTTTCTAAACCAGGAGAATTATTTATAACACTAGTGGCCCGGTGCACGAAATTTGTGCATGCGGGGGTTGAGGGTGAGGGTTGTCTCTCAGTCTGGCCTGCATCCTCTCCAATCTGAGATCCCTGTGGGATCGGGCCTAAACTGGCACTTGGATAACCCCCTCACAATCCACTCCTAACCACTCACCTGCCTAACTGCTTGATCACCCCTAACCGCTCTGCTTGCTGACCACTCTGCAACTGGTCCCCTCTGCCGCCTGCTTGGCCCCAATTGCCCCCCATCATCAACCTGATCACCCTCGACTGCCCACCCCTCCTGGCCTGATCACCCCTAACTGCCATCCCCTCCTGGCCTGATCACCGCTAATGGCCTCTGCCTTGGCCCCTCCACCATGGCGCCATGATCTGGGACCCCCATGTGCACACGCCCTTCATGATCTGGGACCCCCGGCACCTGCAGTGAAGTGTGGCGGTAGCTGGTTCCCTCCCCCCGCCTCCCACGGCCCCGCCCTTCACGCGTGCACCAGTGCTCTGGGACCCCAGGCACCCACTGCAAAGCACGGCGGTGGCCAGCCTTCCCGCCATGCCTCCGCGCGACCTGGGGAACTGGCACCGCGGGCTTGCCGGTGCCACTTGCGCAGCATCCACTCCCCAGGCCCATGGTGCTTGTTCCCCAAGCCGTGTGGAGGCAGCGAGAGAGGCAAGATCGCCCCATCCCCCGCTCCTGATTGGCTGGTAGCATAGCCAATCAGGAGCCAAGGTACGGTCACATTTGCATGTTACTCTTTTATTAGACAGGCTAGTTAAGGGGTAATTATTGTGTTGGTATCTTTTTAATCTCTTGAATAATCTTGATTTAAGGGAAATTTTGAAATAATCCTTTCAGCAGGCACTTGTGATTGTTCCTTAAACCTGAGGAGCCTGACCCGTTTAGAAAATGGTGGTGTCGGGATTTCCTCTGTTGAGCAGCTCCAAGTGTCTGATTGGCACCTAAAATAATGTGCACGTGTTAGTGCTCTTCCAACACAGAGCCATGGATTGGATCTCTTGCTGGGTAATTTGTCTTATTTCACAAAGATACATTTCATCCAGGCTTCTGAAGAACAAGATTATTATTTACATTAGAAAAGGCTTATGAAACAAATTTAAGAATGGGAAATATTGGCACAAGTTCATTCCAAAATATATCTGTATATTTAGCTAACTTTGGGCTTTTTACTATATAACAGTTATATCATTGCCTTGACCCTATAAGAATCTCAAATACGTTAAGTCATTTTGGGATTCTTTCACCCGCAGTTGATTCTCAAACTTATTAATGCCCCGTGTTAAAGGGGATGAAATTCTAGCTCTGGGGAGGTTTTTTGGTTTTTCTGGCCCCTGGAGCATTTCCTGTGGGTAGACAGGATGAATACTTTGCAGCTGCATTTAGCCAAGTGTCCTTTTAATTTGGGACCAGTCCCTAGCCCTGGGTGTCTTTAAACAAGGATAGTGAAGCCGCGCTTCCATAGATAACCATTCTGAGGCAAGTTTGTTAGTTTGCACATTATATGAACGTCATGGACTTCACTTGCTTGCATCTGACTATGTTTTAGAAAATCCAGGAAATGAACATGTATTTAAATCATTACTACAAATTGCAATAAAATTATAACTATATTACTAGAGTACAACTTGTTGCACAGCAGGAGTCGCTGCAAGTGTTGCTTAGCAACTTCAGCAAGCAGGAATTAAATTACCAGTGAACATTTCTGGGTCTTGTTTACTTATCAAAGAGAACTCAGATGAAGAGCCCATTGCAGCCTTCAGCCAAACCCACAAAATCCCCATTCGTAAGCGTTAAGTGTCCGTGCTAGCCGTAGCCTCAAGCTTAGTACCTAGTTGATATTTGCTATGATCTAAGTTAATGATGAAAGTGAAGATTTGCTTAATGGTTAAGTTTTTTTGTTTTAATCCAGCTATGGTAGATACTAAAGAAGGCTTCCCCACAACCCATATGCATCTGCTCTGACTGGTGGTTTCTGTCAACCTACCAAGACTGTGACTTATTGGTGAGGGCAGCTGGACTCCTCTGAGAGCAACTTAGAGAATTCCACCCGGGGCACACTCTGTAAAGGAAGGCCTTCTCTGCAAATAGCACCCCAGATCAGTGCACAAAAGCAAGACACCCTCGTGGACCTACTTCCTCCCGCTTTCAACACCCCGCTGCCTGAAGGTGAGGTCTCCTTCCTGTGTGTCTCAGAAGCCATGCGCTCACTTAGGTAACGGTCGCCCTGCAGCAGCCAGAGCCGCCCCTGCGGGCTTTCCCGCCAGACCCCCAAAGGCGGCGTTCTCGCTAGGAGAGACTCTAGGCCGGAGGAGTGATGGAAGGGAGGTTGCCCTTCTGGTTGTATTACTTTCACTAGGGGCCTGGTTTAGGGATTCTTTTCCCAAGTGGGGCAATATTTGCTTAATTATCAAGTTTTGTTTGTTGTTTTAATCTAGCTATACGTGATCTTAAAGGAGATTTTCCCACATATGCATCTTCTGTATCTTGAAATTGCAACTACGGGCAGCTAGCTGTGTTAATCCTTGTAGAGTGTCTTCCCTTCTGTTAACATCTTGGATGAATTTAGGGAACACTAATGTGTTATGTGAAGAAGGATGTTGAATGCCGTTCTCTCTGCTGTTCTGAATCAATCGGTAAACAGCTCAGATTGCCAAGAGTTCAGGTTCAGTATCCTTCTGGACAGTGCAGCTTTATTTATTGATATCTTACTATCTAGATACTCCATAGATTCATCCAGCCAAACATCTGAAATACCTGCTTGGGCAGCAGATATCTGGAGAGAAAAGCAGTGCATGTCGTAATAGACTAGAGGCCCGGTGCACGAAATTCGTGCAAGGGGGCTCGGCCCTTGCATCCCCGGCTACCTCAGCAGGCCCTCGCAGGCCCAGCTTCATCCAGAAGGTTGTTCTGCTGTTCAGTCTGATTGGCATATTAGCTCTTTATTATATGGATTCCATAGATGTAGGGGATATTTATGGGGTGATGGGAATATTCTGGAACTGCGATGGTTACACAACATGGTACATGTACTAGAAAGCACACTCTCGTGCACTATAAAATGGTGATTTTTATGTTGTGTAAGTCACATCTCAATACTTTTAAGAAAGGGTTTTTTAAATCAATGCATGTCAGTCCCTACTAGTAGAGAGGCCTCAGAGCACGTGGCCGCTCAGGGCCTGGCCCGCCCTTCAGCGTGGCCGCTGGCAGCTTGTGAAGGCCCCTTGGCGCCCTCCCCCCTCGGTGTCTTCACCCGGCGCATCCCTTCTAGTGAGTGACCGCTGTAAGGCTGCGGAGATGCTTTTGAGAGGAAAAGTGAGTCGTCGGCAAGTTTGAGGCTCCTGGTGGTTGGTAGCTGGACTTTAAATTGTCTCTGAATTGGCCCTGTATTGACCAGCAATACACCGGCCCTTTTCCCCCCTTGGAAAGTAAAATTAATTTTCCTCACTGTGAAAAAAAAAACTTTAATTGCCTCTGAACTGACAGCCATTATAAGAAGCAAGCGTATTTCCCCTGTGTCTTTGCAAAACGGATTGTGTGCATTTCCCGGAGCGGGTGGGAGGTAGAAGAGAAGGCGCTGCCCTGCAGATGTGCCGGAGCCTGTTCTCCAGGGGCCGTGTGGCGGCCCGGCGCTCCCCCGGGCGTGAGGGGCAGGCCGTGTGCTGCAGCCATTGCCAACGACATCGGTAAAGAAAAGTGACAGCGGGGCTAGGATATTTTAGCGCAAGTAATCACAACATATTTTTAATTATTTCTCTATAAAATCCCTCAACTCTCCCCCTTTTTTCTTTGCCAGCGTGTAGAATTTGACAGCAGTGTGGAGAGCTGAGGAGGAGGAGAAGATGGAAAGCAGTCTAGCGACTTAGAAACCGCGTAGCGCTGTCTGTGGGGCGCCCTTCTGTGGCGGCCCAGTTCTCTCAGGTTTCAAGAAGATACTAAGGCCTGTGGTAGCACCATCATGTCATATCCGAGCTCCCCGAGGCGTCTCCTCCCTTTCCTTATTTACATCACAGTTTGCTGTTTGTGTTCTTAAGTCCGCGTTGGTTTCCTCTTAGTGCTGGAAACGCCATCTGGCCACCAGAAGTCCCACGGAACGACTAACGGGCGGGGAGGCCCGTGTTCCCCCCTTCCTGCGACATTCTGGCGTTGACAGAACTCCCCCCTAGTGTTAAAGAGTCCGTAAGCTTTTGTTAATTTTGGAAAGAGCACTGCTATATCTGTTTGATGTCCCTTTGATTGCCAAGAGGTGCTAGGCATTTATTAGCCTGTCACCTTAAGATTTGTCTAAATCAGATCTATCCAAACATAATATAAATTAGAAACCTGTACTTGTATTTTCTTATTTAAAAAAAATACACTTAAAAAATAAAAAAAATACACTTAAATTTTACTATTGAACTGAGAGTCCTTTATAATGAGTGCATAAAGTGAATACTAGATAATCAGTAGAGTATGCTAACGTTAACATTTCTGTGTTTGTTTTTAGTGGCCTATTTTAATTGTAATTACGGCCGGTCAGACTCCGGCGTTTTCTGGACCGTGTCCGGAGTCAGTGTGCTTGCCCGCTGCTCCTCGTTTTCCCTGGAGCGCCGGTAAGGGAAATGCAGTGGAGCCCTGGCCGGTCGCTCGTTTGGCTGATGTTGCTCCAGGCACCGAGAGGCCGACAGTTCGATTCCAGGTCAGGCCACACGCCTGGGCTGTGGGCTCCTCCCCAGCAGGGGGTGTAGAGGCAGCCAATCAACGTTTCCCTCATCGGCGTTCCTCCCTCCCTCCCTCCCTCCCTCCATCTCCAAAACCCAATAAAAACATTTAAAAAAAGGAGTACTGACTCCGTGGCCACACTGCCTGGGTTTGAAGCCCCGCTCTGCCACTGAGCCGTGGGCCAGCGGGCACAGGACTTCCCTGTGGGTGTCAGTTTCGGAGGATGCCAGGAGTGCCTGTCCCCTGAGGTGGTTATAAGGACGGAGTGAGTTACTATATGTCGGTGCTTACAGCAGCGCTTGGCACTAGCGCCGTGCGGGCACTGCGCCTGCCAGTAGCGGGACGGGCCACGTCATGCTTTCACTGCGCGCTGTCGCCTCCGGCAGCATCACCACGTGCTTCCGGGCCACATGCGCACTGGAGTGGCTGCTTCCCTTGAGACACGGGTGGGTTAGCTCGTCTTCAGAGCATACGCCTCTCTCCACATCCACGGTCACCTCAGTCCCGCTTTCATCCGGTCTCCATCAGCCCCCCGCATCTTACAGCGGACCCGCTCTCCGGGGCCAAAGACTCGCGCTGTACAGAAAACACATCCGTGTGATTTCAATGTTCATCCACTTGGAGCTTCTTCAGGCCATCTGCGACGGGACACTTGGGATCCAGGCAGGGCGTTGCTCACTTAGGGAACAACGGACCAGGGTGTCAGCGCTCCCCACACTCTCTCCAGGTCAGGGCGCCGGTGATGCTTACGGGAGCTTTCCGCAGTCTTACCGGTCCTGGGACCCTTAGGGCAAGGGAACAGGATAGGAAGGAGGAAACGGGCACGAAGGGCTAGTTATAGACTCCTTACTTCTGGGGGCCAGGACAGCGCACAGGTGTGGGACCTTTCTCAGTGAGGAGTGGGTGAAATCCTTTCCGGTGAGGGGCTCCCCAGCCCGAAAGCATTCGCTTACCTAAGTGCCCCTAGCACTTGTGTGGGTTCCTGTGTGTGTGCCTGTCTCTGTGTTAAGGTCACATGGTCATTTAGGAGGTTCGCTCTGGCCTTCACCACAGCTGCTCTTTGGCTAGAAGCCAGTTCCAGGATCAAAGCCTGCCTTAAAGGCTCGGACATCAGAATTCGCTGGACACTCACTGTGTCTGCTTTTTTCCTGCCAGAGAGCCAGGGTCACTTCAGACGGTGTGGAAGCCAAATCTCTATCGCTCTGTAGCGCTTTATCAGAATGGGCCACATGTTTGCCAAACACCAATTTTAGCTCTATTTGGCCTCGTTTTTTAAAAGTAGTTTTTGGCAACTTCCACTGGCATGGTTATTGTTACAAAATTATATCGTTTCTGGGTTATGTTTGATGTCAAAACAATGTGTATGTCCTTACAAAAATGAATTTACAACTAGTAGTAATTTACCTAAAGCTCTTCAAAACAGAGAAAAGATTTTCAACAGATCTTAAGGTATTTAAGATATATGTTTATATATATATATATATATACACACACACACACACACACACACACACACCATACACACACTTGTATAACTTAATATTCTTAGTCTACTAATCTGCTCTAATATTCCCCTTGAAGTTAAAAGTATTCTTCTCAAACTTAAAAATGAAGAATCTTTGATAAGCCGTTAAGTATGAACTCTATGACTAAATTTCTTTAGGAATATATATGGGGGAAGAAAGTAGCCAGTAGGGTTAATATAAATATGGAAAATAGATTATAGATAAGTGTCATTTGAGGTTGTTGTGAGGATTCCACAACGTAAATGGACAAAGTTCAGGACAACGTATGGTGCTAAAGCATACAGTTACCTGTTGCTCACCGGCAGCTCCTCTGCAGAACACGTTCGACTCGGTGTGAATAAGCCATTAAGGTCAGTGCTGAGCTTCACTCCTGCTTGTGGACCTGGCCATCGTCCGCCAGTCCTTTAATTTTTCTCAGAAATAGAAGATGAACGTTCGGACTCGCCCCACTACACAGCAGTTTGATGGCTTAGCATGGTAAAGTTTTCTTGTAATTTTTGGAGTTCAGAGCTGATACTGAACTGTTTTCTGAATGAGAAGAACCATTTGCAGCTACTACTATTGAACAGTGAATGGCTTTGGAAATAGCTTTTGGTGCAGACTTCATAATGTTTGTAGTGAATTCACTCCAAAATCACAAGGCAAATAAATCGTCACTTATACGCAAACTGTGCTGCAGTAAAGTCGCTGCGACAGCTCATGTTTGACACGGGAACTGTCAGGCTGCCCGATGCACTGTGCTGTCAGAAGTCACACCACAGGCTGAAACCGGTGTGGCTCGGGATAGAGCGTCGGGCTGCGGACTGAAAGGTCCCGGGTTCGATTCCGGTCAGGGGCATATACCTTGGCTGCAGGCACATCCCCAGTGGGGGGGGGGGGGGGGTGCAAGAGGCAGCTGATGGATGTTTCTCTCTCATCAGTGTTTCTGACTCTCTATCCCTCTCCCTTATCTCTGTGAAAAATCAATTTAAAAAAATATAAAAAGTCACCCCATAGGTGAGATCTCCACTTGTCCACACATTATAATCCGCGGTGTGATTTCTGCACAAACCGCAGTCAGTCAGTCTTGCATCTTGGTCTGAACACAAAGGAAATTTCCATATTTCAGAGTCCGTTTCCCTGTGCATCTGAGCAGTTTACCAAGCCTTCGAAGATGAAATACGTGAAATTTTATTACAGAATGACCCTTAACAGACGAACGTTTATAATTCTGATGGAAGGAACCTCAACCAGGCAAATACTATCCCTCCCAAGTCCGTTCTTACTGGGAGGCCTGTGTTACAGAAAAATTGTAGCCAATTATTATATTTTGAATATCGTCAATAAAAAAATTGTGGAGACGTGTTTTCTCTCTTTTTGTATAAGTACCTACTTAATATCCTCAATTTGATGTCTTGACCCTGTGAGTCTGAAACACTTAACTGTCTGGTCCTTTAAAGGGAAAGTTTGCCGGCCCTGCCCTAGAGCTGACTGTTGGGGGGGAGCAGGGCCTGGCAGCAGTGAGGCCATGGAAGAATGTTCCAGAAGCAGTGGCGCTAGATGCAGGTGCAGACATCAGTCGCTCGGTCCCTATTGCCTCTCCACTTACGCTGCTGCCGTCGGCCGTCTCCAGTGCCTTTCTGCCTGTTCCATGTGTTCCTGGTACCCCCCCCCCCGCCCTCCCCCCCCCCCCCCCCCCCCGCCAGGGCGCCCCGTCGGTCTGCTCAGTGAGACAGCGGATGGGACTTACTGTTTACATGGAAATGAAGACGGGAGTTGAGCACTTGATTTAAGTGACATAATTTACTGACTTACTGTCAATCCCTTCTGTGTCATCACTGTTGGTTTAGGGGGGCAAGTGATTACTTTTAGATCCGAGTAGCCTGAATTTTGCTGGGTTTTTTTTTTTTTTTTTAGACTTTCAGAAAATAAAGATACTCCACTAATATTGCAAGTATTATTTGCTTTTTAAACTAGATTTGATTTTAAAAGTTTTGAGAGAAAAGTATTAATAGTTTGTAAAGCAATTTAGCATGATGACACATTCTGATGCTACCTGTATAAAAATACTGGGAAGAAATTTACCAGAAGGCTAACATTATTAGTGGTGGGATGAAGGGTGATTTTGCCCTTGAAGTGGGCACGTGGCTTCCATAATAATCTTTTACAGGTATGCGTGAACCTCTGTTAGGATAATTAATGTGACGTTTTGGGAAGGAGGGCAAGATGGTTTTGCTTTAAAGCCAGCCCCCAGTGGGGCGAGCATGAAGGCGCTACCCAGCCAGGTGAAGCTCTGACCAGTCCCTGTCCCCCAAGCTCCGTGGAGCCCTCTGCTGGCCGAAGCCATGGCTCCCCTGGCAGACCTGACCTGCTCGGGGCCTCAGCCGTTTCTTGACTCTGGCGGCCACCGCGGGCCTCTCAATCTGAAGCTATAGTCTAGGCCCGGGGTCAGCAGAGTGCGGCTCTTCCACAAAATACCACGGCCTGGGCGAGTCTAATTTGAAGACGTGGCGTTAGAAGTTTAAGTTGAAAAAATTTGGCTCTCAAAAGAACTTTCAATCGCCGTGCTGTTGATGTTTGGCTCTGTTGACTAGCGAGTTTGCCGACCACTGGTCTCTAGGTTCACTGGCTTTTTCCCTGTGTTCACGGGAGGTGGGAGTGGGGAGAATTTAGTCCTCTGGCCCTGGCCCTGGCCCCTCCCCAGACCTTGGAAGATGGAGGGGGTGGGGGGTGAGTTCCCGCCTTGGCCAGACCCCAGGACCCGGTGGGTTTCCCGAGAGCTGCTTGAACTGACCAGGGAGCCCCAGCCTGTTCAGTGTCTCCAATCCTGTGCTTTCAGGCCTTTAAAACGGAGGGATGGGTCGGAGCTTAAGACAGTGGGGCATTTCCGCCGATGGTTTCTGTTTCACTTCCGCCCATGGAAAGACGAGGGATTTCTCCGTGGGGTTCCCCCTGCCTGTGGGGGCTGCATTGGTCATCGGCATGGGTGCAGAGGGTGGGGGGAGGGGACACTGGTTCCTCCGTGGCGGGTGGCAAGTTTCATTAGTGACGTAAGCAGGTTAGACGTTTCCTTCATCTCCTTAGAGCGGATTGAAAGGGGGCTCTCTGCTGCCTGGACTAGGTCCTCGGCCCTCCCCTCCTGGGGGGCCGGTAGCAGGGCCGCCTGCCGTGCCGAGTCCCAGGTTCCCTCGCTGTAACGCTTCCCACAGGGGGGAGGCAGGCTCTCGGGGTCCGTGCTGTGCCTGCTGGCAGCGCCGTGCACCTGCCGCCGTGTTTGGTGGACGTGGCCCTTTCCGAGATGGTTTGTTTCTTGTTAACAGTCTTTCGGCAAATGTCCCGTGTCCTCCAGCTCCGGGGCTGCTCTGAGCCTGGACTGTGGCTTCAGGTCAGGTGTTGCTCCTTCCGTGCTTCCTTCTGCACCTTCTAGAAGCATCCTCCTCCTCTCTCATCCACTGCTCCATGGAGTATCTGTAGCTGCTTTTGGGGGCCGGAGGGATGAGCAGCGGCTGCACCACCTGCCTTGGGGACCCGCAGCGGGACCAGATGGCTGCTGGGTGTTTTGTGAGGGGGTGGCCCTGGGCTTGGGGACGGAGCAGAGGGGAGAAGTGGAGATGGGGAGGGAGCCAGGCCGGCCAGAGCCCAGGGGCCAGGGCGGTCGGGCGGGATGTAACCCAGCGGCGCAGGCACCGTCGGTGAGAGAGGTGGCCGGTCGGCCACAGGCGGGCTGAGGGAGGTTTGCTGCAGACGCTGCTGGCGGCGCTGCCCGCTCACTCACCCGGGCCGTGCTGGGCATGTCTCTGGGACAGGCAGGTAGACAGGACAGTAGTAACTGAGTCAGTGACCGAGAGGGAAGCCTTGTGACCTGGCGCTCCGCCCCAACAGCAGCCTCCCTGGCCTGGCCAGGCGGCTCCCGGGACCGGGGAGGCCTCCAGCCATGGCCGGCAGGTCTGGGCAGCGGAGAGCCCGGCGGGGAGGCTGCGGGAGGCTCACGCTCTTGTTCGCAGCCCTCGGGTGGGAAACCAGGGAGCCTTCACCGGTCACCATGGCCGACAGCTCACCGCCGGGGCCCTGAGGTCCCTGTCCCACCTCCAGGCTGGCTTAGGGCCTGGCATCGGGAGAGGTCCGCAGGCTGAGGTCCAGCCTCGCTCTGAGCCTCTTCGGGGTCCCCGGGAAACCAGCACCCAGAGAGGGCCCTCGGGGGACATGGGGGCGTCTTGCCGGGCAGCCAGAGGCTTCAGCCCGCCCCGCCCCCCGGCTCCCGCAGGTACCTGAAGGAGTTCCGCACGGAGCAGTGCCCGCTGTTCGTGCAGCACAAATGCACGCAGCACCGGCCCTACACCTGCTTCCACTGGCACTTCGTGAACCAGCGCCGCCGCCGCTCCGTCCGCCGCCGCGACGGCACCTTCAACTACAGCCCCGACGTCTACTGCACCAAGTACGACGAGGCCACGGGCCTCTGCCCGGAGGGCGACGAGTGAGTGTCTGCCGCCTCCGGGCCGGGCGCCCGGGCCGCGTCTGAGCAGCCAGCTCCAGGCTGCCCGGGGGGCGCTGCTGCGGCCTGGAGGGGGGGGGGGGCTCTCCTTTTCCACCTGTGGGAAACCCTCCCCGGGCCTTTCTCCTGCTAATGAGCCCCAGAGCCACACCAGAACCAGAGGGGCTCTGACCGCCGGTCAGCCGCAGAGCCCAGCGGCAGGGGCCATGGCTGAGTGACCCCCACCCCCTTTCCACGTTTCAGATGTCCATTCCTGCACAGGACCACGGGCGACACCGAGCGCAGGTACCACCTCCGCTACTACAAAACCGGCATCTGCATCCACGAGACCGACTCGAAAGGCAACTGCACCAAGAACGGCCTGCACTGCGCCTTCGCCCACGGGCCCCATGACCTCCGCTCCCCCGTCTACGACATCAGGTGGGCCGGGCCGGGCCGGGCCGGGGCGGGGCGGGGCGGGCTGCCGGCACGGCGAGAAGCACACGTGGGTGGCAGCACTGGCACTCTGGTGCCTCCCCCTCATGCCCTCCCCGTCTTCTCTCCTCCCAGGGAGCTCCAGGCCATGGAGGCCTTGCAGAACGGCCAGGCCACGGTGGAAGGCAGCATCGAGGGGCAGTCCGCGGGGGCTGCGAGCCACGCCATGATCGAGAAGATCCTCAGTGAGGAGCCGCGGTGGCAAGGTAAAGGCGGCCACCGACGCCGGGCCCGCCAGGCGCATCCTCACCCTGCTCCTGCCCAAAGGATCGGCCCCCTCCCCCCGCCTCTTCAGGGGGGGCGTGCCTCTCGCCCCCCTCCAGCCAGCCAGACAGCCCCAGGGGCACTTCGGGGGGCGTTTCCCCAGTCATGCCTTGCCTGCTCCCATCACCCCAGGAGCACCCCAGATTTCTCAGGGGCTTTGCACTTGCCTGCATGTGCACGTATAGAAGTACGTGTGTCCTTGACCCTCCCACGGGCACCCTTACTCCCCTGTGAGCGTGATGTCCAGTGGGGACAGCATCCTGACCCTGGCCTGCTTATCTCAGTCTTCACCGGGGCCTGGGAAAAGGCGGCCCTGCTCCGACCTCTCTCGGGAGCCTCAGCTCCTAGACCCTTCCGGTGGCTTCTCCTTCCCCTCCCCTCCCCGCCCCCGCCTGACCCCTGCCTCTGGCCCGTGCAGAGACCGCCTATGTGCTGGGGAACTATAAGACGGAGCCGTGCAAGAAGCCCCCGCGGCTGTGCCGCCAGGGCTATGCCTGCCCCTACTTCCACAACAGCAAGGACCGGCGGCGGAGCCCCCGGAAGCACAAATACAGGTCCTTCCCCAGGCAGGGCCGCCGGGGCGGGACCGGGCTGGGTCCACAGGGCGGGAGCCCGCCTGGGTCCCCCCAGCATGAGAGGAGGATCTGGCGTCCGAGCCTCTGAGCCCCTTCAGCTCTAATCCGGAGGGGTGTCTGTAGGCCTGAGCGCTGGCGGGGAGAGTGGCGGCTGCAGGTGGCTGTCCCTGGGCCCCCGAGTGCGCGGTGGGAGGAGCTGGCCGAGGGCAGAGCCGGGCAGAGCAGCAGGGCCCGCTTCCGGTCTCTGGGGCAGGGATCGAGTTGGCATCCCGCACCCTGATCTCCCCCTCTGGCATCCTGTGCCCGCCCTCTCCCTGGACCAGGTCGTCTCCATGTCCGAACGTGAAGCACGGGGACGAGTGGGGAGACCCGGGCAAGTGCGAGAACGGAGACGCCTGCCAGTACTGCCACACGCGCACGGAGCAGCAGTTCCACCCCGAGGTGGGCCAGGCCGGGGCGGGCCTCTGGGGAGCCAGGCAGAGCCGACCCTGACTCCGGCTGGAAGTGGGCTTAGAGCCACGGGAAGGGACACCCCGTCCCTAATTCAGCACCTGCCCTTCTGAGCCATGCTCACCAGCAGCCCCTGCTCCCAGGCCGTCCCCCCAGGCCTCCTGACACGGCGGGGCGCCCTGGCCGTGCCGGGCTGCGCACCAGGGGTGCTGAGGACAGTCCAGATAAAAACAGAGCCGGACAGTGTCGTGTCCAGACCAGAGCCTGCAGCCCCCCAGGCCTAGTGCCCCGCCCGGCCCCGGCCCCGTGGCCCGGCCTGGCGCCATATCGGTGTCTGAGGGCCCAGAGCGGCACATGCTGTCCCTCCCCCTGGTTCCGGGGAGCCCAGCGGACCTGAGACAGATGCACGGACAGACCCCCTAAGTGGACGACAGCCAGCAGGGTGGGGAGGTTGGTCCCAACCGGAATGCCCCAGGCGAGCGGGTGCCCTCTGCCATCTTGGCTCTCGTAGTGCCCAGGGGCACATTCGGAGGGCACGGCCCTGGCCATGACCCTGAGTGGAGAGCAGCATCGAAAGACCCCTTTGGGGGGCTGCTTCGATCCCAGGAGGGGGGCCCTCGCATGGGGTGGCAGTGTCTGCCGCGGAGTTTGAGCGGGACGCTGGAGGGAGGCACCTGGGGAGGTGGAACCGGAAGGAGAAGGAGGGGGCGGTCTCTCGCGCCTGACCCCGTGCCTGCGTCCCGGCAGATCTACAAGTCCACCAAGTGCAACGACATGCAGCAGGCCGGCAGCTGTCCCCGAGGGCCGTTCTGCGCCTTCGCCCACATAGAGCGTAAGCTGCTCCCCTCGTCCTGTCCCCCCCCCCGCCCGCGCAGGCTCAGGCCGGGGACGCCCGCCAGGCCCTCCCGGCAGATGCCAGTAGCCACCTGTGCCACACGCACGGCAGACATCACAGCCGCCTGCGGCCCGCTGAGAGCAGGGCTGTCCCCGGCATTCGGCTCCCCTCCGTCCGGGCCGGGCTTGGGCTCCAGAGTCCTACATTCGGGGCGCAAGTCCCCGCGCTTCGGTCCCCTAGTTCTGTCACCCTGATCGTCCCACCTTGCCTGCCGGCCTCCGCTTCCCTATCTAAACACGGAGGCTGCTTCGCGGTGAGGACTCCCGCCCATGCCGCTCGCACACGGGTTGGCGGAGAAGGAAGCCCTCCCTGGACGAGCAGGGTGCGGGGTCCTGGGAGAGCGCCCCAGGTGCGGGTCCGGCTCAGGCCGCCGACACCTGCCCGTGTCTTGCAGAGCCGGCCCTCGGGGACGAGCTGCAGCCCCCCTCCGCCGTGTCCAGCCCCACGCAGCCGGGGCCCGTCCTGTACATGCCGTCCGCCGCCGGAGACTCGGTGCCCGTGAGCCCCTCCAGCCCGCATGCCCCTGACCTCAGCACCGTACGTGGCTGCCCGGGGGGGGGGCACCTGCCTCTCCTGCCCCTCACCCTCCAGCCTGGGCTTGGGGAGGAGGCCTTGGGCTCCCCCCTCTTTTGTTTTTTTAATATATATTTTTACTGATTTCAGAGAGGAAGGGAAAGGGAGAGAGAGAGAGAAACATCAGTGATGAGAGAGAACCATGGATTGGCTGCCTCCTGCACGCCCCCCACTGGGGATCGGGCGTGCCCTCCCGGTTCCTAGGCCGAAGCTAACCGCTGAGCAACGCCCGTCGGGCCGGGCTTCTTCCCTCCCTGCCCGGGTTACTCGCTCTGTCACCAGTGGGTGGTGGGTGGGGCTTAGTGTCCCCAGAGCCTGTGTTGGTCAGTCTGGACAGTGCTGGTGGAGGGCACAAAGCCTTTTGTCACCCGCGCCCCATCCTCCCCCCCCCCCCCCACGCACACACACGGCTCCCGCGTGGGGTTCTGGGTCTCCTGGGGGGCTGCTGCCCGCTGGCAGGCGGAGGGCAGGCCGAGTCCTGGCCTGCATGTTGCCCACCGGCCTGCTCCCTCCCCCCACAGCTCCTCTGTAGAAACAGCAGTCTGGGCAGCCCGTCCCACCTCTGCGGCTCCCCGCCGGGCTCCGTGCAGAAGCCTCCAAACCTGGAGGGCCTCGTCTTCCCTGGGGAGCCCGGCCTGGCCCCCGGCAGCTACAAGAAGGCTCCTGGCTTTGAGAGGGAAGACCAGGTGGGAGCCGAGTTCCTGAAGAACTTTAAATGCCAGGTGAGGGGTGAGGGCAGCCGGGGAGGGTAGCGTCTGCCCCAGGGCGAGCGTGACCCGCAGCCAGCAAGCCCCTTCCTCAGCCTCCGAGACTGAGCCGCGTGAGGGGGGCCGACCCATTTCCCAGATGAAGATGGGGGGGCCTAGAGAGGCTGAGCACCCCCCCACACACACAGCCCGGTGTCACAGAACTTTAATGGAGGGGACCCCCAGCCGGCCTCTTCCTCCCCCGCGCTGCCTGGGTGCGCTGGCCTCACGGGCTGACACTAGGAGGCGCCGGGAAGAGGCGCAGCCCCGGGTGCCCAGGCCCGGGGAGGAGCAGGCGTGAGCCGGAGACCAGGGCGGGCGCGAAGGGGGCGGCAGGTGTGTGTCCCGCAGCCCCAGTGAGCCATGGAGGTGGGGATGCTGGGAGGAGTCCTGGGCTCAGGCCCCCCCCAGCACCCCATTCATCTCCGCTCTTTGACCTTCCTCAGGCCAAGTTAAAACCCCACTCCCTAGAGCCCAGGAGTCAGGAGCAGCCTCTGCTTCAGCCCAAACAGGTACCAGTCCCAGCCCCTTCTGCCGCTGCTGTGGCCGGGCCGGGCCCACAGCCCCGGAGGCCACAGAGAGCGGGAGGCATGCTTTCCCCCGACTGGAGGGCAGCCTAGAGCCCGGCTCCTAGTCGCTCATCAGTCAGTCACAAACACACGTCCTGAGTGTCCACACTGCCAGCCGCTGGGCTCGCTTCTCCCCTCCCTGTGCGAGATTGTGGGGGTGAGTGGGCTTGTAACCTCCAACCTTCCGACTGGGCATGGGGGCAGCCAGACTAGGGCTATTGCCCCGTTTCCTCTGCCCCCCCAGCGCCTGGCCGGGCCTCCTGGGCGGGCATCTCATTGCCTCTCTGCGCTCTCTCGTTGCAGGACATGCTGGGCATCCTCCCCGTGGGCAGCCCCCTGACCTCAAGCATCTCTTCTAGTATCACCTCCAGCCTGGCAGCCACCCCCCCCAGCCCCGCGGGCACCAGCAGCATCCCTGGCATGAACGCAAACGCTCTGCCCTTCTACCCCACCAGTGACACGGTAGAGTCGGTCATAGGTAATTAGGCCGTTTCTGTTGCCAAGTCCAGGCCCCGATCTGGACTCGGAGGCGCTAGGTCTCCGGAGGGAGACTCCGGCTCTAGACACCTGCCTGGGGTTGGGGGGCAGGCGCTCTGGGCCTCTGGGCTAAAGAGGAGACCGCCCCGAGGTGCCGGGCCGGGACCCCTCGGAGCCCAGACGCCTCTTGCCCTGGGCGAGGGTGGTCTCCGGCCACCTGTGTCCTGCAGCGCCCCCTCCCTCGCAGCGGGCTTCCTCGTGCGGTGAGCGAGCCGCACAGTGTCCTCGGGTCCCTGGCCATCGGAGCTCCGGCTCTGCCCCTTCAGCAGTCCCCGAGGGGCGCCACTTTGTGCCCGGTCCTGGTGTACAGGCGGGGGTTCCAGGCCTGAAGACGAGGAGAGACACTGCCCGCCCGCTGGGCCGGCCAGCAGAGGGTAGCAATCTGCGGAGCACCTCCTGTGCGGTAGCCCCTGCAGGCCCAGAGACCAGCCTGCCCCAGTAGCTCAGAGAGGAGACCGTGGAGCTGGACTGGCTAGGCAGACAGCGCGGGGCTCGCGTGACAGGAGCAGCCCGGCCCCAGGCAGAGGCTCGAGAGAGGCCGGTCCCGGGGGACCTGAGCGTGAAGATGAGGCGGGGGCAGGAGGAGGTGGTGAAGGGCAGGTGGGTTCGAGCGGCGAGGCCTGGAGCTGGGGGTTGTGCGCGCTGGGGGGGCCGGGAGGCTCAGACCCTGATCGCTGTGCTTCTAGAGTCCGCCCTGGACGACCTGGACCTCAACGAGTTCGGGGTGGCCGCCCTGGACAAGACGTTCGACGGCAGCGCCGTGCCCCACCCCGGCAGCATCACCATCGGTACTGGGCTCGGCGGGCAGGGGGTGTCCGCTGGTCCAGGGGGTGGATGCCCCGCGTGGCCTCCCTCTCTCACCGGCCCCCGCCTCTGTCGCAGGCGGCAGCTTGCTGCAGAGCTCCGCGCCCGTCAACATCCCGGGCTCCCTGGGCAGCTCCGCCTCCTTCCACTCGGCATCGCCGTCCCCGCCCGTCAGCCTCTCCTCGCATTTCCTGCAGCAGCCCCAGGGCCCCCTGAGCCAGCCCGAGAACACGTTTTTGGGGACCTCAGCATCGCATGGGTCTTTGGGTAAGAAGGGGTGTGGCTCACTGAGACCCGGGACAGGAACCGGCTCTCGGAAAGGAAGGCCCTTTGGCCTCTGGCCGGGGCTGGAGTCGTGCAGAGGGAGGTCAGAGCGGCTCTGGGCTGGCAGGTGCGTCAGCCCGTCCCGTGCTCCCGAAGCGAGTGAGCCGGCACAGGTGACTGTCTCTGCCGTCGTGTCGAGTGGCGGCACCGCCTCATTGGTGGTTGTGCGGCTGGATGAGTGTCAGGCACAGGGTCAGTGCGAGAAGCAGCGCCGCCAGGGCCCGGTCTGCTCCTCGTGTCAGTGTGCGGCTCTGCCCAGGCACCCGGCGCTCCGGAGGCAGGCACGCAGCCGGTCACGGCCGCCTGTCCCAGAGGCGCACAGCCGGGCACGGCCGCCTGTCCCAGAGACTCACAGCCGGTCACGGCCGCCTGTCCCAGAGGCTCACACAGCCGGTCACGGCCGCCTGTCCCAGAGGCTCACAGCCGGGCACGGCCGCCTGTCCCAGAGGCTCACACAGCCGGTCACGGCCGCCTGTCCCAGAGGCTCACAGCCGGGCACGGCCGCCTGTCCCAGAGGCTCACAGCCGGGCACGGCCGCCTGTCCCAGAGGCGCACAGCCGGGCACGGCCGCCTGTCCCAGAGGCTCACAGCCGGGCACGGCCGCCTGTCCCAGGAGGCCAAGGGAGAGGTCTGACCAGCTCAGCCCTGGCTGAGCGTGGCCTTCCTCGCAGACAGAGGCACCACGGAGACCCTGCTCCGGGCCCGAAGGCCGCTGGCTGGACTGGGGGCCCTGGTGCGTGCAGACCTGTGGCTCCGCTGCCCGCCACCTGTAGGAACGCGAATATTCCCCGGGGTAACGGCCAAACCAGTGACCTCTCCAAAACAGCAGCCGCTTCTTCCCCGCCCCCCACGCTCTCCACGCTCTCCACGCTCAGAAGCCCCTCCCGAGGGTGCGGGCCGCACTCTGGCCTGGTTCGGAACCCCCCTCATCTCTCTGCCGAGGTCAGGGCGGCTCAGTGATTCCTTTTCAGTTCCTTTGTTCCTTTATTTCCCAGCTGGGGGCGCTCAGGCGTTCTGTCACACTGTACAAGGTGCCCGATGTTCCGCCCGCACCGGGCAGCTATTACAGTGTCACTGAGCATGTGCCCACGCTGGGCCTGCCTCCCCGGGCACCTGCAGGGAGGGGGTGTCTGCTCTGTGCTGACACTGTCAGCCTCCCATTTGTCTGACCTGTCCCCTGTCCTGAGGGCCAGCGGCTTGCTTCCTTCCTTCCCCGGGCGGTTGCTGAGCAGTGTCACAGGTACAGTGTGAGCCGGACAGGCCCTGGGGGGAAGGGGACAGGCATGAGGTCATACTGAGAGCAGTTGTGTGCAGTCAGGGTGTGGGCTGGGATTCAGGATAAGGGAGGAACCTCCCCTAGAGCTCAAGAGGGCACTCGGGGGAGGAAGCGGGGGGTGGGGAGGAGGGTATAGGGGAGATGGACATGAAAAAAATTAAATAAGTAAAATGTTTTTATTTTTTATTTTTATTTTTTAAATATATTTTATTGATTTTTTACAGAGCAGAAGGGAGAGGGATAGAAAGTCAGAAACATCGATGAGAGAGACACCGATCAGCTGCCTCTTGCACGCCCCCACTGGGGATGTGCCCGCAGCCAAGGTACATGCCCTTGACCGGAATCGAACCCGGGACCCCTCAGTCCGCGGTCCGATGCTCTATCCACCGAGCCAAACCGGTCTCGGCATAAGTAAAATGTTTTTAAAAGAGGGCTCTCCCTGAGGATGGCTGCTCCCCGAGAGCCGGTGCGCTGGTGTGGAGGGAGGCGGGGCAGGTGCTCCGGTGCTGTTTGGGGAACAGTCTGAACCCATCTGTCCGCAGGAAGCCCCGGCTGGCTCAGGGAGAAAGGCGGGAAGAAGGGAGCTCTAGGACAATGGGGCGGTGTGGCCGGAGGGGCTCTGGGTCCCCCTGGAAGCGAGGGCTGCCCCAGAGCGGGGCTCGGTGTCAGGCAGTGCCCGGGGACAGGTGCGGGGGGAGGAGGGTGAGGGTGCCGCCTCGCAGACCGGAAAGGAGCCGGGGGAGTTAAGCGGCCCATGTCCTGGCCTCCACTTACCGCCATGAAGCGGGGGTGGCCCCGGCTCCTGCTCCACGGCTCTGCCGGCACCTGAGGCTTGGCCTGTCCATTCCCCTGACGCCCCTCCCCGCCCTCACCCCCGGGCACATGAGGGCTCCCTCCGTGTGGCCTGCAGTGACGCCACAAACGGCCACCTTCACAGGCAGCTCTCCTCACAGCGCCCCAGGGCCGAGTCCCCGAGACTCACAACTTAAGTGGCAGCTGATAAGTAGCAGTTGGCATCACAATGGGTCTGACTCAACTGAGCACCTACAGGTCCCCGCCAGACTCTCCGGCCTGGCACTGGCAGGGCCGGGCACAGAGGCCCCTGGGAGCTCTGGCAGGGCGGGCGGGCCTCTGAGCGCCGACCTTCCTCCCCTCCTGGGACAGGTCTGAATGGCATGAACAGCAGCATCTGGGAGCACTTCGCCTCTGGAAGCTTCTCCCCAGGGACATCCCCCGCCTTCCTGTCGGGCCCGGGGGCCGCCGAGCTGGCCCGGCTGCGGCAGGAGCTGGAGGAGGCCAACGGCACCATCAAGCAGTGGGAGGAGTCCTGGAAGCAGGCCAAGCAGGTAGGGCCCGGGCCTGGTGGCCCCGCTCGGGCCCCTCACACAGGGCACAGGGGTGGCAGGCCAGGGTCCTGAGGACAGAGCAGAAACTTGGTTCTGTTCTCCTTACGCCTGGCAGGAGCCTGGGTGGCTGGCGCCCCAGACCCGGAGCCCTGGGCTGTCACGTGGTCTGGTCCCAGCACCACTGAGCAGTCCTGGCTCCAGGGCTCACGGCCAGGTTCTGGGTTCTGAGATGGGCCCTCTGCCCGGGGGCAGCCATGCTGGGCCCAGCCCTCTTCCCTGCCCCCCGAGGGTCTCCTGCAGGTCCTGAACCTCCCTTGTCTGCAGGCAGCGTCAGCTTCCTCCCTGCCCCCTCCCCAGACAGCTGACCCAGCTCCCGCAGCCATAGTGGCTCATACAGGCTCCCAGGGGACGGGGGTAGGGGGCAGGGGCCACCGTGACCAGCTGCGTGTTTGGCCCACAGGCGTGCGATGCCTGGAAGAAGGAGGCGGAGGAGGCTGGCGAGCGGGCCAGTGCGGCGGGCGCCGAGTGTGAGCTGGCCCGGGAGCAGCGGGACGCGCTGGAGGTGCAGGTGCAGAAGCTGCGGGAGGAGCTGGAGCGACTGCACTCGGGGCCCGACCCGCAGGCCCTGCCCGCCTTCCCCGACCTGGAGGCCCTCTCACTCTCCACCCTCTACTCCCTCCAAAAGCAGCTGCGGGCCCGCCTCGAGCAGGTGGACAAGGTCAGCCGGGAGGTCGGGAGCACTGGGCGGGGGTGTAAGGGGCCACAGCCGTGTTCGGACGCTGGTGGGTCCTCACCGCTCCAGGGCCATTCCTGCTGGAGGGGGCCAGGGAGGGAGGGTCACTCACTGGGAGGGAGAAAGCAGGAGGTGGGTCCGCGCCCACCCCAGCACTTGGAGGGCAGGCGCTGGCCCAGGTCACCTCCTGATGGCTTCTCTGAGCTCTACCCGAACCGGCAGACGTTCCAGAGTGGGGGGTCCCAGGGCCCCCTGGCTGCGTCCCGCAGTGCACTGAGGATGGGGGGGTTCCTGGAGGACAGCAGAAACTCACAGGCGGCCACGCACCTGCAGGCCCCGCTAGTCTCGTGTGGGGACCTAGGGTCACTGCCAGGTCAGTGCGAGAAGCCCTCGGCCTGGCCCCCTCTCCCCCGGCTCCGACCCCCACTCAGTCCACAGCCAGGGTGGGAACTCGCAGTCTTGAGATGATGTGAATGGCCTGACCCTGACCCTGACCCTGACCGGTCAGCCAGGGCCTGCACACCTGCCTCCTAAGCACCGTGCCTCAGTTTCCTCCTCCCAAAGGGGCTGACGTGAGAGTTAAGGAAGTTTGCCCTGCCCAAGGCCGGGCCAGTGACCACGACGCCCTTCTCCCCGCAGGCCGTGTTCCACATGCAGTCAGTGAAATGCCTTAAGTGTCAGGAGCAGAACCGCGCGGTGCTGCCGTGCCAACACGCCGTGCTGTGCGAGCTGTGTGCCGAGGGCGGCGAGTGCCCCGTCTGCCAGCCGGGCCGGGCCCACGCCCTCCAGTCGTGACCCTGCGGGCCCGGCCCCGGCCTGGCTCCCACCTTCCCACCTAGGACTTTTTAAAGTATATATATATATATATATATATATATGTATGTATGTATGTATGTATATGTATATGTATATGATTATGTATATGTATACATCTCCGTGCGTGTGCAGGTATGCGTGGGCGACCAGTGTGACAGTGTCTGTGTGTATATCTGTGTGTAGATATGGACACACACTTTAAACAGACTTCTCAAGCACTTTTTAAAAGAAGAAACTATTTTGCAGGCCCCCCTGCCCACTCCCTCCTTCCCCTCCCTCTTCTCCCACCGCCTTCCGGCAGGGAGTCCGGAGTCCGATTCCGTCTCTTTTATATGCAGGACTAACTGTTTTTAACTTTTCTTGGAGCCTGAGAGGGAAGGTGGGGGCCGGAAGGGGCCCAGGCGTGAGGGGAGGCCTTCAGGGCGGGCCCTGTCCCCCCACCTCCCGGGCCAGGCCAGGGGCTGGGAGGCCGAGGGGAGTGCTGGGTCCAGCAGCCTGGCTCCTGGTTTACCAAATGCACCTTCAGCCCGGGGCTGGCCGGCCCAAGTAGCCCCGCTCCCAACCCCAGGCCCTTGAAGCCCACAAGGGTCAAGGCCTAGGACTGGTTCCCCTCAGGTTCCCGAGGCAGGGGGTCTGCCTCAGGCCTCCCCGGGCCCCAGAGCAGCCTCCCTGGCCCCACGGCCACCTACCAGGCTGGCACTGCCCTCTCCGTCACCCCCTGCTGCCTTCAGCTGTCCCCCCCTCCCCCGGCACGGCCAGTGCCCTCCGCCCCTCCCTCTGGCAGCTAGCAGGGCAATTGGCGGGAGGAGCTGCGGACTGAGGACCAGGGGGCTCAGGCCCTGCCCCCTCCGCCAGGAGGGGCTCCAATACATTCCTTGGTGCTCTCTGAGTGCAGCTGGCATCCTGCCACTTGGGCCTGGATGCCCGTGTGCATGTGTGTGCGTGCCTGTCCGATGTGGTGTGTCTTAGCTTCCTTTTTAAAATTGTTCTGTACAGACAGATGCGGCGGGTGGCGGGCGGAGTGCGGGGGGCAGCCACCCGCCGCCGGCGCTGGGTGTCGGGTGGGAGCCAGAGCGCCGCCAGGCCGTGGCCCCGGCCCCCCTTGTGCTCAGCACGAAAGGGCTTTCAGTGAATTAAGTGAAAACTCTTTTTTTTACAAAAATGCAAAAATCAACAAAGCTCCAAACCTATTGAAAATAAAATATGAACTTGCGATGGTAGCTTGTTTGCATGGGGCGAGGGCAGGGGGATCCCAGATGAGGGCCTCTGAACGAGGGGGTGGCCGGCTCAGCCCTGCCTGCCCCCGCCTGGCCCCACCTGGGCTGGGGGCGCTGCCCCGGCCGAGGCAGCAGCTGGTGCCCCGACCTGAGCTGAGGCTGGGCGCCTGCAGGGCCTAAGGGCCCCCTGGCCTCTGGTTGCTGTGGGGACCGAGCCCCAGAGAGACCTCCGGGCCTCCGACTGGCTCTTCCGGGCCCGATGGCCAGCTGTCACTGTTCATGAGCTTTCCGGAGGACGGCAGGCCCTAGGGGTTTCTCAGAGGAGCAGCCAGGGCTTCTCATAAGAACATTAAGAGAAAGGCGGGCCCACAGAGGATGTCCTGCCCCCCGTGGGCGGAGGGTCCCAGCTTTTGAGCCATGTCCTCCCTCCCCTGGTCTCAGCTGGCCTGGGAGGTGGGTGTGGGAAGACACAGCTAAGGGGCTCCGCTCTGTGTGGCCTCAGAAGTTCAAAGCTGAGAGGGCTATGGAGCCGTCCCAGACCTCCCACACACCACCCTGGGCAGGCTCGGGGTGAGCGACTGGGCTAGGGTCCCGCAGCTGGACGGATCACCGGGCCTCAGGCTCCGACTCCCAGCACGCAGGCCACTGTTCCCAGCAGGGCTGGGACCAGCTCCTCTGAGCCCTGCTGTGCAGAGCTGCCTGTGCCCTGGGACCTCCCCCCCCCCCACCCCCACCCCCCGCCGTGCCCCTGGAGCTCCAGGCTCCTGTGCTGGGTAGCGACCACAGAAGTAGGTGTGCTTGGTATTGTTCTGGTCAGAGCTCTTGGCCCAAATATTAGGAATACCAGTTGTCCTGCATCAGTAACCCCCACACTTACACCCCTGTCTGTAACATGGCGGGGGAGGGGGGGGCAGCCCACAGTGTGTTGCAGGCCGGGCGGGGGCTTGCATGACCTGACACCTGGGCCCCCCCGTCAGCAAACAGCATGTTTTCTAAGGGGACGATGGGTTGCGATACTTTATTTTTGCTCAGAACACTTAGGCGGCCGGTACGGGCTCGGGGAGATGTCCTCAGTAGATACGCTTAGCCAAGCTGCCCTTCCTGCTTCCGCCCTCCATGCCAGCTCACTGCTCCCTCTGCCAGCTCTCTCCTGGCAAAGCCGGGTCCCTGGCTGCAGGCTTCTTAGCCTGGGTGTTGGCAGCCCCGTCAGGCAGGGACCTGGGGTCCTTCCTCACGGCTACCGGCCCGGCCCCAAGGAGTCTGAGCGGGGTGCTGGAGAAGAGGCCCACGGGACCCCGCCCACACCCAGGGGAGCAGAGGCAGGATGCACAGCCACAGCCCGCCCCAGTGCTGGGGTCTCGCAGGGAATGCCGAGGCCGAGGCTGAAAGCGGCGGTGCGGGGAGAGGAGGGAGTATAAATACTGCTGATGGGGTCCCAGCACCGGGGCCGCTCTGGCAGGGGACCGGAGGGGTCTCGCTCTGGGCCGCCCAGCCTTTCAAAGCCTTCTGAGTGGCAGGCCAGGCCGGAGGGCTGCACTGCGCTGGGGACACCCCAGCCCTCCCGGGAAAGCCTGTCCCTCCCAGGAGCACCCCCTCCACGGCTATCTCCCTGGCTGTGGGGCATGCTGGGAGGCCTGCTTGGCTCGCTGCCGCCGCAGCTTCACAAACGCCTGGGCCTCGCGATCCCCCTTCCTGCCCTCCAGCAGCTGCAGGACTGGGTCCCCTGTGAAGAGAGGTGTTTGGGGGTTAGGTTTGGGGGGTGGGGGGGGAGCAGTCCCTGGGTAGTGCAGGGGATAGCAGGCTACCGTTACCTTCTAACATGAGGACCTCAGGCTAGCTAACCTCTTAGTGCCTCAGTTTACTTGTCTATAAAACAGCAATAATAGTATCTGCCTCTGGGTGGTTGTACAGATTGAAAAAGTTAATAATAGACGTCAGGTGCCCATAAGTGCACAAACGTGACCTCGTCCTGTTAGCAAGATGGGCCCCTCCCCTCCCAGGTAAGTGGGGACCTTCCTCCACCAGAGCGTCAATTACGCTCCTGGCTCCAACAGCCTCACCTTTGGGGGCCTCAGTCTGAGCCTTTACAGGCTGCCCCTCCCCTGCACCCCCGCGCTGGGCTCAGGCCTACCGTTGGGCATGGGGTAGGTGAGGGGCAGGCGTGTCTGAGGCACCTCCCCAGGCTCCTCCGTCCCATTCAGGCCGTGCACCGAGCGCAGGGGCAGGAAGGCCTCCCCTTCCAGGTCGTCGGCCCCCAGTGTGTCGTGGTCCAGCACCGTGAGCAGGAGGCACACCCCGTCCTTCTGGCACGGCTCAGCAGGCACCACGCTGGGTCGGGGGCAGAGTTAGGCTCGGCTGCCCACCCCACACACTGCCACTGCCATCCACCCCCACTCCTGGGCTCACCCCCTGTTCCTGAGGACAGGCCAGGACTGGGAGAAAGATGCCAGACTTGGGGGAGGGAGGGACTGCAAAGTATGGGCCACATGGTCTGATGCTTTAAACCAGGGGCCCTATGTCCGGGGGCTGGGCCGCTGGTGTTGGGCAACAGCGGACTTCAGGTCAGGACCCTTCCCGGGGAAATGACATGGGGAGTCTCTCCCAACAGCCTGGCCCCTCCCAGGGAGCAGGTTTGGGACTGATGCCAGCAAACCCTTGTCCCAGATGCCCCTCCCACGGACCCAAAGGAGGTCACCTCAGGGGAGCCCCTTGAGCCCAGTCAGCAGGAGCTGGTCCAGGGCTGGGGAAGCGCTGCAAGCGCGGGACCCACTCACAATTCAAAGGTCTCATCAAACAGCGGGTGAAGGTCCTTCTTGTGCTTTTGTGTCTCCCGGGGGGCCAGCTCAGGGAATTCGTGCCTGGGCTCCAAGGTCAGCTGGACAAAGGGGTCGCTGGTGCCTGTCAAGTGGCGGGGGTGGGGGGGTGGGGAGGGGAGCCGTACAATGACCAAGGATATCCCAGCACCTCCATCCAGCCTCCACTCACTGCAGCTGTGCCCTGCTCAGCAGCACTGCCCCCTCCTGGTCATCCGCAGGAAGTGCACCCCGTGCTCCCGCTGGGCGAGCAGAGCCCCCGGGGCCCGGAGTGACCAGCGGGCAGCCCCTACTCACCGTTGGCGTCCAGGGGCAGCAGGTTGGAGGCGCTGAGCAGCTCCACGCGCAGCTTCTGCTCGGAGGCGCGGTAGGAAGCCTTGATGGTCACGGCCCCGAGCTCCTCGGTGGTAGTTTCGGCCTGGGGGCGGGGCATGGGCGTCACCAGGGGCGGGGCTTAGGGACGGGGCGTGAGCGGGGGCGGGGCGGGGGCGGGGCTTAGGCGCCAGGGGAAGGGCCTCACCTGCTTCTCCAGGCGGCGGCTGAAGTACCTCCTGATGAGCTCCCGGCTGGAGGCCGCCTGCAGCTCCAGGTCCCTCTGCAGATCCTGCGAACGGGGCCCGGCCCAGAGGTTACCTGAACTGTCCCACTCCGCCTGCGGGAGCTCGCAGCCAAGAGGGAGACGTTAGTCTGACATGGGGCGCTCCGGGACACACCCTCAGGATTGCCCTGGCGGACAGGCCTGCCGCGCATAGCACCCCTCCACATGCTCAGACCCTCACGCCTGGCCTCACGTGTTGCTTCCTTTTTTTGAAAAAAGAAGCCCACGGTTTTTTTGTTGTTGTTTTGCTATCCTCACCCTAGGACATTTTCCCACTGATTTTTACAGAGAGAGGAAGAAAGGGAGAGAGACAGAGAGAGGGGAACTTGCATTTGAGAGAGACACATCGATTGGTTGCCTCCTGCACGCACCGTGACCCGGGATACATGGCCTTGACTGGAATCGAACCTGGGACCCTTCGGTCTCAGGCTCTATCCACGGAACCAAGCCGGCCATGGCTAAACGGGCCCACGTTTTCATTTGGTGTGAGGTTCTGTGGTTACGCAACTCTGAACACTGGAGGGCCGGCTTCCCCCCACACACACCCCGACACCCCAAAGGCCCGTACCTTGAAGGTGGCCGTGTGCAGGGCTGCGGGCGGCAGGCCACAGCCCTCAGCATAGAAGCAGATCTCCAGGTTCTAGAGGATGAGCAGACGCGTCAGAGTGAGCCCGCACACAGGCCAACGGGCCTGTCATTGCGGGCCTGGATTCTCACCTGCAGCGCCACCTTCAGCCTCCGGGAGGCCAGGGGGCAGTTCCGCTGGGCGGCGGCCACCTCCGCCAGCACCGTGAGCGTGTGGGTCCAGAGCAGGGTCAAAAGGCTGGTGAGGCGCCCGGGGGTGCCGGACACAGGTCAGAAAGACGGAAGAGGAGGAAGCAGAGATGCTTGTGAGAAAGGACCTCAGGGGACCCAGGCCCATCCACAGCTCCTCCTCCCCTCACCCCCCACCTGCTTCACAGCTGAGACCCGGGCCAGTGCCCAGGCAGGGAGCGAGGGCTGGTCTCCTGAGGGCAAGGAGTGGGGAGCTGGGCCAGTCCTACAGCATCTCTCCCAGCCTCTGCAGAAGCCTCGGGATTATCAAACCCCAACAAACAAGGGGGGGGGGGGCTGCTCCCCAGTGACTGATCTGGGTCAAGATGGCAGTAGCCAGCCGAAACCGGTTTGGCTCAGTGGATAGAGTGTCGGCCTGTGGACTGAAAGATCCCAGGTTCGATTCCAGTTAAGAGCATGTACTTTGGTTGCAGGCACATCCCCAGTGGGGGGTGTACAGGAAGCAGCTGATTCATGTTTCTCTCTCATCAATGTTTCTCTCTATCCCTCTCCTTTCCTCTCTGTGAAAAAGCAATAAAATATATTTAAAAAAAAAAAAAAAAAAAGATGGCAGTAGCCAAAACGAATAGGATTTCAGCACACCGCCTGGAGAAGCACCTGCTAGCTGCTGGGAGAAAAAAGTAGCAGCCGAGCCCCAGGCCTAACCAATCACTACCCGAAACAGCTGACATTTCACGTGTCAAAGTGGAGGCAGGCCGTTAAGTACAAACACGTGTAGTGGAGAATGCGGAGGTCGCCATGAAGAGTCGCTAACTTAGTCCCGTGCACCAATCCCTGTTCCGCGGGCTCTGAGACAGTGGGGAGTGACGCTCCTATCTGAGTGGAGGCTAAATCCCGCTTTAGTGAAAATCAAAGCTCAACAACGGGCATTCGCAAGTCTGTAAAGAAGGTGGGCTGCGGGCCTAGCTGGATTGGCTCAGCGGCTGGAGCATCAGCCTGCAGACTAAATAAGGGGCCCCAGGTTCAGTGCCGGTCAGGGCACAGGCCTGGATTGCAGGCTCGATCCCCAGGGGGCAGCCAATCAATGATTCTTTCTCATCACTGATGATTTTTCCTCTCTCTCCCCTGCTATCTGAAATAAATCAATATATATATATTTTTAAAAAGGTGCGCTCTCGCCCATAGCCATCGCTAGCAGTGGAGCAAGGGGAGGGGCGGCCACCTGGAGGATCGAGCCCCCCCCCCATTGCCGCTGTGCCTGCAGCTCACAGGCCTCTTCCTTTGGGCAAGCTCCGCTCCCAGCATCAGCAACTCATTGAGCCCTAATAGAGGCCAGAACTATGACCATCTACACGGAAAATGGAGGCATCCATCAAGACCGCCCCCCTGCAGCGGCAAAGCTGGTCTGAATCCAGCTCGTCCAGACCCCACGCCCTTGACCTCATTCCCCACTGCCCCGAGTCATGGGAGAGGAGGGGGCGTCTGCGAGGCCGGATGGCGGGGCTGGTGGAGAAAGGGCGTCAGGCGGGGAGCTCCCTGTCCCTGGAGCAAGCACTCAGGCAGAGGCCGGCCTCCTCCGGAACGATGCGGGGGCCCGGAAAGGGGGGCAGGCGGGGCAGGGCAGAGGCTGGGTGCGCAGGGCAGTGCAGTTCGGACCTGCTGAAGTTCTCCTGCACCAGGTTGGTGTTCATGTAGCAGAGCTCCACCTCCAGGAACTTCATCAGGGCCAGGATGGCCTGCAGAGGGGGGACAGCAGGTCCAGCTCAACCCAGCCTGGTCCCACCCCAGCCCCTGCCCGATCCGGGGGAGGAAGCAGGGCCAGGAGCCAGGCCCTCTAGCCTCCTGACCCTGCAAACACATCCTGCCTCAGGCCTTCGCCCTGCTGCCCTCCCCACCCCCCACCCCGCAGAAAGCCTCCTGCTCCTTCTCGTTCCTGCAGGTGTGGGCTCCGCTGTGCCCACCGAGACAGGCCTTCCCGCCACCACCCTCTGCAAACAGCCCGTGACACTGTTCTCTGCTTCTTTTCTGCTCACTTTTCTCTCTAGCACCTATTCTCCGACGCACCGTGTGTGTGTGTGTGTGTGTGTGTGGACACACACACGTATGTTGACACACATGTATGTCAGTCACAGCGCCAGCGCTGGTCACAGACACTTCGTTCCTTCACCCGGCAGAACGTAAGCTCCAGGAAGGCAGGGCTCTTGTCCCAGTGCTCACTGCCCCCCACCCCCGTCCCCACACCTAAGCAATGCCTGGGCAAGGGGGTGCCCCAGTAATGATGGGTTATCTAGTGAGGAGCCTCCCAAACCATCAAAGGCATGGGCCTGGGCCGAGCTGGCAGGCGAGAAGACAGGTCGGCGGGCTATGTGAAGAGGCCGCCAAGCAGGATGCCAAGTGCCACCCTGCCCCCTGGCATCCCCCACACTAACCAAGCTGGGTGAGCTCGGCAACGTCCCAGCCCCGCCCCCTCAGCGCCCACGGAGGACCCCGCGGCCCAGGAGGGGCCTTTCCCTGCCCGTGTCTGGTCTGGGGGCCTTATCTCAGACACCTATGAAGCCCAGCCCTCTGCCCACCCTGCTCTCCTGTGCGAGTCTAGCCCACAGAGCTGGCAAAGGCCAGCAAGAGGGCGCCACTCACGTCCTCCGGCGGCACGGACTCCCTGACGCCCACCAGGCTGTGGATGTGCTTGGCGATGCCCACCTCCAGCTGCAGACACAGAACAGCAGGGCGAGGCCAGGGCCCGAGTTTAGGTTCAGGAAGGAGTGGGGGTTGGACATCAGCCTGCTTGGGGGCGGGGAGGGGGTAGCAGGGGAGGCTTTAGGCTGAGGATGGGCAGGCCGGGGTCACCTCGGGTCGGACAGGGTACCTGCTCGGCCAGGGTGCGGACGCCGGTGCGGATCTCGTGGCTGAGCCCCGCCAGCGCGCTCTGCAGCTGGGCGTGCAGCGTGTTCTGCAGCTGGCCCTGCTCCAGCACGGCCCCGACCCGCTGCTCCAATGCCTCCCAGGCCAGCTGGGCGGGGAGCCGGCCGATCACCAGCCGCAGCTGCTCCATGTCGTTCACCACCACGCACAGCTGGGAGCACAGGAACCAGCGCTCCCTGAATAGGGCTGGGGTGGGGTGGTCTCTGCCCCAGCCCGGCCCAGCCCCCCGCTCTGCTCCTCACCATATTGGCCGCCAGGCCCTGGTCCTTCTGGCCCGCGGCGAGCTCTCGAGCCCGGGCCTTTATCAGGCTGCAGTACACCAGGGCCAGCCGGCAGGTGTCCTGGGTGAGAGGGGTGGTCGGTGGGGGGCACCCAGGAGGGGTGGCGGGCGAAGGCACAGGAATCTCAAGGACTTGGGAGGCGGGGTGGGCGGGGATGAGGCTGACTTGGAAGGTGGGAAGGACGCGGGGAGATGCCACACCTCCACGAACTTGACGGTGATCATGAAGGCCTCCTCTGGGTCGGGCCAGGCCAGCTGCTGGGCAGTGCGGCCGATCTGGGCGAAGCAGGTGGACAGATCCACAGCCGAGGTGCTGTGCTTGATCAGCTCACCCAGGGGCACCAGCTGGGAGGCGGGGAACAGTCAGAAAGGAGGGCTCGGGGCTTGCTAAATCCACACCCTCCTCCCTCCTCCCTTCCACAGCCCTCCTGGCTTCTACCATCTGCAAACAGAGCTGGGCAGGGGGCGACAGGGGAACAAGCAAGGCTCTGCTCAGACTCCCCCCACCACAATCCCACCGCCCCCCAAACCCCACCGCCCACACCCCCACTGGCCTCACCACCCCCTACCACTCCCACTCCCCCCGTCCCCCCCCCGCCCCGCAAGCATCCGTCTGTAAAGGGAAGACACAGCTCCTAGGACAACACGAGGCAGCGTCTGCAAACAGCTGGCCTAAGAGCACCCTTTATCGGGGCCGCGGTGGCTCAGGGGCTGAGTGCCGACCGGTGAAGCAGGAGGTCAGGGTTCGATTCCAGGACAGGGCACATGCCCAGGTTCTGGCCTTGGTCCCCAGTAGGGGGCATGCAGGAGGCAGCCCATCAACAATTCATCATTGATGTTTCTGTTTCTCTCCCTCTCCCTTCCTCTCTGAAATCAATAAAAGCACATTCTTAAAAATAATTTTTAAAAATGAACAATAAAAGCATCCTTTATTGCCAGTGACCTGCTTCTGAACATCCTCAAGTCCCAGCGGAGCCCCCAGCCCCACCCTAAAGCCGAGACCCCGCCCCGCCCCGCCCCACAATGCCCCGCCCCGCCCCACAATGCCCCGCCCCCCGCAAGGCACCGCCCCCCACCTGGTCCATCTGCACCGCGCGCTGCACCCGAGCCAGGGCCACGCTGTAGGTCTTCTGCAGCCAGGAGGGGATGGCGGCCTGGAACCAGCGGTGGAAGCCGTCCAGGGCCAGGACGCCCTGCCTGGGGAGAGCCGGCGCTCAGCCTGGCGAAGGCCGGGCCAGCGGGGCGGGCGGGCGGCGGGCCCTCCTGTCCCCCGCGCACGCGCGGCCCACCTCTCGGAGGGCGCCGGGCCCAGCCGGCAGAGCTCCTGGAGGCTGATGTAGAGCTGGAACAGGCTCTCGCCCGTCTCGGGGGACACCGGGCCGCTCACCGCTGCCGCCGTGTGGTCCTGCACCCGCTTGGCCACCTGCGAGGGGAGGGCGAGGTGGGCGCGGCTCCTGGGCCGGGCTGGAGGGAGAGGGGGAGGCCTGGGCCCGGACTCACCAGCCACTGCAGCTCCAGGAAGGCCATGGAGAAGAGGTCGATCTTCAGGGCACTGCGGGAGGGGCAGGGGTGAGCCGGGGCCACACACCGGGGTCCCTCTGGCCCTCGCCCCCAGCCCAGCGCGCTCACTTGTGGAAGATCTTGTTCCACGTGCGCTGGCACTGGTGCAGGTCGCCGGTGATGTCCTGGACCAGGCTCAGCAGGGCCTTGCCCGCCTCCAGCAGGCCCTGGCGGGGGGACAGAGGCGAGCTGAGCAGGGCTGGGACCTGGGACGGCAGGCACCCGCCACTGCCCTGCACAGCCCCGCACGGGACGGCAGGCACCCGCCACTGCCCTGCACAGCCCCGCACCGGACGGCAGGCACCCGCCACTGCCCTGCACAGCCCCGCACCTGCACCATGGGCTGAAGGTGCTGCTGCTTCAGGTGGAACCACTCCACGGTGCCAGCCTGCGGGCAAAGAGGCAGTGAGCAGGGGGCTTGCTTGGCCCAGGCACATGCCCTCCCCATCGCCAGGGGGTGCCATACCCGAAGCGCCTCCGTCACCAGCTGGGGCAGTGGAGCACTGTCCGGGCACAGCTCTCCAAAGGCCTTCATCTTGCACATCTGGACCAGGACCCTGTGAGGACAGAGCCTGCTGCCCACACCCCCTCCTTCCCCAGCTTCCCATCCCCGAGGGTGTCCCCCCTGTTCCCCGGCCCCCGCCCCCGCCCCCGCCCCCCCCACACTGACCTGAGGAGCGACTTCAGCCGGGCTGGGGAGTCGGCCACCGAGAGGGGGAAGACGGTGCGGAACCTCCGGATGAGGGACAGGCCGTAGGCCAGCAGGGAGCTGAACGAGGCGGCCAGCTCCTCCCGCTGCGGGCCCAGGGAGGTGCCCAGGAAGGTGCTGTGAGGCCCGAGCTGCATGAGGGGCCCCCACAGCCACTCCCGTCCCTGGGCCCCGCCTGCCCAGCACCCCTCCCCCCGCCCCAGCCCACCTGCTCTGCCTGCAGGCGGCCCTGGATCCACTGGTACTCGATGCTGGTGATGGGGTGCAGGAGGCAGCTGCTGGGGAACTCCAGGCTCTGGTAGACCCGGCTGTAGGCCAGCCACTGCCTGTGGCACACGAAACCCTCAGCCGGCCGGGCTGGACCCTCCCTGCCCGCTGCTTGCCCCGCCCAGCCTCGGAGGGACGGCGCCATCTCTTAAACGAGGACACTTGTGATTTAAAATTTGGCTTTCCGGCTGCTTTTGAAAAACCCGATTAGGAGACGTGAACAAACACACACTGGCTGGAACTTCTCTCCAGATAATTCAGGGGACACTCTCCCCTGGTGGCGATGGCGAAGGGACAAGGTGCGAGTGGGAGGGTGGGGGAGGGTGGGGGGGGGCCCAGCCCAAAACTGTCCCTGCCGGGACATGGCGGCCACCTGCGTGACAGGCTTGGGCCCGGTGGGCAAACCAGGCCCTCCTCATCGGGCTGTTCCAGTCTCAACCACAGCTGTCCCCCCACCTGTCCAGGAATTCCCCCCCCCGCCCTCCCTCCACCCTAGAGCTGCCTCCTTCCCTCCACTCCCGACCCCAATGCCCAGGGTCAGCCCCTGCTCAGGGCAGCACCCGCTGTGCCGCCTTCCGACCCCTGAGGGCACTGCCATGCCTGTGAGCTCACATGTGAGCCTGCCTGGCCTTCCCACAATCTGCAGTGACCCCCCGACGTGACGGCCTGCGCAGAGCCACACCCCCGCGGCGCGGACCTGCCGCAGGATGGCGGTGGCCTTGGCGAGTGGGTGGGCCTGGGGCGGGGCTGGCACACTCGGATGCCCAGGATTCAGGCTATGGCAGGGAGTGCCGGGGGCTGCGGGGGACGGATGGGGACGACATGCCCCTGCGCTCTGAGCCGCAGAGCCGGCGAGAGGCGGCGGGGCGGCAGCGCCGAGGTTTCCGGAGCTGGCGACAGAGTCTGCCCGGAAACCTCCCGATTGTACAAGTTGGTAACGAACTCAAAACCAAAAACACACAGTTTAGGCCAAACAAATCTCTGGGGGTTAGACTCCGGCTGCCAGCCCACGGGGGCCGGAGGGGAGGGGTGTGCTCACGCCATGGCCTGGTGGAAGTCCGACAGGTCTTTCTGGGTGGCGTGGAGAAACAGGATGGTGGCGGCCTGGGGACTCAGCGACCCGTCCCAGGAGGTGCTGCCTGCCTGGGGGACAGGTGGAGGGTGTCAGGCCTGGCGGCAGCCCTGGCCCTGCCCAGCCCGGGGGTCGGGGGGGGGGGCGGTACCTGGTGCTGGGTGACCTCGTGGGCCACGAGCTGCTGCAGCAGGTGGAGGTGCACCGTGCAGCTGGGCTGGGAGCGGCTGGCGGCGGTGGCTCTCTGCGGGAGGCCGGTGTGGGTGAGCGAGCCCCCGGGCCCGGAGTGGCCCGTCCAGCCCCCTGGGAGGCCCCTGGCCCCCCGGCCCAGACCTACCCGCTTGTGAATGAGCTGGAACTGGAGGTGGCACTGGCCCCGGTCGGGGTAGGTCTCGGTGCAGGGCTCCAGGCGGTACCACTGGTCCTCCCGGCAGTGCAGGTCCTGGCAGGGGGAGGGGAGTCAGGAGAGGCTCACGCCCCGAGGGGGCACAGGGAGGTGCCAGGAGGCAGACCTGGAACCCCGCCCCTCTCACCTGCGGCCTCCCCCTCCCTCACCTGGAGCCTCCCCCCTCCCCCCTCCCCTGGAGCCTCCCCCCCTCACCTGGAGCCTCCCCGCTCCGCCCTCCCCTGGAACCTCTCCCCCTCTCCCCTCCCCTGGAGCCTCCCCTCCCTCACATGGAGCCTCCCCCCCCTCACCTGCAGCCTCAGAACCACGTTGCCCAAAAAGTCGTCCTGGCCCTTGTCCTTGCGGGCGTCCTTGAAGATCCTGTTCCAGGCAGGGCGGTGAGGGGCCGGGCAGGGCCTGAGGGGCCATGGCACCCGTCCCCACATCGGCCACGGGCCCAGCGGCTGGTGCTGGGTGTCGGGGGGGGGGGGGGGAACCCACCTTCGCAGCCCATGCAGGTCGGTGAGCTCCCCCAGCTTGTGCCGCACGGACTCCACCGTGTCCAGGTCCCTGGGGGCACAGGGGCAGCTGGAGGCGCACTGCCTGGGGAGCCCGACCCCGTGGGGGGGGCCGACACCTCGTCCCCGTCCACCCCAGCGGCTGCTCCTTACCACATGTCCAGGTGGAAGCTCGCGCTGCCGATGTCCTCAAACTCCCTGCAGGCGGAGGACACGGGGAGGCCTCGCGGGTAAACCCCTCGTCCGGCCACGGCCAGCCAGCCCAGGGCTTCTCCCGGCTGCCAGACCCAGGAGCCCCTACTCCCCCCCAAAGCCCTCGCCCCCAGCCCTGCACCCGTCTGCCTCCTGCCATCTCCACCTCCCCCCACCGCATCCCTCATCCCTCCCCTTTACCGCTCAGGTACCCAGATCAGCCCCACAAGCTGACCTCTGCACCCCCACCCCGCCAGCACACACCAGCCCTGTGTGTGCCCGTGTGTCCCCCTGTGTCTGCCCTGTGTGTGCCCATGTGTCCCCCTGTGTCTGCCCTGTGTCTGCCCTGTGTGTCCCCCTGTGTCCGCCCTGTGTGTCCCCCTGTGTCTGCCCTGTGTCCACCCTGTGTGTCCCCCTGTGTCCGCCCTGTGTGTCCCCCTGTGTCTGCCCTGTGTCCGCCCTGTGTGTCCCCGTGTCCCCCTGTCCGCCCTGTGTGTCCCCGTGTCCCCCTGTGTCCGCCCTGTGTGTCCCCCTATGTCCGCCCTGTGTGTCCCCCTGTGTCCGCCCTGTGTGTCCCCCTGTGTCCCCCCTGTGTCCGCCCTGTGTGTCCCCCTGTGTCCCCCCTGTGTCCGCCCTGTGTCCCCCCTGTGTCCGCCCTGTGTGTCCCCCTATGTCCGCCCTATGTGTCCCCCTGTGTCTGCCCTGTGTGTCCCCCTGTGTCCGCCCTGTGTGTCCCCGTGTCCCCCTGCCCGCCCACCCGCTGGGACGGGCCGCGTACAGGATGAAGGTCTCCTCCCAGACGGGGTTGAGCGTCTGGGCGACGACCTGGGTGCGGTGGGTGTGCTCCTCGGGGATGGTGTGCCGCACCACGGCCTTCGGCTGCCGCCGCCGCGACCCCGGGCTGCCCCCGGGCGTGGGCGCCCCCTGCTCGATGCCCAGCAGGCAGTAGGGGTCACTGAACCCTGGCGGAGAGGTGGGGGGTGTTGGCGGGCTCCCTGGGAGGGCCCTTCGCCACCCCAGCCCAGGCTCCGAGGACAGGGAGCCACCCGAGCCGGGCAGCCTCGGGGTGTCTGGGGGAGCGAGTCCCACCCAGAGCCCGGGACAGACAGCAACAACGGGGGAGGGGGGGGCGAGGGGGGGGAGCAGCCGCGGCCCCAACCCACTCACCGCTCACATCCTTGCCCAGGATGCCCTTGGCTTGCTTCACCGTGGCCTTCAGGCAGAACACTGGCTTCTGGGGAGAAGGGGGGCCCTGAGTGGCAGAGGAGGGAGGGGCTGGGCCCCGCCCAGTCGGCCTTGCCCAGGGGACCCGGGCGGGGTTACCTGGAATTCCTGGACCTTCCTCAGCGCCTGCTGGTGCTCCTGGGGCTCCATGTGGAAAGCCTGGGGGAAGGGGGCGGGCGTGGGGGGCGTGGGGGGCGTGGCCGGCGGGGAGGAGGGCGCCTGAGTCCAGGCTGGGGGGGGACGGGCAGGAGGAGGGGGTGGGGGGGGCTGGCTCACCTCCTGCAGGTAGCGCAGCAGCTCGGAGGCCTCGGTCACGTGGCTGGGCTCCGGCTGCCCCACGCGGTGCAGGACGGTGTAGAGGGCCTCCTCGTACAGCAGGGCCCGCTGAGACACAGCGGGGTCACTCGGGGCCTCCACCCACACGGCCCGGCCGCTCCAGGCCCGGGGCGCCCACACATGCGGGGCGGGGGGGTGAGGGGGGCTGAGGCCGTCAGGCTGGGCCAGGATGCCGGCTGCTCCCGCCCCGCTCTGTGTCCCCCCCTCCGGCCGATCCTTACCTGCTCCGGGGAGAAGTGGTGGGATGGAGGCTCGATCTGGGGGCACGGTGGAAAGACAAAGTGTGGGGGCCGGGGTCAGGGCCTGGGCCGCGGGAGCGGCTCCTCGCAGAGCAGGCCCCGACCCGGCCCCGCCTCGGCCCCCCGCGCACCTGCTCCCCCGGCGGGCCTCCTGGGGGGCCGCCCTCCTCGGCCCCGGGCCGGTGGCGGCCGAGGTCCATTGGTGCTCAGCCGCCCCAGCAGCGGTCCTCGGTCCCCGGGGCCCCTCCTTTCCTTCCCCAGAGGAAGCAGCACCGCTTATCGGCGGCCACGTCGGGCCCCAGCGGCGGAAGTGAGGCCCGGCAGCGGAGGTGGGAGTTGGGGGGCCATGGCAGGCGGGCCTGGGGGTTGCTCAGCTGGTCCCCAAAAGCCTGGCTGGGTGGAGGCCCTCCCTGCCTGATGGAGCCGGTGCCTTTGGAGCTGGGGGGGGGGGGCTGTTTCCACCAGAGAGAGGGGCTCAGACTCCGACCTGAGGCCCAGGGGTGGCCCAGAGGTCACAGACCCAGAGGCTCTGCCCAGGGGTGAGCAGGGGAGGCGCACACCCCGAGCCCCAGCCCAGCCCCAGCCCCTGAGAGGTGGGGCCGCACCCCAAGACCACAGAGCCCCACCCAGGCCGGCTCTTCTCCGCGCTGAGGTCACTCCTACCTCCCCTGTCCGCTGGGGCGGGGGGTCCTCTCTCTCTGGGGCCCGGCGGCGCCTTATCTTGACGGCCTGTCGCAGGAGGGGGGGCCGCCGCTGCGGGTGGGAGAGGAGTGTCGCCATGGTGGCCGGCCGGCCGGCCGCTGCCGCGGGGAAGATAGCGAAGCCGCAGGATTGTGCAAAGGGCCGGCCCGGAGCCGGGAGGGCAGGTGGGGAGAGGGGCAGGCGGGGTTTCACCACTCAGAGGCCCGCGGGGCCAGCACCTCCTCCCGCCCGCCGGCCTGGGGGGCCTGGCAGGAACTCCCCGAGGCGGAGGGTGGCCTCATGGGCGGGGCCGGCACCACCGGGGCAGGCCCCACCCACCCCACCCCTCCACACCCCTTCACACCCCATCACACCCCACCCCTCCCCACCCTCCCGCCACCACGGGAGGCCCGGGCTCCCAGCAGGGGCGTCCGGTGGGCGGACTCCCTGGGTGGGTGGGCCCCAGTGGGCCCCAGACTGGGGTGTGGTTGGTGCGCGGGCCACAGGGTGGGGCTCCAGGGAGGTGGCAGGTGACTGCGCTCAGCCTGCTCCACCCCACAGGTGACATTCCTGCGCCAGGTGGGGACGCCCGAAGGCTCTGTCCCCACAGATGGCCGGGAGGGCACCCCTTCAAACCCCGCCCAAGCTGGGCTGCGGGGGGCGTCTGGGGCGGGGGGGGGGGGGCGGGGCGGGGGGGGGGCGCTGCGGGGCTGCGGGGGCGGCAGGGCGGGGGGGGGGGCGGCGGGGGCGGGGCGGGCAGAGCCGGCCTCTCCAGAGGCGCCTTGGTCCCCGAGGCAGGAAAGTGGACACTCGGGGCTCGGCTTTCTGAGCGCAGGGGAGGGGGAGGACAGGCCTGGGCACGGACTGCGGCTCCTTCCTACCCCCCTGCTTGGGCACTGGGGGTCACACGGAGGGTGGGGCGAGCATGTCCTGCGGGGCCAGTCTGGCCGGCTCTCAGGCGCCCCTTTTGCGAGCGGAGCAGCTCCTGGGGCCAAGCCTGGGCACTGCCAAGGGTGGTAAGCAGCGGCCAGGGACACGGGACCCACAGAGCTGGCCCCGCCTCCAGCCTCCTCTCCGGGCACTGCTGGGCGGACCGGCCCCGGGGCCTGGGGGGATGGGGGGCACAGCCCCGGGGAATGGGGGGGGCACAGCTCCAGGGACTTGGGGAGCACAGCCCCGGGGACTGGGGGGCACAGCTCCAGGGACTTGGGGGGGCAAAACTCCAGCAGATGTGGGGGTGGGGGGGCACAGCCCTGGGGGAAGGGGGGCAGTTGCTGAGTAACCGCTGGGGAATGGAGATGAGAGGCCTTAGCTTCCTGGGCCCAAATGGGACTCGAGAACAAGGCTTCCCACAGGAGGGCACTCCCCGCCCCGGGCTCGGAGCCGGCCTGCCGGCTCTCCCCCCAGGGCCACCTGGTCACACAGAGCCAGACCCCGTCCAGTTGCTTCACATTTTCAGCCAACAAACCAAGGTGCAAACAGGGTTTATTTCACATTAATATATTAACCGGAATCGTTTTGTCAAATAAATAGGGCGTCTCTTTACATGACCACCTCCACTTCGCGCCAGTCCGGGAGCGGGGGCAGCGAGTGCTCTTGTCGCCAACTGGGCAGAAGCGTCAGGGGCCGCGGCACCAGGCAGGCCCGGGGCGGGCAGCGGCCCCCGGGCGGCATGCTGGGACGCACACGGTCCTCCAGTCCCAGGACCCCCTTCTGGACGGGCAAGGGGTCGAGGGAAGCCAACCCCAGAGACACGAGCAGGAATCGGGGGCTCCCTCCTGAGCCTGGGTCCCGCCCGATGGCACCCACCCCTGGAAGCTCAGGTCAAAGCTCCACACGTCACAGCAGTGGCGGCCGGATGACCGGATTGGGGGCGGGGGGGGGCAGGGGGGCGGGGGGGATAGGGGGGGGCAGGGGGGGGGCCGCTGGGAGGAGGCAGGGGTGAGGCCGGAGGTGCCGGGGACGGAATGTGAGCCGACAGCCGGGCGGAGGGCCATGCCAGGCCCAGACCAGAGCAGGGAATGTGGCAGGCCGGCCGGGCCCCGGGGTGGACAGGAGGCTGAGGACAACGTGACTGCCAAACTCGGGAGCTGGACTGCGGCAGAGGAGGTGGCCAGAGAGCCCCTCCGAGGGTAGAAGCTACTAGAGCAAGGCAGGAACTGGGGGAGCCCGCACGCCCGAGGGGAGCCCCGGCTGCTGCAGGGAAGGGCGCTGGGCACGGTGGGCCCGGGACGGGGTGGGAGCTGGGGGTGCGGCTCCCAGTCACGGGGCCCCTCCCTTCCACAGACACCCGTCCCGGCAAGTGTTTTATAGTCAGACCGGGGGACGAGCAGGCCTCCCCAGCACCCACCCCGGCCCCGGCCCGGCCCCCATGGAGGGAAGGAACGGGGATGAGTGACGAGAGGCAGGAGGCGGGGGGTCTACTGGGTCTTCTTATCCTCCGGGGGGTAGTAGGGCGGGGGCGGAGGCTGGTTCTGGGAGGGAGGAAGGAAAGGTCAGTTAGAAGGTTCAAACCCTGCCAAGGCCTCCCCACCCCTAGGTGCCAGCCATCTGTGGCCGCCTTGCCCCGGCCCGCTCCCACCCCCGCCCCACACCCTCCCCCGCCCCGCACCCACCCCCGCCCCGCACCCCCACACACACCCTCCCCCGCCCCACACCCACCCCCGCCCCCTCCCCCGCCCCGCACCCACCGTGGGCATGTAGACGGTGTGCGGGTTGTCCGGGTTGTAGTAGGCGCTGGCAGCTGCCTCCGCGGCCTTGGCTTCGGCTGTGACGGCAAACACCGGGGTGAGCCTCCCCCGCTTCCCGCCCGGGGCTGGGGCTGCTCAGGGCAGGGCGCTAGGGCCCAGCTCTGCCCACAGTTCAGCCTTGGCTTTTCCTTACCCCCCGCCTGCCACCGTCCCCCCTCCAGTCCCCCTCCCGGTCACCACCCTGCCAGTGGCCGGACCCGTCTGGTCAGACTGAGCAGCCGGGAGGCCGGGCGGAGGGGGCCTGTGTGGACCCGGGCGCGGGACCAGCTCTGCCTCCTGAGCCCCCACAAGCCGGGCCCTGGGCGGGCCCTGGGCCAGGGCAGTCGCCACTGGGCTCCCAGCTGGCCTCCCCCGTCCCAGGCCCTTCGTGCCACCCTGGCCCAGGCGGGCTCCCCGGGACGGGGCAGCCCGGGCCTCACCTGCAGGAGTGGAGGGGACCTCAGGGCCGCTGACCGGCGGTTCCATGGGCCCCGGGTAGGGCGGTGGCGGGGGCTGCACGTACCCCATGGCCCCGTCCATCATGGGAGGTCCTGGATAGAACTCTGCTCGGCAAGAGAGGGGCAGGGACCCAGTGAGCAGCCAGCCCCCCGTTAGTCCTGGAGCCGGTCCCCCGGCAAGTCTCCCCTCTACACCGCCCTGGCCTGGGTGGGCAGCGAAGGACACTCACCAGGTGGGGGCGGTGGGTAGGGGTAGCCCGGAGGGCAGGGGTACATTCCATTGGCGACGGGCGGGGGGAAGACATAGGGCCCGCTGGGCAGGTAGGAGTACCCATAGGCTCCAGGGGGGGCTTCGCCTCGGGAGGCTGTAAGTACAGGGGAGAGAAGTGAGCGCAGCCTCAGGGCTGGGGCCTGGGGGCTGGGGAGGGTCCCACCCCTGGGAGGGAGCTCAGGGTCCCCGGATGTGCACAGCAGACTGCCCTGTCCCACGCCATCCACTTCCCCCCACACTTGAGTTGACCTTGGTCAGAACGTGGCGAGGGGTCAGGATGGGGACAGGGGTCAGAGTGGGGGTCAAGAACAGGGGTAGAGGGAGGGAGAGAGGAAGGAAGGGAGAAGGGAGGAAGGAAGGGGGGGAGGGGAGGGAGGCGGGCTCAGGGCTGGGGGCTGGCGAGGCTGGGACTGGGGAGGAGGCCTGCGCACACAGCTCCCGGGGACTTCAGTGGCTGAGGTCTTGTCACAACCCCAGGACAGCTTAACTGTAGGGTGTCTTGTTTAAGAGGCCAGACAGCTCGGGAGAGCCTGCGCCTGCGCCTGCGCCGGGCAGGAGGAGCCAGCCCACAGGGCGGAGGGCGGTGCCAACCCCAAGCCCCCTCCGCACGCCAGCTGGTGAGCCCGGGCCGAGACCGATCCCGATCCCGAGTTTAAACCCAACCAACGGCACCCCCAGCGCACAACACGTCCCTGTCCGCCCGCGCTGGAGCCCTACCTTGCGAGGCCACCTGCAGCATGCGCTGGCCGAACTCGATGGCGCCCCCTGCCGTGAAGGTGAGCTTGTAGGAAGCGGAGCCTTCCCAGCCACCTGAGGGCGACAGGGCGGCCCAGTCAGGAGGGCACTGTCACTGAGACACCGTCTCCCCTCCCGGTGCCCGGTGCCCCCGCCCCCCAGGGCTGGGACAGGCTGGTCCGCAGTCTCCAGCCACCACGCCCGCTGCCACCGGGGCTTGTCCTCCTCAGAATGAACTTGACCTCCGCTCCGCACAGAGCGCACCTGCTCCCGGGCCTCCCACCCCATCGCCCCACTTCCCAGCAGCAGGTACCGTCAGCCAGCACTGACGGTCAAGTTCAGAGCTGATCTCGCTCTGAGGGGCCTAGGGATGGACTCCCGGGCCCTCTGGCCTGGCTCCCGCCAAAGGGGACCTGTGAGCCCCTCAGTGACAACGCGAGCTCCTGGGGCTGGGGGGTGAGGACGGGGGGGGGGGGGGGGCCTGGGCACAGGTCAAGGGCGCCCGTGAAGAGCCTGCCAAGCAGCGCCTCCCGGGCATCACAGAGCAGCTCCGCGGGCTCCAGGGAGAGGCCTTCCCACCGGAAACCGGAACACGCCGGCCATTCTGCCGCTTCCCTCTCTGCCAAGGTGGTGTGCGCTGCCACCCTCCGTGCCACGTTTCCCATTCTCGCCAACCAAGCCCACCTCCGCGGAACAGCTGGCGCCAGGTGTGGGTGCTGGGAGCTCACTCGGAACCAGGCAGAGGACGAGGTGGGACGGGAAGGGACCCAACAGGCCATCTCCGAGGCAGCGCCTCTCTGGAAGCCCCACGGATGTCCCCCCCCCCCCCCCCTCCCCGAGTCACTCACCTCCTGCCTCAGCCTTCACGGTCCCCTTGATGTAGTTTGCACCGAACACGGGCTGCTTGATCTCACAGTCCTTCATCAGGTAGAAGGGCATCATGAAGGACCGCATGGCGTCCTTCCCCTTGGACAGAAAGATGACCTGCAGCGAGAGGGACGGGAACTGTTACCGGCCACACCGCCGCCCGCCGGGCCGTCACCGCCCGTGTGTGGCGTCCACGCCTGCGGGCGGGCCGCCCGAGCCAGGCCAGCAGCCCCTCCGGAGCCTTCCACAGGGCGAGGCCGGCCTGCAGTCACCGGGACTCCGAGCCACTCACAGGCAGTGTGGGCACAGACTGCTGTCACTTAGGCAAGCCTGACTCGTGGGCAACTCCAGGGCCTGTCCCAGGAACGCCCGCCTGTGTGTCTCTCAAGTCTGTCGCCGGGTAGCTCTCAGGCGAGGCCACTGAGCAGCCTGGCACTCCTCGCTCTGCAGGGCTGTGCCGGGCTCTCTGCCCGGTCCACAGGCCGAGGGCCTGCTACCCCACCGGGGTACCTTACTGACCCCTCTGGTGTGCACAGGCCTGGAGGCTACACCCGCAGAAATCTCAACAGCAACAGCCTCTCCCCCCGGGCCCGGCCTCCCCGCAGCTGCCTCAGGACGCGCTGGGACGTGCGGGCTCACCGCCCAGGGCTCAGGTCGGCTGCACAAACAGCTGGTGGTTCTGGGACCCAGAAGCTCGTGGCCGAGCAGCTCCGGAGAGGAACGAACATCACGTGGTTCAGGGGCCACTGGACTCACAGACTGAGGCTGCCCTGACTCCCATCAGCCTGCAGGAGCCACGGCCTCCAAACCAACCACTGCCAGGGGCGACTCACCCGGTAGGGGGTGAGGTAAACGGTGCCTTTCTTGGTCCCTTTGAAGGCCTCGGGCACATTCTTCATGTCATTGAACGTGAGTTCCACATGCTCATAGGACATGAGGATGCTGCGGGGAGAGGAGAGGGTCTGATGACACAGCAGCCGCGATCCGCCACCCAGAGCCGGACCCTCCTGCAAAGCGGGGGCCTGCATGTCGTCTCTTGAACAGTTCCAACATGGCTGCAAGGGAACCATTCCCACGGCCCCGGGAGAGGCGAGCAAGCGGCGGTTCTACTGGGTTTCCCGACCCCACTGCCCGCCGAGCGGCAGCGCAGCGGAGCCGCCGGGCTGTGGCGAGCAGGTTAGGTTATTGGAGGTCACGCCTATCCCCTTCGGACAGGTGTTCCGTTTTTGTCTTTTTACTTTCCATGTGTTTTTATTGATGTCAGAGAGGAAGGGAGAGGGAGTATGAGAAACATCAATGATGAGAGAGAACCATGGATCGGCTGCCTCCTGCACGCCTCCAGCTGGGGATTGAACCCACAACCCGGGCATGTGCCCTTGACCAGAACCAACCCCGGGATTCCTCAGTCCAGAGGCCGACACTGTATTCACCGAGTCAAACCGGGTGGGGTGTGGCTGGTTTGTTGTTTGATCCTAACAAATAAACACGGTGAGACACGGTCACACATTACAAAACGGCTGGCTTCGGGGTTCCTTTAAATCCTGGGGCTCGTAAGCTGGGTCTGCAGGGGTGCCAGGCCCTGAAACCCCTGTACCTGCATTTTTCCTGGGAAAACCTATAGCTTCCATCCCTCTCGAGGGGTTCATGACCTGAAGGATGAGGAGGACTATTTTACACATGAAGTTTCGAGCAAGAACTTAAACGTCAAAGACTGTGTACACATTGTTTTCAGGACGGGGCGTTTTCTGAAACAAGGCACACCATTATGTAGCAGCACTGAGCCCTGGGCCAGGCAGGAGTGACGCAGCTTGTCCCAGAAAAAGGCTCACTGAGTAAGAACAACAGTCCCGGGCGAGGCTGCCACATGGCACCAAAAGTGTTTGTCAGGCTGGGGACTGGCTCGGGCACAGAGGTAACAAGCGGGGAGCAACAAGAGGGTTCTCCGATGTGAAGATAACAAGGTTGGTCTAAGTTCAGGCGGTTTCGTTTGTCTTCTTCCTCCCCCCAAATGTCACAACTTCCTTCGCTGGGGAGGGTCCGCGGGAGGGACTGGGGCCGAAAAGCGGAAGTACAGTTCAGAGAACAGAGGTCCTGACCAGGAACAGGTTGGCCTGGCAGAGTCCGAGCAGGTAAGACGGGGAGTCAGCACTCTTAGGTGAGGGCGCTAGGCGTTCTCAAGCCTGACTCATCCAGCATTCCCTGTGGCGGCCTCTGGGCTGGGTGCTGCCCTGAGCCGGCTCCAGGCTCTGAGCCACCAAATCTCTGGGGACTCAGGCTCCTCCTAAGCTCCTTCTGCCTTGAGCCAGAGCTTGGGGCTCAGCAGGGCTCAACCAGGGCGGGCCCGTCTGATGCTCAGGGCCCAAGGCCCAAGGAGAGATGCTGGGGGAGAGGCAGCAGTAACTGGGGACGGAGTCGGCAGAAAGAATCGTGAAGCTGGGAGACCTCTGCTTTGGGGAATTACCAAAGCCAACAGGGATGCAAGAGGAAGAGGCAAAAAAACCGGCATCGGAGCAGGAAATGTGTTAGGCGCCTGACAAGCGATATCTAGCTAATCTCAGCTCGGGCCTGTTTCTCCTCGGAGCAGTTCTGGAATATGCTGGAAGTTTCATCTTTCCTGGAATTCCATCTCTGTTACAGCTCTGTGATCTCGGGCAAGTTGCTTGACCTCTCTGTGCCCCAACCCTCCCGTAGATTCCCTACATGTAAAATGTGTAGAATAACAGTATCTGCCCCACAGGATCTACGCATTAAGTAAGGTAGGAGAAGGGCAGTGCCTGATGCGTAGTAACATAGTAAACCCCAATGAACAGCAATTGTTTTTGTCGAAGTCTCTTCCCATCACTTAAAAGTCGCATTTTCTGGGCCCTCGGCCCCACCTTACACTCCATCCCCGTCAGCCGCCCCACCCCCATCCCGAGCTGGTCGTGGAGCCGGCCCCTCCCCCGCGGCCACCCCCCTCCCTCCAGCCCCGCCCCCAGCCGTTACCCCCCCCCCACACACACACACCCCCGCAGCCCGTCCATCTCCCCTCTTGGCCGGTTTTTCTGCCCAGCGCCCACCGCCCACACTGCCGTCGCCCTCCCCTCGGGCCTCCCGGATCCTGGGCAGCGTTTTCACCTCTCGGTGTTGTTGACGATCACTCCGCCGCCCTCCGAGTGATTCTTGTTGAGCGCCATAGTCCCTTGGAAAGAGGTCCCAAGACTAGCAACGCAGTGCGCTTGCGCTCCCCTCGGCCCGCCCCTGGTGGCGTCGTTAGTAATAGAACCAGCCAATCACAGCTCTTAGACGGAGGCTGGCCCAACCACCTGATCCGGCGTGTCACGTGGTCAAGAGTTTACACTCTCTCCCCCTTCCGCCTAGTTTCGCCTGCATCACAAACAACTTGAAGACTACAATTCCCAGAAGGCAATGCTCCCCACAACCTCACTGTGTACTAATGAAGGTTGCACTCTGGAACTTGTAGTCTTCCAGACCATAGGCCTGGATGAGTCACTAACTTGCCTAACTAATCCTCCTGTGTACTCCCCACCTTGTGGAATGAATAGTTGGGCACATCGCAGGGGAAATTAATTAAAAACAAAACACTGGACATTCCTAGCTGGTTTTGCTCAGTGAATAGAGCCTTGGCCTGTGGACTTAGGAGTCCGGGTTCGATTCTGGTCGGGGGCACATGTCCAGGTGGCAGGCTCGGTCCCCAGTGGGGGGCATGCAGGAGGCAGCTGATCAGTGATTCTTGTCATTGTTTCTCTCCCTCTCCCTTCCTTTCTGAAATAAATGAAAAAACAATTTTTTTTAAAAAGCACTGGACGCACAGAATGGGGGCTGTAATCTGAATCTGGTGGGTGGAGCGCAGAACAGTCACCTTACGAGGGCATTTTCGAACATTATGGAGCACTTCCTAGATGACTTTCCCTCGGACTTCATCACTGAGCCATGCACATAGATGAGTGCCAGACCCAGTCTCTGCTGCAGGACGTGGGGGGGCTGGGTAGCTGGCAGAGAAGCGACCAGAAAAACTTTCCCTTCGTGACCTAAAACCCAGACCCCAGCCCGGCCAGCGTGGCTCAGTGGTTGGGCCTTGACCTGAGAACCAGGAGGTCACAGCCCGGGTTGTGAGCTGGATCCCCAGTAGGTGGCGAGTCAGAGCCCATCAATGATACTCTCTCATCACTGATGTCTCCCTCTCCCTTCCTCTCTGAAATCAATTTTTTAAAAAAGCAAAAAACAAACAAAACACATTTAAAAAACAACAACCCAGACCCTAACAGGTGGGCGGTGAGAACCTCTGTGTTCTCCCAACCCAATTCCCTGTCCGGTGGGATGCGCTCCCCCTCACTGCCGCCTCCACCGCAACTGGCCGCCAGGTGGCACTGCTCCCTCTAGAATGTGCTGGCTTTGTGGTCCAGCCGTCCCCGCAGTGTCTGGCTGGGAGACTTGAACCAGACGGAATGAAATTAGGCCCAATGTGCGGCTAGTGGCTTACAAAATAGGGCTGATTCCTATTAGCTTGTGACCCAGCATCGGGTGGCCCTGCTGGGCGCCTGTAGTTAGTAACACCCCCCCCCCCCACTGGAGGGGCCCTTTTAAGGGGGAATGTGAGCCTCTCACCCCCGCGTGGAGGTGCTGGTGCATCATTCATCTTAAGGGCTCAGAGTTTCATTCCAGACAAACAGCTGATTTCAGACTCCACCTCCTTAATTTAACTTTTTTCTTTTTTAATCCTCACCAGAGGATATATATATATATATATTTTTTTTTTCACCAAAGGATATTTCTCCACGGACGTTTAGAGCATGGAAGAGAGAGGGAAGGACAGAGGGAAATATTGATGTGAGAGAAACACAGTGATTGCCCGGGTCTGGGGGTCTGGGCTGTCTGCTCCGGCACCTGCAGTGTTTCAGTTCCGGCCAGAGGACGCCTTCTTTGGCGGAAAAGGAAAGGATTCGCACAGCCCCAGGGGACCAGGCTTATAGAGTGGGAAATCCAGCCCCTGGTCTCTGATTGGTCCATTCTCATGCAAATGAGGACACCAAATCCCAACAGTTGTGTGTTTTTTTGTTTGTTTTTTCAATATGTTTTTATTGATTTTTTACAGAGCGGAAGGGAGAGGGATAGAAGGTCACAAACATCGATGAGAAACATTGATCAGCTGCCTCTTGCACGCCCCCTACTGGGGATGTGCCCGCAGCCAAGGTACATGCCCTTGACAGGAATCGAAGCTGGGACCTTTCAGTCCGCAGGCCGACGCTCTATCCACTGAGCCAAACCGGTTTCGGCCCAACAGTTGTTTTTTAAGATTTCTCATTTTTATTTTGAGAGAGAGAGACACTGCCGAGAGTCTGAGACATCCTCTGCTGCTCTCTGCTCGCCCCTGAGCGGGAATCAAAGGTGCGTGCCATACGGGCCTTTTCTTTCTCGTTCTCTTTAATTTAATAAGTCTTTATTGTTCTGATCGTTTCTTCTGTGTAAAAAGAATAGCGAATTGATTTTTAGAGAAAGAGGAAGGCAGAGGAGCCTAACACCCCCAGGCTGCCTTTCTCACAAGCAGCCTTTCGGTGCACCGCCTCCCACGTGGCCCAACAGGCCCTGTCCTGATTGGTCAGAAGGGAGCCGCTCTGATTGGTCGGGGGTGAAGATGGGCTACAGCTTTGCGCTCCAATTGGCTGGGGGAAGCCTCAGTCAGGAACTGCCTTTAAGGGCTGGCTCCGCTGACCCTGCAGGCAGGCAGCTCATGCTGGCTTCGAAGCGCGGTTTGCACGAAGGGAAATGGCTGCTAGGCTTTTTATTTTATTTTATTTTATTTTATTGGAGCCCAGTTACCCAGCAGGAGCCCTCTTTAGTAGCTATCTCATTTCTCAGGGTCTAAACTAACAGACACAGCCCTAACCGGTGTGGCTCAGTGGATAGAGCGTCGGCCTGTGGACTGAAGGGTTCGATTCCAGTCAAGGGCACATGCCTGGGTCACAGGCTCAATCCCTGGTAGGGGTTGTGCAGGAAGCAGCCAATCAATGGTTCCTCTCATCATTGATGTTTCTATCTCTCTCTGAAATCAATAAAAATATGTTTTTAAACATAGACTAACAGACACAATCATGAATACACAGTGCTGTGGCCACACTGAGGTCTCCTGACAGGAGGGGAAATGTGATAAGGAGGAAGTCGAAGTGGAGAGAGATAACAGGAAAGCGGATTTCTACTTAAATGTCCAACTTTTGCATACTTTATAAAAACACACCCTTAGGGCTGCTCCCAGGCCGGGGAGGGCCCGGGGGCTCCCAGCACCCACACTGGTCGGCGCCGGGGCAGTTCATTGCTGGCCCAGGCCTCAGAGCTCAGCCTCCTGCCTTCCAGTCCGGGCTCTGCCTACTTCCAGAAACGGCTGCTTTTTGCTCAGCTGAAAGCACTCCTATTCTCTGGACCCAAGCATCTTGAGGTGTGCTAAGAAGGGGTGTGAGGCTGAAACCGGTGTGGCTCCGTGGGTAGAGCGTCGGCCTGCGGACTGAAAGGTCCCAGGTTCGAGTCCGGTCAAGAGCATGTACCTTGGCTGCCGGCACATCCCCAGTAGGAGGTGTGCAGGAGGCAGCTGATCCATGTTTCTGACTTTCTATTCCTCTCCCTTCCTCTCTGCAAAAAATCAATAAAATTTTTTTTAAAAGAAGGGGTGTGAGTATGCCTGAGAAGCCCTGCTCCCCACACCCTCCAGCGCAGCCAGGTGGGGTCCAAGGTGAGGGGGCCCCTGGACACACCTGTCCCCCAAGAAGCTTTATCTATCTAACAAATATAATTTGTACTGAAAAAAATTGTCACTTTTAAAATATATATATATATTAATTTTTTACAGAGAGGAAGGGAGAGGGATAGAAAGTTAAAAACATCAAAGAGAGAGAAACATCGATCAGCTGCCTCCTGCATCTCCCCCCCCCCCAACTGGGGATGTGCCCACAACCCAGGTACATGCCCTTGACCGGAATCGAACCCAGGACCCCTCAATCCGCAGGCCGACATTCTCTCCACTGAGCCACACCGGTTTCGGCAAATGATCACTTTCTTGGCGTGCTAAGACCTCGAACAGGCGGAGGAGCAGCGTGCCGGTGGGGGCTCTCCGTGGGGGCGGTTAGTCCTGAGCGGAGCGAGGGCGATGGGCCAGATTCCCAAGGTCTCCAGGGAGCAAAGCCTGTGTGCCTAGCAACAGACAGTTGTGGGGGGGGGGGGGCCTCGCCCCCAAGGGACCTCTCGGACCCTAGCATACCTGTGGTCATAGGCTTAGACTCCTGACCTTCCCGCCCTAAGATGACCTTCAGCTCCAGGCCCAGAAAAGCAGCCAAACCAGACCTGCCACCCCGAGGCCGACCTCAGGACCAACCGCACTGACTAAGGACCCCTGGGCTGGAGACCGCCCCCCCACAACGACACACCTGGCAGGCTGCCGAGTGCCCTGTGGCCGTGGTCGGCCCACAGAGCAGCCTCCCTCCTGGCCCCAGCGCGGGGTGAGCTGGCGGCCCGGCTGCCTAGGGAACCGTGTTTTGAACCCAAAACATCAGGAGCGAGGGGGCCCGCCCTGAAGAGCAACTTCCTGCCTCGGGCTAGGGCCGGCTCCGCAGGGCCCTCCCCTGCCTCTGTAGCTTCCTTCTTACGGCCATTTTTCTGGGAATGACTTCCTCTCCTTCTGGGATTTACCCGGTAAATGTTCTCTCTCTCTCTCTCTTTTTAAATATGTTTTGTTGATTTCTTATAGAGAAGAAGGGAGAGGGGGATAGAGAGTTAGAAACACCGATCAGCTGCCTCCTGCACGCTCCCTACTGGGGATGTGCCCGCAACCAAGGTCCATGCCCTTGACGGGAATCGAACCTGGGACCCTCCGGTCCACAAGCCGACACTACCCACTGAGCAACCCCGGTTTGGGCAGTGAATGTTCTCTTACACTTTGGGTCTTGGCTCTGAATTCTTTCCCAGCCAGAACCCAAGTCCCGAGGTTGCCGGACGCAGGCGGGTCCGACCCCGGGGGTCTAACACCTGAGCCCTTCCTGCTGCCGCCAACACTTCCTTGTTTTTAAACGTTGACCGGAAGCAAGCAACACATTTCTAGCAAGAGCCATACGCCCGGGTGCATGTTTATAAATACAAAGAGAGTGAAAATCAGCAAACAGCCTACAGTCACCCCGGCTGGGAGGGGAGATGCAGGCGAAGCCCCAGCCCCGCTGCAGGGGACCCGCCTCTCCCGAGGTCACGCAGGAGGGGTCAGAGGTCACACAGGAGGGGTCAGAGGTCATGAGGACCCCCTCCCTCAGCGACTGTTGCTTTCTTACCAGAAATACCCCAGGCAGGCTTGGCAATGCCTCACCATTAGGGGGTGCCCCATGCTAAGCTGCAGCACCAACGCTGGTTCATCCAGCTGCTTCTAATCCCTGCTCAGGGCCACCAGCTCCCCCAACCCCCCCAGGACCGGCCTGACCCTCGCTCCCTGTGGACCCTGCTCAGAACCCTCCAGAACCCTCCAGAACTCACACCCGACTAAGACCATTTCCCGCCTCCTTCTGGTGGGCCGCTGGCCGTGCTGGGGTGAACTGCCAGAGCTGCTGTTTGGCCAGAGGATACGGGGCGCCTGACCAAAGACAGCTGGGGGGTGGGGAGCTCATTCCCAGAAACACTCTTCATGCCGTGAAGGTTTACGGAAAAACTGCTTAAGGCCCTAGCCGTTTGGCTCAGTGGATGAAGCATCGGCCTGCGGACTCAGGGTCCCGGGTTCGATTCAGGCACATCCCCAGTGGGTATCCCGCTCCCTTCCTCTCTGTAAAAAAAAAAAATCAATAAAATATATATTTTGTTTAAAAAGAAAGAAAAACTGCTTAAGGTTTAAGTGCTTACGCTATTTCCTCCCCAAAGGAGACTGACTTACATCAGCTAAGAAGAAAAAAGTGCGTTTGGGACTAGTTTCATTTTATATTGTTCTCCAATATTCTCTGTTCTACTTTGTTATTTTAAAAACTTGCTTATTGTGAAGCGCTCAATAGGTTTGCCAATCCTTGTCTTGAAAGCCCCTTCCCGTTCCAGAAGAAAGGACAGGGGTGGGCTGGGGGAGGGGGGAGGGAGGAGAGCGCCCCCTCAGTGGGACCTGTGTTCCTGCCGCCGACACTGCCCCGCGTTCACGGCTCCCCAGGCAGCGTGCTGCGGGGCGGGCCAGTGTGGCTTACGTCCCCTGTTCCCCCGAGAGTAAGGCATCCCCTGAAAATAAGACCTACTCGCTGTAACGTAAGGCATCCCCCCCCCCGAAAATAAGACCTAGCACATCTTTGGGAGCAAAAATTAATATAAGACACTGTCTTATTTTCGGGGAAACAGGGTAGCTCGCCACCTCTGGCGGTGGCAGGATATTTTTTATTTTTAAAAACATATTTTTACTGATTTCAGAGAGGAAGGGGAGAGAGAGAGAAACAACAACGATGAGAATCACTGATCGCTGTCTCCTGCACGCCCCCTACTGGGGATGTGCCCACAACCCAGGCCTGTGCCCTTGACCGGGAAGCGAACGGTGACCTCCTGTTCATCGGTGGACGCTCACCCGCTGAGCTCACCGGCCGGCAGGGCCGCGCTTTAGACGGCCCTTTGTTTCCCTCTTCACGCGGCAGGAGACTCCGGAGACCGAAAGGCGTTTCCAGTGACAGCAGAGCGCTCAGCCGGGATGGCCGCTATGGCCGGCCAACTAGGGCGCTGGGGCATGGGGCAGCCGCTCCCTCGAGGGCGGCAGGAACCGGTCCGGCCAACACTGCGACTTCGGTCTTCTGGCCTCCGGACTGCGGGACAGTTGAGCCGTTGTTGACCCCCCGTCGGTGGCGCTGCGTTGTGGCAGCCCCAGCCGACCCTGCGGTGGGTTTGGGGCAGAAGGACACCCGCTCGGTGCAGCCGCCAAGCCTGGCTCGGCGCGGGGGACGAGGAGGCTGCCACCCAGGGCCGGCGGGGCTGGGACCACAGGCATCTCAGCAGCTGCCCCCGGGCCTCTCAGGCAGCGCCACCCTGAAGGGGCAGCTGAGTTCTGAAGGCCAAGGGGGAGCTAGCAAGGCAAGAAGGGTGGGCCAGAGCTTGGACTGGGGCGGCCAGCGTACCCCAGGAGGCCAGCCTGCAGGAAGGAGAGGGAGAGGCGAGAGGGAGGTAGGCCGCTCTGGAGGGAGGGAGCCCGGTCAGTATTCTAGACTTTTCCTCGGAGCCCTGGGAAGCCACGACAGCTTTCACCGGGGAAGGAATGCAACCAGGTTTGAAAGTGGGAAGTCACTCCGGAATCTGGGTGAGAAATAGGTTTAAGGAAAGAAAAAAGAGGGTGAGGGGGCTGAGGCAACCCCAGCTGCATGTTTCCGAGTAGATGGAGAGAAGCACCCCAACTCTGGGAGGGGGGCCCCAAAACTAACAGGGAGGGGCCCAAGCGCCTGTCTGAGGCCCTTCTTCCCTGAGCGCCCTCCTCGGGGCGCCCCTGGAGGCAACGCCCGCCTCTTCCTGGCCGTCCGGCTTCGGGGGGGGGGGGGGCACAGAAGTGGACCTGGACGGCAGGTCTGTGTAAACACTCCATGCGGACTCTCTCAGAACAGGCTTGCAGCTCTGTCGGGGGAAATTGAACTTGACGGAACAGGGAGGTCTAACCGGGAGCCTCGGGGTGGGGCTCATCTCCATAGCAACCAGAAACAGCCCCAGCCGTGCCCTGGCTCTGCCTCCCGATGGAGAAGCAGGGGACTGTGTTACCGGAAAAGCCGGGGCCCGCACGACCCGCCCCAAAGAGCTCCCTTCCTCCTCACCAGGGCCTCTCCTGGCAGCTGCCACTCTGCCCGCAGCTCAGCCAGCCGCCCGCAGAATGCCGGGCACGAGGGTCGTCGGTGTGGCTCTCTCTCCCCGGCTGCGGGAGACAATCCGGCGTGTCCATCCATGAATGTGCTCCAGAACCCTCAGGTCTAAGAAATGCCAATTCTGGTCTGTTTTCAATTTGCATATTACTCTTTTATTAGATAGGATATATATATATATATATAATTGTTTTTTTTTTTTACAGAGAGGAAGGGAAAGGGATAAACATTGTTGAGAGAGAAACATCAATCAGCTGTCCCCCACACACTCCCCTCTGCGGATGTGCCCACATCTAAGGTCCATGCCCTTGATCGAAATCGGTCCGTAGAACTTCCAGTCTGCAGGCCGACGCTCTACCCACTGAGCAAAACTGGTTTGGGCCTCCAGCCCTTCTTAGGCATCTTCCAGAGGAGACTGCGAAAGGGTGTGAATGCTGGCATCGAAGGGCGTGTGTGTGTGTGTGTGTGTGTGTGTGTGTGTGTTGGGCGTGGGGCTGGGTGTGACGCAGACCCGGCAGCTAAGTGCTCTTTTCCTCCGGGGAAACCAGCCCAGCCCAGCAGGGCCCCTGGACTCAGCCCCTCCCAGCTCCGTCCGCCTTCCCGACAGCCTGCTGCCCGGCCACAGTCCGGCCTGGCCTCCTCCTGGGCCTGGGAGGAGGGGTGAGGAGGGAGGAGGGGCGGGGAGGGAAGGCCCTTCAGTGGTTGCTCCCCGGGGAGGGGACCGAGGAGGGAGGACAAGGATGGAGATGGTGTCTGCCTCCGCCCTCCTGGGGTGTGCGGAGGGCTGGGAGCGGTGAGGGGTGCAGCATCCAGGGGGGCAGGACCCCGCTGCCCGCAGCTGCCAAGAGCAGCGACGCTCCAGCCTGCTGCTTGGTCTGTTGCTGGAGATTCTGGAGTCATTTTCCCACAGGAACAAAGGGCAAGTGGAGGCTGGCCCCCTGCCTGGCCCACCGGAGCCGATCCAGCAATAGCGACAGCTCAGGGCCCTTCACACTCCCCACCATTGTCTGTGCTGGGCGCCGGCAGAGACCACGCCTCCTGGGCAGCTCCGCCAGGGGCTCTGGTGGCCATGGCAACCGGCCCGGCCCAGGGCAGCTCTCACACAGGCCACTGAACGCTGAGAAAGAGTGCATGCTTGTGCATGTGTGTGCGTGCATGTGTTCAGACATTTCTAAGCAGGGACACACCTACGCGTGGAGCATGGAGCAAGTGTGCTGAATTGGGATGGGGGGAGGCTCCTGCGTGTCTGTGCCTCGGCTTCTTCCTGTGGGGATGTAGAGGTGGGAGGTGTGGGCTCCCTGGGGTTTCTAACATTTTTTTAACAGTCCCTCTTTTCTCCAAGCAATCTTCAGTAAAATCTATGGAATTAAAGTGTTGGCGGGTGGTGAGGGGCTAGCCCTGCCCCACTGCCCCTTCCCAGCTGCCACCTGCGCCACCTCGGGCCCCTCTTAACTCCTGGTCTTCTCAGAACCATTTGAAAAGTACAACTGGCCCTAACCGGTGTGGCTCAGTGGATAGAGCATCGGCCTATGGACTCAAGGGTCCTAGGTTTGATTCTGGTCAAGGGCATGTACCTTGGTTGTGGGCACATCCCCAATAGGGGGTGTGCAGGAGGCAGCTGATCGATGTTTCTAACTCTCTATCCCTCTCCCTTCCTCTCTGTAAAAATCAATAAAATATATTTGAAAGAAAAGAAAGTACAACTGGATTCAGGCACACAGATACAGACGTACACGCAGGCGGACAGGCAGACACACACACACTCATACATGGCACACACATGCATAGACACACAGACACATCCATACACAGAGAAACACAGACTCCCACAGGCCATCCCTCCAGCTCTAGCATGATCCAGAGTCAAAGGAAAGGCAGGCGTGTGGATACCCCGACATGGGGACCATACTGAAACCTGGGCTGCGCCCGCCCCCCAGCCCCGTGTCCGCTGTGCAGCCTGGGTGCCCGCTCTGTGGCCTGGGTGTCCGCTGTGCAGCCTGGGTGCCCGCTAGCGGCTGGGCGCCTGCCCCTGTGCCGGGCTGTGAGCTTGCGTGGCCGGGTTTGGGAGGAAGACACACATGGGTGTTGGGAGCTGGAATCACTGAGTGGCAGGGCCGCTGGCTGCAGACCTGACAAGTCAGACTGGAATCCACCAGGAAGCCCCGGTGCCCGGGGGGGGGGGTTGAGACAGAGCAGGGGTGGAGGGGGCATGAGAGCGGTTGTGAAGGGTGGGAGGCTCACAGCAGGTGAGCGGACACTAGGAAGCCCCCCGGGTCCACCTCATGAGGCCCACAGAGCCGCCTCCCTCCTGGCCCCAGCGCGGGGTGAGCTGGCGGCCCTGGCTGCCTAGGGAACGGTGTTTTGAACCCAAAACACCAGGAGCAAGGGGGCCCGCCCTGAAGAACAACTTCCTGCCTCGGGCTGCTGCGCAGGAGCGACTATTTTTAGCCGCCGAGGCCGCCAAGGAGGCCGCCAGGGCAGGACTTGTATGGCCTTGCTGTCTGGCCGCATAGCTCCCCCATTGTCCCCCCTGACCTGGGCCGGGCACAGAGGCCTCCGTCTGCCCTGGCCCTTCCTGCCGGGGCGTCTCTGGGGAGCCCGAGCCACAGAAAACCGAGGGGGGGCAGCCGGCCTGGAAACACTCACGGGGGCCTCGGGGAGCAGAACTGGGGCAGCCCCGGCCACGAGGGGGGCGGTGAGGGCAGCAGGGGGCGCCGGGCCTTCCAGGCAGAGGCTCTGCTGGGGTGCAGGGCGTGGTCTCCCCAGCCTGGAGGCTGAGCTGTCCCAGCTGCACAGGGGGCGCAGGTGAGGCGGAGTCCAGGGGACACAGGTCCCTTGACTGTGGATGTTCTGGGCTCCAGCCACACCCTGGTCAGCTCAGTCACCCGCTTCCTGAGCCGAGATGGTACGTGAGCGACAGAAACTCAGAAACTCGGGTCTCAAGCCTTCTTGCCCACGCCCAGGAGCCGTGCCCTGTTCTCAGGGAGGAGGAGGAGGATGTCTGCCTTTAGTCCTGGGCACAGACGCCACCAGGCAGGTCCAGAGTGAGGCTGTGGCATTCGGGGTGGGAACAGCGGATGGAAACCAGGCCAGCAAAGCAAACACACGGGCGGCTGGAATGACCGTGGGCTGGACCCCCTGGGGAGAAGCCATCTCTAGCTGCCCCTGTCTGGAACCAGGGAGCAGGGCTGCCCCCAAGGGCAGGCACCCCACTTCAGCCCTCTCTTGGGGCTCCCTCCCTCCCTCCCAACAGGAATCCTGGGACCAGGGACTCTGTTCCCTCCTCCTGCCTTTCAAGACCGGCTCTTGAAAGATGGGAAATTCTTGGTGGGGTAGAGAGCACGAAGGAGCCATTCATTCAACAGATGTTTATTGAGCACCTACTGTGTGCCAGGCTCTGTCCTAGGCACCTTGAGAGGGAGGGCCTGGAGCAGCCTGGATCTGTCCTGGCTGTGGCTCTCCCTCCCGAAACAAGGCCTGCAGTGGGGGGCGGGGGGTCTGAGAGGCACTTGAGTCTGGAGGCCTCCTCCCTGAGGGGGGAGGCCAAGTGTTATCTCAGAAATGAGGCTGCCTCCAAAACCGGTGTGGCTCAGTGGATAGAGCGTTGGCCTGCAGACTGAAGGATCCCGGGTTCGATTCCAGTCAAGGGCATGTACCTTGGCTGCGGGCACATCCCCACTGGGGGGTGTGCAGGAGGCAGCTGATGGATGTTTCTGATTTTCTATTCCTTTCCCTTCTGCCAGAAGCCGATCATTGTTTTGATGGTGGAGAGCTGTGGACAGGGTGTTTGGGGGGGCTGGTCCACCTCGAGTGCTCTGAGGGGTCTGAGCTGGTTACTGGGATGCTGGTGGTTGAAGCAGCCCCCACCTGTGAGTCCTAAGAAGATCTACTGATTGGCTTTTACTGGTGTCTCTGGCCTGGGGGAGACGGGTGTATCTTATGATTTTAATCTGAATAAAAGGAGTGGGGAAGCCAGAGCAGGTAGTAGTTCTGCCACTAGAGTGAACTACCGCCTGGCCCCCATTTCCAAATTACTATTGTTCTCAGTCTCTTTATTCATTTGTGTGCGGCCTCCTCCGGAACCCAAACCCTGAACCGGGGACCCTGAATCGCGCGGGATGTGAAAAGGGGTTCCCACACACAACCTTGCTCTCTGTAGGAAGATCAAAAAAATATATTAAAAAAGAAAAAGAAAAGCCAAACCGGTGTGGCTCAGTGGATAGAGCGTCGGCCTGTGGACTGAAAGGTCCTGGGTTCAATTCCGGTCAAGGGCATGTACCTTGGTTGCGGGCACATCCCCAGTAGAGAGCGTGCAAGAGGCAGCTGATCGATGTTTCTCTCTCATCGACGTTCCTGACTTTCTATCCCTCTCCCTTCCTCTCTGTAAAAAATCAATAAACTATATTTAAAAAGAAAGAAAAAGAAAAAAGAAACGAGGCTGCCGAGGGCTGTGGGCTGCGGAGACGCGCACCCGGGGATCTGAGCTGGGGTGGCGGGCGGGGGGGGGCCCGGCCCTGCGTCACCTCCTCTTCAGCACCGAGATGCAGGACTTCTTGAGGGGCCCGATCTGCAGGTGGGCGTCCACGCTCTCCAGGAAGAAGGCGGGCTTCAGGCGGCTGCTGAAGAGCTGCGGGAAGTGGCTGTCCACGGCGCTCTGGAAGGGGTCCCCGCCGCCAGCGCCGCCGCCGCCGGGGGAGGCCGGGGCGCCCCTGCGGGCCCGGGCGGCCTTCAGCCGGCGCAGGAGGCTCACCTTGCCGTCCCGCACGGCGTAGAAGGCCAGGGCGCGGTCCGCGTACTCCAGGCAGACCCCCACGGTGGGCGAGAAGGCGTGGGGCAGCGCCGCCTCCTGCCCGTGGAACCACACGGAGAAGCCGCGCCCGTTCCACTGCAGGCAGCACGAGCGCGCGTTGCGGCCCAGCCGGCCCCGGTCGTAGGGCTCCCGCGGGGAGAAGTCCTCCGCCATGACCCCCACGCTGACCCAGCCCTCGATGATCTCCACCTCCCAGTAGTAGGTGCCCCGGTCCAGGGCGCCCTCGCCCAGCACCTGCTCGCAGTGCGTGAAGCGGGCGGGCGACTCGGGGTAGCCGATGGGACACAGCACCCGCTTCACGCCCTTGGTGCCGAACAGCTGCAGGAACTTGTCGGCCGTGTCGCTGTCCAGGTCCACGATGTAGGCGACTGCTCCCCGGGCCGGGAGAGGGAGGGAGATGCGGGGCTCAGGGGCAAGGCCAGAGAGGACCCCCGCCCCTAGGCGCCCACCCCCACCCCCCAAACACAGCCTCGCCCGGCCTTGGCAGCCAGCGCGGCTCAGCCCTGCTGGGGGAGCGCCCCAGGAGCTGGCCTCTTTCAACCCATGGACAAGGGGGAAGGGGAGTCCAGGGCCAGGCCAGCCCTGCGGCCATCGGAGGGCCGCGTGTGCGGAGGGCCGAGCCCAGGGGTACTCACACTTGAGGAAGTAATCCCGGGGCACCTCGCTGTCCAGGTGGCTGCCGTTATCGGGGTCCTGGGACTCAGCATCGGCTGCAGCGAGGAGACAGCAGAGGGGGCTCGTCAGCTACCCGGGACCGGGCTGCTCCGCAAGGTGCCCCTTCCGAAGCTGTGACCTCAATTCCCTCTCCCCCCAATTCCTCCCGCAACTTGAGCCTCCTGGGACAGGCACACCGCCCACGTGGGGTACCCTGTGTTCACACGTATGCCCAGTCCTCGGAATCTGCCCTCTGCCCCCGCCCCCGTACCTCTGGACCCCTGTCCCCCAGCCCCTCTGTGTCGGAAGCCAGTCATTGTTTGAATGATAGAGCCGTGGACAGGGAGTCTGGGGGGCTGCTCAACCTTAATTGCTCTGAAGGGTCGAACCTAATGACTGGATGTCGGTGGTGGGAGCAGCCCTGCCTGTGAGTCCTAAGAAGATTCACTGATCGGCTTTTACTGGTATTTCCTGCCTGAGGGATACGGGTGTATCTTATGATCTAAATCTTTTTAAAAATATATATTTTATTGATTTTTTACAGAGAGGAAGGGAGAGGGATAGAAAGTCAGAAACATGGATGAGAGAGAAACATCCATCAGCTGCCTCCTGCACACTCTCTACAGGGGATGTGCTTGCAGCCAAGGTACATGCCCTTGACCGGAATCGAACCCAGGACTCTTCAGTCCACAGGCCGACGCTCTATCCACTGAGCCAAACCGGTCTCGGCTGAGCTTAATAAAAGGGACGGTAAAGCCGGAGCGAGCAGTAGTTCTCCCACTAGAGTCGGACTCCCGCCTGGCCCCCATTTCCCAAACTAATGCTTTTCTAAGTCTCTGTTCATTTGCGTGCGGCCCTCTCCAGAACCCGAACCCTGGCCCGGGGACCCTGAATCACGAGGGACGGGAAAGGGGTTCCCCCACCTCTGAAGGGGAAGGGTGGACGAGGCGAAGCCCCCTCCCGCCCGTCCTGGAGGCTGTGGCCAGTGCGGGTGGTGGCTCCGGTCACTGGCGGGATTTGGGTTCCGCCCCGCAACAGGCAGTTTCCACCCTCTGCTCCTGACCGGCCCCGGGCCTGGGAGGGGAGGCCTGGGGAAGGGGAGTCACTCGGAGGGCACCCACCTTCTGGGCCAAGCTTGTGCGGCCCGTCGTCACCGCTCAGCCCCCGCAGCTGCCCCCACTGGCTGGCGCAGGCCGCGGCCAGCGCCTCTCTCACCGCCCGCACCGCCTGCGACGACTTCGTGAAGCCGAGCTCCCTCGGGGGCCCGGGCCCGGGGCTGCACCCCTCCTCCAGGGCCAGCCTGAGTGCCAGCAGCTCCTGTGCCAGATGCATGCCCATGAAGGCCCTGCCAGCCACAGTGCCTCCCAGCGGGGGTGAAACAGCCCTGGGCAGAGCTGGCACAGCCCCGAAGTGGGTACTGGCCGCCTTCTCCTCTCCCGCCTCCCGCCCGCTCTCGTCTCAGATTTGGCCCCCACCTGCAGGAAGCTCCCTGACCCCTCCCCTGCAGGAAGCTCCCTGACCCCTCCCCTGCAGGAAGCTCCCTGACCCTCACCTGCAGGAAGCTCCCTGACCCTCACCTGCAGGAGGCTCCCTGACCCCTCACCTGCAGGAAGCTCCCTGACCCCTCACCTGCAGGAAGCTCCCTGACCCCCCCTGCAGGAGGCTCAGAGTCCCTCACCTGCAGGAAGCTCACTGAGTCGGCCTCGGGCACCTGGCTGAGTTGGTGGCGGGCTCGGCTCAGCCTGCTGCGCTGCTCCTCCTGCCGCCGAAGGTCGCCCTGGGAGCGGCTCAGCAAGGCAGCCTCCCCCTCCTCGATGAAGGCCAGCACCTCCTTCTGGAACTCCTGCAGGGCGGCCGCCGCCTCCGCGAACAGCTGGCTCACCCGCTCCCGCTCCGCCAGGGCTGCGCTCTGCACCGGGCAGTGGGAGCGGCCGGAGGGCCAAGAACATCACTGTTTGGGGCCCATCCCTCCAGACCCCCCTCTCCCGCCCCAGCCTCTGGGGGGGGACGGAGGGGCCCGCGGAGCCGCCCTGGGTCTATGCCAGGCTTGGGGAGACACTCGCGCTCGGCGGGACTGGGCAACACCCCTGGCACAGGCCTCCGAGGAGGAGACAGCGGGCTCACAGCGCCAGGAGCCTCCTGCAGGGGGCGGGGCTGACCTTGATGAGGGCCACGGTGCGCCGGGCCTGGGCGATGCCGGCGCCCAGCTCATCCAAGCGGTCCTCCACCGCACTCAGCACCTGGGGCTGCTCGGCCTGTGGGCGACAGCTGCATGAGGACGGAGCCCGCAGCGGCCACAGCCTGGCCCGGGGTCCCAGGCCTCACCCCGGTGCAGGACGGGGGAGGGGGAGACGTGGGAGTGGTATGGGTGCATCAGGGGACTGGAGTGGCTGTGACGTCCCAGAGTACGTCAGAGGGCATGCCTCAGGCCGAGGCGGATGCCGTCTCAAATGACCAGGGAAAGCACAGTCTGGCTGGGGCTGCCTGCCTCCCCCTCTGACCAGTGGGCAAGTTCAAGGCCATCCGTGGTCCTCAGTGTCACATTCATTTGACAACTTCCTTCGGTGGAGAAGAGGCAGCGAATGGAGGGAGTAGGGGCCACACAAGAGGCCATTCAGCCGTCCTGGGGACCCCCAAAGAGTCCGTGTCCCTAATCCAGGCCTTAAAAATGGGGATTCCGGGCAAATCCCCTGGATCTGATGAGTCACGGGGGCTCAGGCTGGAGAGTCGGAAAATCCCGAGGCCAGAGCGCCAAGACCGGGCTGGCGGCCAAAGGAAACTGGGGGCGGAGGCAGCAGGAAGGACCGCGCGCACATGGTCCCACCACTGGCCCCGAGCAGCGGGACAGAGCGGTCTGTGTGCTCCTGCGGCTGCACTCCAGTCGCCACACCCATCTAAACCCGCTGCCTCCGCGCTGGCCGAATCTCGAACCCGGACCCGAACGGGCTGGTCGGCCTCATCAGCCGCTCTGCGGGGAGCCAGCTGCCCAGGAACCGCAGGGCCCAATCCAGATCCCTCCTGCCTGAGACCCCCATGCGCCCCGCCAGGCCTCCAGGCCCCCCCCCCCCCATCCTCCGTTCTCACTGGGTCCCCCCATCAGCCCGTCCCATCGCGAGCGGAAGACATTGTCAGGGCTGGAAGGGACAGCAGAGATCCCCAACTGATGGGACATTAACAAAATGGGAAGGAGGGGTCGCGGGGGACGACCCGGGACCCGTGCGCCCACCTCCTGGAGCGCGCGCTCCTGCTCCAGCGGCACCAGCTCGTGGCCGCGGTGCTCCGGGGCGCAGGCCTCGCACAGGCACCGGCGCTCGGCGCGGCAGTAGCGCTCCAGCGGCCGCAGGTGGCGCGGGCACAGGCTCTCCTCCAGCCGGCGCAGCGGCGGCACCAGGCGGTGTCCGCGCAGCGCGGGGCTGCGCTCGTGCGGCCCCAGGTGCGCGGGGCAGAAGGAGGCGAGGCAGGAGAGGCAGGAGCGCGCGGCGGGCAGGGCGGCGCCCTCGGGGCACGCGTCGCAGGGCACCGGCTCTTCGCCCGCGGCCCATGGCTCGGGCGCGCAGGGAGCGGACGGCTCGGGAGCGCTGGGCGGCGCGCTGGGGGCCGCGGGGTCGGGAGCCGGGGCCGAGGACGAGGCCCGGCCGGGCCCGGGCCCGGGGCCCGAGCCCTGGCGGAGCTGCAGCAGCTCGGACAGCGTGTGGTTCTTGCGGAGCTGCAGGCCGTCGGGGAAGGGCTCCTGGCACAGCGGGCAGCGGGCTGCGCCCCCGGGGCCGCCGGCTCCGCCCGAGCCGCGGTGCGGCCAGAGCGCGCTCAGGCAGGCGAGGCAGAAGTTGTGGCCGCAGGGCAGCGTCACCGGCTCCCGCAGCGGCTCCAGGCAGATGGGGCAGCTGAAGGGCCCGCTGCCGTCCATGGCTCCGCGGCCGCCGGGGAGGGACCGAGCCGCTCCCGCCCGGGCCCCGCCCCCTGGGCCCGCCCCCAGCGCCACTGGCCCGCCCCGGGTCCCGGACACCCCGCCCGGGTCCCGGACACCCCGCCCCGGGTCCCGGACACCCGCCCCTGGGTCCCAGACACCCGCCCCTGGGTCCCGGACATCTCGCTCCGGGTCCCGGACACCCTGTCCCGGCCCCGGACACCCCTCCCCGGGCCCCGGACCCCCGCCCCGGGTCCGGGACACCCGCCCCAGCTCTGTCTGACTCCTGGGCGGCCCAGCGCCCGGCCGGACTGAGAGGGGCTCCTGGGTGATGGGTCCTCCTGGGCCCGGGTCTGAGGGGCGGGCTCTGCCGCCAGGGGTGAGAGAGGGCAGAGGATGCGAGCGAGGGCAGCGCGCTGGAAGGACTGGGAAGGAGCGCACCCCTCCATTTCCCTGCAGGCTCCCCCAGTTGTGGCCACAGAATCTCGCAGCCGGCACTTTGACCTCCAGCCCCTTCTCCGCTGAGCTGCTGATATTGCATGTTTGTGCCCGTTGGTGACTCCATTCACCCCCTGGGGGAACTGGGGACTTCTCTAACCTGAAATGGGAAGTGATAGGTCCTCCCTCCCCCCGCCTGATGGACGGAGCATGGCCTGCACCTGCGACCTGGACATTCCCGGGCACCTAACCGGGCACCTTCTATGGACTAGACATTGACCTGCCAATCAGCACCTGCCAAATACCCTACGCCCCAATTCCTAATTGCCTAAGGGCCTGATCATGTGCCTTACATGAAGCTACCCATCAGCGTGCACCCGGTACCCTAAGCCCCATCCCTTCGGTTCCTCCCTTCCAAAGGCTGTCCCCCCCGCACCTGTACTCTCTCCCCTGTGAGGCAGGTCCCTCTCCTCTGACCAAGCCGTGGTCCTGGTTTCCGGCCTCTATCTCCTCTTTCAGGACGTTAGTGTCTCCTTCCAAGCCCCGCTTTTGAGGAATTCAGTTCTGGTCCGTGGGTGGGCACCTGTGGTGTGTCTGGGGCTGGGGGTGCGGGTCCCCAAGTGGAGGCATTTGTTAAGACTCATCTCACTACGCATTTTAAAAGGTGCACTTTATCGTATGCAATGCTTTTATTTTTTAATCTATTTTTAAAAATATATTTTGTTGATTTCAGACAGGAAAGAAGAGGGGGAGAGAGATGGAAACATCAATGATAAGAGAAGCACTGACTGGCTGCCTCCTGCACGCCCCCCCCTGCCCCCCGCCCCACTGCCCCACTGGGGATCGAGCCTGCAACCCGGGCACGTGCCCTGACAGGGAATCGAACCCGGCCGCCTCCTGTTCATAAGTCAGTGCCGAACCACAGCCACACCGGTGTGTTTCTTCAACACGATAAACAACAAGAATTGACGGGGCCTAGCGGTTACTGTATCTTTGAAACAGTGATGAACATAAATGGTATTTCAACTTCTCTGTCACCATGGCAGCATGCTCTGAAACGGTCATTTCTATTGGTGACAAGTCACTGGTATTGCTAGCAGCATTGTAGTGTGTTCTCTCCATTCACAACGGAGAGAAATACGCTGGGTTTCAGCTAGAGGACGAGGAAAACACAGCTGGACTCTCCCCGCAAGACCCCAGGGTGAGCATGTCCCCTTCAGAGATGTGCTAGGGAGAGCTCTCCACCCCCTCCCCCCGCCCCCGGGCTTCATGACAAAGGCGGGAATCACCAAGGCCCTCCTGGAGGAAGGGACATTGGAGCTGGGCGTTGGCAGACTGACCGCCAGGGCTCAGGCGAGCAGAAACCAGGGCGGGAAGAGATCTTCAGGGGGGGAAGGACAGGGAGGGGGCGGGTCTGGGCGGGCCTGAGTGGCGGGAGGCGGGGAATGAGTTCCAAACGCTGTGTCCACAGGAGCCTCCGATCCTGAAGCTCCCTTGTTTGCCGAGACCAGGAGCAGCTCGAGGGCTCAGGCGTCAGCGCCACCCTGCTCCTGGGCGTGGGGAGACCACAGGCCCGCCTGACTCTGGAGGAGAAAAGGGTACCTTTCTGGTTGGGGGAGTCAGGGGCGAGTCCCAGCTGGCCCTCTGCCTCCTACCCCACAGCCTGTTCAGGAAGGTCTGCTCCCCCAAAAGGCATGGCGATTTGATCTGTTTGTGTGTGGGCGGGGGGGGGGGGGGGGGGGGCGGGTGGCATAGCTGTTTGCGTTATCGTAGCTCCAAAGTCGTTTGCCCAGTATAGTCATTCCTTTGCAGTGAGTCGGCTTCTCAGGGGAAAGGGGAACTGGCATTCTGAGCTCTGCTGGAGCGGGCTCCTGCCTGCATCGCCCTGTCTCTACCCTTACAAGGACTGCTGTGAGGGCCGGGAAATGGAATTCCCACAGGCTCCCATCTCGCCGGACAGGTCGAGGAGGAAGAATTTAAACCCAGAAGGTGCAGGCTGAGAGTAATCCTGAGCCTCATCGGTGAGTCTGCCTGGCTGCAGTATTGCTCAAGAAAGAAATAAAGCCCCCACCGGTTTGGATCAGTGGACAGAGCGTCGACCTGTGGACTGAAGAGCCCCAGGTTTGATTCCGGTCAAGGACATGTACTGGTTGCAGGCATATCCCCAGGAGGGGGTGTGCAGGAGGCAGCTGAAAACGTTTCTCTCTCATCGATGTTTCTAACTCTCTATTCCTCTCCCTACCTCTTTGTAAAAAATCAATAAAATATATTAAAAATCTATGCTAATAAAAGCCTAGGTACCCCCCAGGCAACGCCCTGATATCATCACAAGATGGCCGCCCCCAAGTCATCACAAGATGGCCGCCACAAGATGGCTGGCAGAGGAGGGCAGTTGTAGGTGATCAGGTTGGCAGGGGAGGGCAGTTGTGGGCAAACAAGCCAGCAGGGGAGGGCAGGTGGAGGTGCCTGGGCTGGTGGGAGGGCAGTTGGGGGCAATTGGGCTGGCAGGGGAGGGCAGTTGGAGGCAACTGGGCTGGCAGGGGAGGGCAGTTGGGGGCAACTGGGCTGGCAGGGGAGGCAGTTGGGGGCAACTGGGCAGCAGTTTGGCATCAATCAGGCCGGCTGGGGAGTTGTTAGGAGACAATCAGGTTGGCAGGTAGAAGCAGTTAGGGGCAATCAGGCAAGCAGGCAGGCGCGTGGTTAGGAGCCAGTAGTCTCAGATTGTGAGAGGGATCCCAGATTGGAGAGGGTGCAGGCTGGGCTGAGGGCCATCCCTCCAGTGCACAAACTTTCAAGCACTGGGCCTCTAGTAAATAAGTAAAAGTGGACCAGACACAAAAATGAACAAGCAAAAGCACCCTAGCCAAGGCAGCCTCACTCTGCATCTTTGAAAGAAACTGAAACGGGACCCACGCCTTTGGAAGACGTTTTACGTAACGGGATGTATTTATTTCAAACAATACACTTAAGAGTACCTAAAAAAGTAAACGGTTTCATGTAATGAGGCTTAGAATAATAAAAACTGGCAGTCTGGCCCCACGTACCCCAGATTCTTGCTCCCCCAGACAGCCAGTTCCGGTCAGCAGTTACCTCCACTCTCAAGTAGTTCCTCGGGAGCCGTGAGCCTGTGTGGGTGCTGCGCTCCGATTCCTGGCGATTTACATTCTTATTCACTTTCCTTCCATGTCCAAGCCCATTGTTTGGAGCCCAGACCCTCCTTTCTCTTCACTGATTTACTTCTTTGCTTTTGCAAAGTCCTCTGGGGCTTTCCGAGACGGGATGGGGAGGGTCTTTGTTCAGGCTTCAACCTTGATGGACAGTTTGGCTGGGTATGGCATTCTAGAATGGAAATCCTTTCCTCTCCGGATCTCAGAGGCCTGGCTCCATTGTCTTCCAGCTTCCAGGCCCGACTTGAAGCCACGTTTCCTACGATGGCTGGGCTGCTCCCTTCCTTCCCGTCCTGCCCGCGGGAGAGCCGCCTCCTCTCTACCCCTCACCTCTCTGACCTCCAACCCAACTCCCCCCAACGCCACTGGCCCCCTGAGCCCCTAAAAGATTTACTTTAGTTGTTTTTAGTTGTTGTTAATCCTTACTTGAGGACATTTTCCCCACTGTTTTTAGGGAGAGTGGAAGAGAGGCGGGAAAACAGAGAGGAGCATCCATACGAGAGATGCACATCGACTAGTTGCCTCCGCCATGAGCCCCAATCAGGGCCGGGGCCGGGAGGAGCCTGCAGCCAAGGCACCTGCCCTGGACCGGAATCGAAGCTGGGACCCTTTGGTCCGCAGGCCAATGCTCTATCCACTGAGCCACACCGGCTAGGGCTATTTTTTAGTTTTTTAATTCAGACTTTTTATTATTTTGTATTCATTTCAGGTGTGCTCTATCCACTGCGCCAAACCAGTTCGGCTCTAGATCGTCTTTAGGCATAGTTTGTGGGCCCCCTTCCCACACCCTGAAGCCCCCCTGCACAGTCTCGGCGGAAGGTACGCGCCGTTTTGCCGTGGTCTGCGGCGTGCACCACACTGCACGGCTCTCCTGTAGGACCAGGCATCCCCAGGCACTGCCCTGGCCTCTGACGCCGACACCCCCTGGAACTGGGCTCTGCCTGGAGCAGGAGCCTCCCCTTCGACTCCATCCCTAGTCCCTGTCCCCTTTCAAAGAGGCTGGAAGACTTAACTCCAGTTTGGGGGTCCCTCCACCCCCACAAGTGGCTCAGCCTCCCCGAGTCAGTCCGCTGGCCAGCAGCCGGCCCCATGCTAGCTGTGGCCTCAGGTCCCCAGCCAGGGGCCAGGGCGGCTCCTGGGCACACGGGCACGGTGGCTCCTGCTCCCAGCCCAGAGTCCCATCCTGTGCCCACCTCAGCTGAGCCCCGAGGCCTCTTCCTGGAGCCCTGGAGGGAGCCTGGCCTCAGGCCGGTGGCACAGGGTTAGAGTCCTGCCCTCCAAGAGCCAGAAGACAGGGTGGAGGGGCTGGGTGAAGAGGGCGTGGAAGGAGTGCAGGCGCTGGGTGTCGGGCTCCAGGCTGTAGAAGGTGAGGCAGCCGGAGGCCACGTCCAAGTCCACGCCCAGCAGCTTCCCCGGCACCCCCCGCAGGCGCTGGACCTGGCCGTTGTGCCAGGCCTGGGCGCCGTCCTCCTGCACGCAGAGCCCCCAGGAGCCGGGCCCGCGGCCGATGTTGTCCGTGTAGGGCCCCAGCCGGCGCCGGGCCAGGCCGGGGTAGGCCACGCCCAGCGTCACCAGGTGGCCGGACGCCTGCACCTCCCAGTAGTGCCGCCCGGCGCGGAAGCTCTGGGCGCACTGCACCTGCCAGAGCTCGAAGCGGCCGGGCTCGGCCGGGCCCCGGGGCTCCCGCCGGTGCTCCACCTGCCGGTCCTCCCGGGACAGGTAGAGGTGGCGGTTGGCGCTCTCCGGGTCGAAGGTCAGATTGCGGTAATCTGTCCGGGAGAGATGGACGGAGGTGAGCGGGCGGGTGCCTGTGCGCGTCCGCCCTCTGGGGACAGGAGAGACGGCGACGGGCGCCCACGGGTGGCAACTAACCCCCTGCAGGCACACGGCCCGCCGAGCAGGCACCCAGTCCTGGCGGCCGCCCCTGAGGCCGAACCGGCCGTGGCTCATTTCACAGACAGAAAACCGAGGTCAGAACGGGCCCTGACTGCCGCGGGGGGGGCGGGGGGGGGAGCACGAGCGAGGCAGCTCCGTGAGCCCGGAACCGCCCTGAACCCCGTTCTGCTCCGCCTGTGAGAGGGGCCTCCTGCGACCGGCTGCCGGGCGAGGCCAGACCCGGGGAGGGCACGGACGGGGCAGTCATAGCAGTGCCCCCCCACATGTGCCACACACACACGTGTACATACACGTGCTCACAGTGCATCTGTACACACCCGTATCCACACGTGTCCACAATGCACTCACACACGCATGTATTCACAGTGCATCTGTACACACCCGCACCCACACGTGTCCACAATGCACTCACACACGCGTGTATTCATAGTGCATGTGCACACACCCGCACCCACACGTGTCCACAATGCACTCACACACGCGTGTATTCACAGTGCATGTGCACACACCCGTACCCACACGTGTGCACAATGCACTCACACACACACACAGATGCACACACATGTGCCGGGCCTCCTTACTCTGCCAGAGCTTCCTCCTCAGCGGACAAACCGGGCTTGGGGCCAATGCCAGGGCACCTGGGGTCTCTAGGGGGCAAAGCAGTGTTAGGAGAGGAGGGAAAGGGAGGGAAGGCCATGGAGGCTGGGCCCTGACTCCACTCCCATCCTCAGTGGGAGGGACAGCTGGGCTCAGGGTGGGGGAGAGATGTGGGGTGAACCTTACCCGGGGGACCCGAGTCAGCCGCCTCAGCTGGCACCTCGCCGGGGTCCCCGCTGTCCAGAAGGAGGCCACAGAGCTGGCTCAGAAGTTCCTGCAGGCCGTCCAGCTGCTGATCCGGGTCCCACTGCGGAGGGGCCAGCGGCCCAAGAGGCCCTGGGGGTGCCAGGAGCTGGGACCCCTGAGTCCCGGGCACTGCAGTGAGCCGGGAGCAAGCGGCAGGCGCCCGGGCCCTCAGCCTGCTGCCCGTCGTCCTGGTACCTGGAGGAAGGCTCTGTCATCCGGCTGCTCCAGGAGGTCCCGGGTCCTGCGGTCAAAGACAGCCGTGGCCTCCAGGTGGCCCCGGAGCCGCCGCTCCTCCTCCCGGGCCTGCGCCAGCGCCTGCGTCTGGGCCGCCTCGATGCCCCTGAGCGCCTGGCTCTGCCGCGTCTCCAGGGCCTGCAGCAGGCGGCTGAACTTGCCGGAGACCATGGAGGCCAGGGCGCAGGCCGAGCTCTGGACGGGCACAGGAGGAGCAGGGTGGCGGGGGCTGCCGCCGCCCGCCGGGCCGAGGGGTGCGGATAGGGGCAGACGGGGTCCCGGAGCCTCTTTCCCCTTCAGCCCTCACTCCCTGATGCCAGGAGGCATTTTCCTTTTTAAAAAAAATATATTTTATTGATTTTTTACAGAGAGGAAGGGAGAGGGAGAGAGAACTAGAAACATCGATGAGAGAGAAACATCGATCAGCTGCCTCCTGCACACCTCCCACTGGGGATGTGCCCGCAGCCAAGGCACATGCCCTTGACCGGAATCGAACCCGGGACCCTTCAGTCCGCAGGCCGACGCTCTATCCACTGAGCCACACCGGTCTTTGCCCAGGAGGCATTTTCGAGGTGGCTCACGCCCACTGCCCAGGGTCCCGGGGACCAGCTGGTGGCTGCCTGAGGGGCACAACAGGAAGTGGGGGTGGGACAGGCGGCCGCTACCTGGATCCGGCGGCTTTGCTGCTGCAGCTCCTGGAGCTGGCTCTCGGCCTGGGTGGCCTGCTGCCGGGTGACCTCCAGCATGGCTCTGAGCTGGGCCTGTGTGTCCACGGGGGGACAGGGGATGGGTGACAAGAGGGGGCTGGCACTGGCTGTGACGTGTCCCCTCCTCATGCCGCCCCCGGCGAGGCTGACCAGGGGGCACGAGGGGAGAGGGCACTCTTGCTTGGCGGTGCCCCCTCTGGTCCCCCAAAACTCCCGCTGCCGGAACCTGCCTCCCTGCACCTGGCCAAGCACCTGTCTGGCTTCCTCTCCTCCCGGCCACACGTCCAGGTGAGGATGGGCTGTCCCCGCCTCCAGAGGGGAAACGGGGGAGGGGCTGACCAGTGCAGCCAAAGCCGCCCGCTCTTCCTGAGTCCAGGCCCGAGCAGGAAGTGGGTCAGATGACACCCAGCACCCCGCTTCACTTCCCCTCCTTCCGGCAAAATCCCCCTCCACTGGCACAAGTGCGGTCCGTCCTGCCGCCTGTCTCCGTCCCGCAAGGCAAACCCTCCTGCTTAGTGCCCGTCTCTGTGCCCCCAGCATGACCACCCGGGCCTGTCCCCCGAGACCTGGGCCGCCCCGGGGTCACCTCCTGCCCTCTGGCTCTGGCTCCTGACCGCCTCACCTGCACAGCCCTTAGCTTCACCGCTCAGCTCCTCACCCCCCCCCCCCCCGGCCTGTCCCCAGCACGGGCATCTACTCCTAGTGCCCACTTTCTGACACCACCCCGGCGTGGAGAAGCTGCCTGCGCACAGAGCAGAGGGGCCCCGGGGCGTCACCTCGCGCTCCCGCCGCTCGGCGTCCAGCAGCGCCCGCTCGTGGAGGCGACAGTCGCCCACGGTGCACGCGCTGCACACGCAGCGGCCCTCGGTGCGGCAGAAGAGCCCGAGCGGCCGCCCGTGCTGCGGGCAGCGGGCGTGGGGGGCGGGTCCGGGTCCGGGTCCGGGTCCGGGGGCGGGGGGCTCGGCCCGCACCGCCTCCACCACCTCGCTCAGGGCCACGTTGCGGCGCAGCTCGCGCGCGGGGCAGAGCTCCCGGCACTCGGGGCACTCGGGGCGTTCCCTGGGGGGGCGGGTGCGCCACCAGCCTCGGATGCAGCCCCCGCAGAAGTTGTGGCCGCAGGACAGCGTCACCGGGTCCCGGTAGAGCTCCAGGCAGATGGCGCAGGTCAGCCTCTCCTGCAGCAGCCGCTGGGCCATGGCGGCGGCGGAGGGCGGGCCGAGCGCACCCAGAGGCCGCCGCCTTTTAAAGGGACCCAAGTCCGTGGGTGCGGCGGGGAGGAGCGAGGACCCGCCCAGGGAGAAGAGGGGGACAGCCCTCCTCCGAGGACCAGGGCCAGCAGCAACCCCAGGCCCACTGGCTTCTGCGCACCCAGTCCCTCCTGGGACTCCACCCTTGGCCTCCCACTCACTCTGCGTCCAGAGCCACCCCTGCCATCCCTGCCTCCCTCCTGCCACTCCTGCCACCCCAGCTGGGAGTTGGCATTCACCCTGGGACCTCCCTCCAGCTTTCCTAGACCTCAGTGCTGAGAAGAGGGTCCGGTCCACCTCCAGAGACAAGAAACCCAAGGGGCCTCTGAAAACCTGCCCACGCCCCCTCCGGCTCCAGCGTCGGGGGCGGTGCCAGCGGAGTGTGGCGGCGCGGGCGGCGCAGTCAGGCCTCATTCAACCCTCTCCCACCGGGGCCCCGCCCCTTCCCCTTGAGCGGGTTTCAGGCATTTGCCAAACCAGGTGTCTCCCTTCTCCTGGCTGCGTATCAACACGAGGTGGGCCCTTCTGGTGGATCAGACAGCCCGTCCCCCCGGGTTTTTCCCAACCCCTTTCATGGAACCCTCTGTGAGTCGCTGCTGCTCTAAACCTGAGCTGCGGCTCCCGCAGGTGAGCAGAGCGCTTCTGACAGCAAACCCACTGCCCGGGGGCGGCGGGAGCCGCCCAGCCCGGCTGGAGGAGGGTTAGCTCTTCTGACCAAGCCGCCCAATTTATTTATTTACTTATTAAAAAATCTTTTTATTGATTTCAGAGAGGAAGAGAAACAAAGATGAGAGAGAGTCGTTGATCTGCTGCCTCCTGCACACCCCGCACTGGGGATGGAGCCCACACCCTGGGCCTGTGCCCTGCCCAGGAATCGAACCCTGGGTCGTAGGTCGATGCTCAGCCCGAGCCACGCCGGCCTGGCCTGCCCGTGCAGGTTGGCAGCCCTCAGCGCCAGGCAGCCGTGTGTCGGGGTGTCAGCGTGTGAGGTCGCTCTCTCTGGGGGAGGCGCACAGAGCCCCTCTTGCTTCAGAGACAGACAGGCCGTCACCACCAGGGAAGGGGCCGGGCCACTGTCCCCAAAATGGGCGTGAGCCTGGGGCCTCCGAGACCGGACAGGCCAGGGGCCTGCACCCCACAGGCGGCCAGGGGCCAACGCTCAGCGGGCAGCCCTCTTCCCAGAGGCCTGCGGGGGGAGCCCAGACCTCGGCCTGCTTTTCCTTCTGGACCTGGGTTCAGCCCCTGGATCACGGGCTTACTTCCTGGGTGGGGGGCAGCCCTCCTCCCACCCACAAAGCAGTACGACACCCGGGGGGTGGGCAGGGGAGTGGCTGCTCCTAGAACACAGACCCGGACCGGCTGTAGCAGGAATCATCTTTATTCATACACCCCGTCCCCCCCACCCGAGAGGGGCTGCCTGACACAGGCCAGGGCCCACGGCTCGGCCCCTGGAGCTGGGTTATGGCTCCTGCCTGCGGAGCCTGGCGGAGGGGCCCCAGGCCCAGCCAGCCTCTGAGGTGCGTGGCAGTGCCGCCACTCAGTAGATGCCATAGGTGGGCTCATGACTGTCTCGGTACCGGTCCAGGTAGCGAAGGGGCTGCTTGTGGGGGAAGCGCTTCTGCTTGGGGTGGTAAGGGGGTGGCCGCACAAACTCGAACACGGGCTCCCGCATGTCTGCACGAGGAGTGGGGAGTGTAGGTGTGGGCTGCTGCCGGCCGTACCCCCATCTTGTCTCTAGGGTGGGACTGGCCAGCCGCCCAGAGGACTGGGAGACTTCCCGAGACTGGGGAAAACTGCCTGCCAGGTCTGGAAGGGTCTGTGAGCGTGTGCCAGCCACCCCCGCCTGCCCCCCACTGTCCCTACCCAAGAGCTGGTGGAAGGTGTGGGTGACCGAGTCGTCCCAGCGGCACTGGAAGAAAGCCAGGCCAGCCGGAGTCATGGCCTCCTGGTGCTTCTTGTAGAAACGGAAAGTGCGGAAGGTGCGCTGTGCCAGCTGGTAGCTGTAGGACGGGGAGCGTGAGGGTGGGGGGGGACACCAGGGCCCCACACCCCCTCTGCCCCCTGGGCAATCCTGAGAAGCCTGAGGGCCTGCCTAGCACAGCCACCCTCTGCCCGGCTCAGGTGCCGAGGGGAGAGGCGAGAGGTGGGGTGACAGAAGGCTGGCCTGAGGCTGGGGGTGGGGGTGGAGGCGGGGCCATGCGTGGGTGCAGATTACCAGGGGGAGGGCCAGGCATCCTCAGAGAAGTCCACTGGCTTCTCCTGCTTGAAGAGCAGGAAGGCGAAGCGGTGGAAGCCAGAGCCGCGGGCGGGGAAGGGGGGCAGGTAGGGACACGTCTCCTGTCCTTCAGCCACCCTGTTTCCTGGGATGTTGGTGCTGGCAGGGGAAAGGAAGCTGTGAGTTGCCACTGCACAGAAGTGGCGGCGGGAGCGTCCCTGTCCAGCACTTCCTGGAGGCGAGACAACGCGGGGGCCACAGAGCCTACAGGGGCCGCTTCTGCCCCATCAAGCGGCAGCGGGAGCTCTGCGACCCCCGGGGGCCCGGAGGCGAGGACTAGCTGCAGAGTCGGGATGCGAGCCAAGGCCAGCAGCCTGTCTGCTCTGCGCTGGGAGCTGGTGGGGGGGGGGGGGGGGAAGGGAGCTGGGGGGGGCTGGGGGGGGCTGCCACAGCCACTCTGGCTGGAGACCATGACACCTTTGAGCCGCTTCTTTCTCTGTTTCCTGAAACTCTGGGCTTTGTCAGAGTGTCTGCCCAGCCTGGCACCGGAACGGCCCCTGTGCCCGCTCAAGAGGCAGCCCCAGAGGGTCCCGCTGCATCGGTTGGTAACTACAGTTGAACGAAAACGACAGAAACCAGCCTCCCAGTCACCGGCCTCGGTTACCCGGAAACTCCAAAGCGGCGGTCCTGCCTGACTTCTGTCCCTGGTGTTCCGGCCTAAAGCCTCCGAGAAGCAGAAGCCTGGCCACCGGGCACGTCGCCCCGCAGACGCCTCCCTCGGCCCCTCTCTCACGGGACTGTCACGGAGCCCGGGGCGGGGGGGGGGGGAAGGAACGGGAGGCATCACCCTAGATTTACGAGTGAGGAGATGTGTTCGGGGAGACCAGAGGCCTGTGGGCACAGCCAAGGCCCGCCGCCTGCTTTTCTTCCTGTTTCCGGCCCCTGGATCGTGAGGCCCCCACACTCTCAGGAAGCAGAGGTGAGGGGCCGCCTCCAGGGGAGGGAGGTAACCCCAAGTCCCACTGTTAATCCGAGACGCAGCCCAGACGGAAATCCAGGTGCAGCTCTCCCCAGAAGGCCAGGGCTCCCCGCACGCCGGCCCACGGCCCCACCCCGGTACTCACACCAGCCAGTGGACATACTCGGCGTCCGGCTCCAGCAGGTGTCCATCTGCGCATAAAGAGACCCAGTGACTGAGGGCCCATGACAGGAGCCGGGGCAGCGGCTCTCCACCCGGCCCCGCCCCCAGCCCCCACCCCGGCTCCTGTACCCTAGACACCTACCCAAGTTGGTGAGCAGCAGTGTCCACAGGGAGCCCTCGTCTGCCTCGTAAGTCACCTCTGGGGCCTGGGCAGCCTGATGGGGAGAACGAGGGAGCGGTCACGCCCCAGGGACAGACCAGCTGTTACACAGATGTCCTTGGAGAAGGGAGGCTCGGGGCCCTGCGGGGGCGGGGGGGGGTGTCTGTGCACACAGAGTGGGAAGGGGCACAGCCAGCGGGTACCTCTGTTGGCGTGACCTCGTTGCCGTGGTACACAGGCATCACGTCGTCCTCGCCCACGGGGTAGGCCACGTGCAGGGGGACTCGGGGCACGAAGGTGGCGCCGTGGAACAGGTCTCGGTAGAGGCCATAGTACTCCGCCAGGCGCTGCTTGTGGTAGGGCCCGCACGTCCTCTCCCACTCGGCCCGCACCGCCTCCAGCGGGATGCGCACTGGGGAGGAAGGAAGCCAGCTGCTACCCGCACGTCCTCTCCCACTCGGCCCGCACCGCCTCCAGCGGGATGCGCACTGGGGAGGAAGGAAGCCAGCTGGGCCCGTGGGGCGGACGCGGCGGGGCCTCTCCCCTCGGGGGGCTTACCTGTGCGGCAGCGGGCGGCCCGCTCCTCCTCCACATTGGCCTTCAGCTCCCGGAGAGCCTGTTTCCGCTCCAGCAGCTGCTGGGTCCGGCAGACCGTGGGCGGGGGCAGCCCGATGTCAATCTTGTCTTTGGGATCTAGGGACCAAGCGGGGGTTGTGGGATCGATGCTTGGCCAAGCCACCTGTCTCTGCCTGGTCCTCTCACCTGCCCAAGATCCGCTGCTAAGGCTTCCCCTTTAACTCACAAAAGTCAAACGCCGTGTAGTCCGCTTCTCAGACCTGAGCAGGGTCCAGTTGCTAAGCAAATTGGCTAAGCTTGAGATTGCATTTTCCAGTCCCTTCCACTGCCTGTCCAGGTTAGTTGGTTGGCAAACTGCGGCTTGCGAGCCACATGGGGCTCTTTGGCCCCTTGAGTGTGGCTCTTCCAGAAAATACCACAGGCGGCTGCACACGTACAGCGTGATCGAAACTCCGTGGCCCATGCGCAGACGTCGGTTTTTGGCTCTCAAAAGAAATTTCAGTCGTTGTACTGTTGATATTTGGCTCTGTGGACTAATGAGTTTGCCGACCCCTGGGCTAGGTCATGGGAAACAGAGGCACATGGCCTCCCGGTTATCGCTGGGATCACCCTCACGCCTGTCACAGCCGGGCTGGGACACACACCTCTGTCCTCAGTAGAACAGCGGGAGCTGGGACTGAAAGCACTTCTCACACTTTAATGAATGAGCCATAAAAGTCACCGGGGAATTTCTTAAAATTCTGATTCTGGTTCTGCAGGTCAGAGTGGGAACTGAAACCACATTTCTTATTTTTTCTTAAAGGCTCACCCGAGGACATGATTTTTATTGATTTTAGAGGAAAAGAGAGAAGAACACCCATCATTTGCACCCTACTGGGAATCGAACCCAAAACCTGGGCATTGCCTGACTAGGAATCGAACCCATGAATTTTTGGGGTACCTGATGGGCTCCAACCGAGTCACACTGGCTGGGGCATGCTCGGGGCGCCCGCACCTGACTCCACCCTGAAATGCTCCCGGTAGGTCCGCTCCCCGTGCTCGGGGCCCGCACCCACAGCCCTCTGCTCCCGGCGCCCGCACCTGACTCCACCCTGAAATGCTCCCGGTAGGTCCGCTCCCCGTGCTCGGGGCCCGCACCCACAGCCCTCTGCTCCCGGCGCCCGCACCTGACTCCACTATGAAATGCTCCCGGTAGGTCCGCCACCAGTGCGGGGCCCGCGCCTCCTGCTCCGCCCGGCGCCGGTAGCGGTCGAAGCTGCGGTACTTCTCCAGCCGCTCCAGGTTGCTCACATCGATGTCCTCGTTGGGCATCGGCCCCAGAGGCGGGGTCCGGCGGCTCAGCGCGGCTGCGGGCAGAGAGCGGGACGACTCAGGCCGGCGACGGCCCGGCCCCTCGGAGGGCGGGCGGGCTCGAGAACCAGCGTTCGGGCTTAATGGGGACCTGCCAGAACCCCACACCCTCAGACCCCTCACCCGAGGTGCTGAAGCACCGCCACCTCCGACTCGTGCCCAGCACTGCCTGCCACAAGGGCGCCGCCATCTTGCCTCACGTCGGCCCCGCCCCCGCCTCTGCCTCTAGAAGCCTCCAGAGGCGGCCGCGCCGGCGCCTGAACGCCTCGGAGGCCCCGCCCCCGACAGACCACACCCCGCCACGCTGCCTAGGAGCCCCGCCCCCGCCCACCAAGCCCTGCCCTGGGGCCCCTGAGCCCCGCCCCTAGCCGAGGCCACGCCTCCACCCAGACCCTGCCCGCCCACTAGGCCCTGCCCTCGGACCCCTGAGCCCCGCCCCCCAGCCAAGGCCACGCCCAGGACGAGGAGCCCCGCCCCCGCCCAGGCCAGATTCCTCTTTGGGGAGGAGCAAGAGGTCCTTTCCTTCCCGCTAGCGGCACCAGAGGGGGGGGAGCGACATGGGCTCCCGGTCCCGGAAGTGCTCGCAGGACGACCGGAAGGAGCTGGGAGCGGCCTGGGGCCGGGGGTGGCACAGACCCGGAGCAGCAGACTAGGCCTCGCAGCTGCCCGGCTGCTGCGCGAAGCTCCCTGAGGTGTGTAGCTTGTAGGCGGGAGGTCCCAGGCCCCGCCAGTTCTAAATAAGCATTGAAAGCCACTGCTGGAGTGTATATTGGTCCTGCTACTTTACGGAGTAATTTGCCAGTAATTAGTACAGTTTTAACTAGTCAGGTTAAGCACATATTCTATTCCTTAGAAATTATACTTCTAGTATCCACCTTAGAGAAGTGCTTACATATATGCCAAGGAAGCATGCCCACCAGTGTCATGGCAGTATTGTTTACAATAAAATCCCAACAAAACTGTGAACACCCTAAATGCCCATTAGCAAAAGAATGAGTAAATAAATTGTATATTCAAACAATGAAATAGTATCCAGCAGTTAATGTACTGCAGCTATATGAAACAAGGTTAAATGTTAAAAAAAAGTTGTGGCAAAACAAAGCTTATTGGAATTATAAATACTAGAGGCCCGGTGCACAAAATTTGTGCACTTGGGGGGAGGGATCTCTCGGCCTGACCTGCACCCTCTCGCAATCAGGGCTGGTTTAGGCCCGACTGCCCTCCCCTGGCAGCCTGATCGCCCTTAACTGCCTTCCCTGTTGACCGAATCACCCCTAACCACCTCTGCCTCAGCCCCCCCCCCCCATTGTGGCTTTGTCTGGAAAGATGTCTGGAAGATATCTGGTCTAATTAGCATGTTACCCTTTTATTAGTATAGACAATAAAAGCACAATATGGTAATTAGACCGGACAGCCTAATGAGCTTTCGGACAAAGCTGGGCTGCGAGGCCAAGGCAGCTGCTGGATGTGTGAGGGTCGGATCCCTTGCATGAATTTCCTGCATTGGGCCTCTAGTGCAGGATAGTACCATATGGATATTTTTTAAATTTTAGGTATTTTTAAATTGATTTTAGAGAGAGGATGGGAGAGAGAGGCATCAAAACACTAGTTGATTGCCTCTTGCATGCACCAGGTCTCAAACCCACATGTGCCCTGACCCAGAACTGAAGCCACTACCTTCCAGTGTATGGACCGACCGACTGCACTCCAGGCGAGCCACTGACCAGGCTAGACAGATCTTTAAACACAAGCCAATATCCTGTTTTGTTTGTGGATATGCACATACAGAGTGGAACTGTAGAACCAGAAAAAGAAGGGCTAACTCTGAATCCAATATGGGAAGAAATGAAAGGTAGTTGGATTAAGAAAATATAGCAATTTAATGGGTCCAAAATGAAGAGTGTAGATTGTTGGTAAACAAATAAGCTCCCCCGGAAAGCTGTTCTTTGACAGACACACCAGCTGCCTGCTCAGGCCGCTCAGCTTGCCCCCTCTGCCTTCGTGCCCACCAGGACATGTTCTTTCTGAGTAATTTACAAGTAATTGTGACTCCCACCCCTCTCCTGCCCCTGCACCCCCATCCTGGCCAGCAGGAGAGAGGCCCTTCAGAACATGTGGTCCGATTCCACGTCCCCATTAGGGAGGGGGCCCTGTGCTGTCTGCTGGCACCCCTGGAGAAGACCCGTCTCAGAAGAGCCCAGGTGAAAAGACCCTTAAACCACCTGCCTACTGACAAGGGGAGGGGTCCAGAGAAGCAGAGCTGAAGGGGACAGTGTCTGGGGGCAGAGACACTCAGCAAACCCGAGGCCGGGGGCACCTGCCGGCATGGTCAGATTGCCCTTGTACCCTGTCTACTTGAAGAGCTGTTATCAGACCCTGGGCATCTCAGAGCCTTCCCTGGGCACCCCTCCCTGGAGCTGGCAGCCAGGGGGCACTAGGACAGAGTGCCCGGGTCCGAGTCTTCTGGTGAGGAGGCGGCAGGGCCTTCAGGCTGAGTGGGATGTCATATTGTAGGAGGCTTGCTTCAGGGTCTCCAGGAAGAACTGTTCATTTTCCAAGAAGTCTCGGTCCTGAAAGGCAGAGCTGGGTGAGCACCCCCTCTGGCCCCTCCTGCCGCTTCTGTGAACGGGGACATGGACTTGAGGGACCACGTGAGGTGCGTCCCTGGGTGCTAGGGAGCCAGCCCTCACTCCAGGCCCTTCCCCACTTACTCCCTGGCTCTGGGAAGCTGTGAGCCGGAAGGGGGCCTGGGAGGAGCAGGTGCACTGGAGTGAAAGACCAGCACGTGACGTCACTCTCTAAGCCTGTCTGCGGAGGGCTGGGGGAGAGGAGCATTTCAGTGTAGAGCCTGAACACAGGAACTGCTGAGCGGAACTGCTGTCGCTGCTACCACAGGGCTACTGTGAGGGTCAGCTGGCGAGACATATGCAATGGCTTCAAACAGAACCCCGCCTACAGGACAGGTCTGAGCTGGTCCCCTCCGGGGGGTGGGCTCAGCCCTCCGCAGGGCCAGGACGTGCTCTCTCTGTCTGCCCTGAGTTGCCTGTCACCAAGGTGACCCCGAGGACCCCTGGTCCAGGGGGAGCGGCGGACCTGGGGGGAGTCCGCCTTTGCTATGGGCTGCTTACCTGCTCGGCCGAGTGTTTCAGCAGCACCAGCTTGGCATGGAGAAGCGAGGAGCCCAGGGTGGCTGACGGCTGGATGCCCTGAGGAGTGGCGGGAGCAGGAGCCATGCTGGCTGAAAAGGCTGAGGAGGAGGTCAGGGACACGCGTGGGTGGGAGGACAGGGTGGCCACAGCCTGTCCCCCGGGGGCCTTCTCACCACTGCGGGTGGGTGCACCCGGGGGCCCACCTTCTCCAGCCCTCCAAAGGCTTTGAAAATGCTCCAGGGATTTTACCTGGCAAGTCTAATTCTAGGAACTTATTCAAGGGAAATACATAACCAAGTAAAAGTGCAGAGCTGTATGTACAGGTTGCCACGGACGTGCTGTTTATCTTAGTGACAAAAAACCACCCAGTAGAAAACCATTGAAAGTATGGAACAGCTTCATAATGGGAACTTATACTGATGAAAAATTATGGTTAAATGTTCCATTTCTGATATGAAAACATGTTCTGTATGTATATTTCCAAATAAAAAAAACCAAGGTACAAAAACCAGTGTATGAAATGATGTCAGTTTTGTTTTTAAAAACACACACGCAGCCGAAACCGGTGTGGCTCAGTGGTAGAGCGTCGGCCTTTGGACTGAAAGGTCCCGGGTTCGATTCCGGTCAAGGGCATGTACCTTGGCTGCGGGCACATCCCCAGTAGGGGGTGTGCAAGAGGCAGCTGATCTATGTTTCTCTCTCATCAGTGTTTCTAACTCTCTATCCCTCTCCATTCCTCTCTGTGAAAAATCAATAAAATACATTAAAAAAAAACACACACACACACACACACACGCAGTCTAGAACACCAGGCAGTTAAAAGTGGTTGTCTCCAGAGTGTGCAGTTGAGAGTGACATTATGTTTTAAAAGTTTTCTTCCCTCCAGTTTCAAATGTATTTTTCTGTAATGAACACGCATTATTGTGTAAAGATGTAATAACGAGATAACTAAACCAGCTAGCCCCTGCCAAAACCGGTCTGGCTCAGCGGATAGAGCGTCGGCCTGTGGACTGAAAGGTCCCAGGTTGGATTCCGGTCAAGGGCATGTACCTTGGCTGCAGGCACATCCCCAGTGGGGGGTGTGCAGGAGGCAGCTGATCGATGTTTCTGACTTTCTATCCCTCTACTTCCTCTCTGTAAAAAGTCAATAAAATATATTAAAAAATAAAACCAGCTATCCCCTAACTTGAGCGGGAGGCATGGGCAGGATGCTACTGGCACTGCCCACCCGATGGTCAAAGTCCGTCCTTCAGGAGCCACTTACCACTCGGGCTGGACGCTGCCAGGCCCTGGGTCTGGGCAAGTGGCCCCACGGGACCGAAGGGCAGGTCCTGTCGGACATGGTCTCGCTGCAGCCTCTGCTGGGCCAGGCTCAGGTGCTCCTGTCCCCCGTCCCCAGAGAGAAGGACACAGCCATGAGGGTCTAAAGGGGGGGGGGGGTCGGTGGAGCCAGACTGTGGGGAGCAGGAGCTGGGGGCGGGGAGGCCTTGCCTGGTGCATGTGCTGCTCCTGCTGCTGCAGCTGCTCCACCTGCTGCCGCACCAGCTGTAGCCGGGCCTGATGCTCTGACTGCACCTGCCGGGCCTCCCGCAACGCCTGCTCCCCCTCCTGGTACTTCTCCGAGGCCACCTGCGGGGAGATCCCCTGGGTGAGCCAGGCTGCCTGAGGACAGGGCGCTGCCCAAGCCCCGCCCAGCGCCCCGCTGGGCTGCCGGAACCTGGCTCATCTTCTCCACCTCCTCGGAGCGGAGCCTGATGCGCAGGGCAGCGGCGCGGACCCTCTCCTTCTCCCGGCGCAGCTCTTCCTGCTCCCGCTCCAGGGCCTCCCTCTCGGCTGCCAGCTGCTCCTCCTTGGCCCGGAGCTCACCTGCCCGGATCTTCAGCTCTGCCTGCTCCTGCAGACGGCAAGCCTTCACTGCTGTGTCCCCTCGGGGGCTGGACTGGGCTCTGCTCAGGGTTCGAGGGGCCCCTGGCTGCCCGCCTCATTGTTGTGGCTCCATCTGGGAGCGGGGGTGGGAAAAGGGGGTCCGAGAACCAGTCAGGGAGGCCCTGGGCCATGCCTCGGTGCTGCCCTCACCCCTGGGCTCAGCTTCTCTGAACCCATGTTTCTATTTTTAAAAATATATTTTATTGATTTTTTTACAGAGAGGGATAGAGAACTAGAAACATCGATGAGAGAGAAACATCAATCAGCTGCCTCCTGCACACCCCCACTGGGGATGTGCCCACAACCAAGGTACATGCCCTTGACCGGAATCGAACCTGGGACCTCTCAGTCCGCAGGCCGGTGCTCTATCCACCGAGCCACGCCGGTTTCGGCTGAGCCCGTTTTTTATATCTAAGTCATGGGGTGAGGTGAGGACTGAATGAGCCGAGTGGGTAAAGCACGGGGACGTAGAACGAAGCTGTCTCCAGTGATCACTGTCGCTGTGCCCTTTGCTGAGCTGACCTGACCTGATGGAGGAGCGGGCAGTGAGGGCGGGAAGGAAAGGGTGGGGCTGGTGCTCTGGGCTCTACCTTGGCCAGGCTGAGGAGGGTGCCCTCCCGCTGGGCGTCCACCTGCAGCGCCCGCTCCGCCTCTCGCTCGGCCCGCTCTTTACTCAGCTTCTGCTGCGCGAAGAACTCGGCCCACTCGGCCGCCAGGCGCCGCCGCTCCTCCCCGCACTTGTGCATCACGGCCTTCTGCTCCTCCAGCAGGCCGCTCTGGGGCGAGGGGGCCAAGGTCAGGGGTCATGTCCCCGGGCATCGCAGCAGGGAGGGCAGCTGGCTACGGTGTGGCTGGACCCACCTTGGCCCTCTCCAGCTCCTCCCGCTCCATGGCCAGCTGCTGGGCCGTGACCTTCCTCTGCTCCTCCAGGGCGCGCTGCGTGGACTCGGCCTTGGACTGCTCGGCACTCACCCGCCAGCGCTCCTGTGGGGGGGGGGGGGCGGGGGGGGAGGAGAGGGGGCGAGACAGTGAGCCGGGCGCTCCCCCTGCCCCGCCAGCCGCACCGCTGTCAACGCCACCGCGCCCCCCACACCACGTCACCAACGCTTCCTCTCCAGAGGCGCACGGCGAGGCACCAGGAGGACTCGGCCCGACCCCTGGGCTAATGCACCAGGGCCGTGGTCGGCAAACTGCGGCTCTTTGGCCCCTTGAGTGTGGCTCTTCCACAAAACACCACGGCCTGGGCGAGTCTATGTTGAAGAAGTGGCGGTAGAAGAAGTTGAAGTTTAAAAAACTGGGCTCTCAGAAGAAATGTCAATCGTCCTGTTGATATCTGGCTCTGTGGACGGGTGAGTTTGCCGACCACTGCACCGGGACTCGGGCTCAGGGCCCTCTGCTGGGAGCTGGGGAGGCAGCAGCATTCCTGGTCCCTGAACTGCCCACGACAGACAGCATTTGCCTCCCCGAGCAGGCGAGGCAATGGGGTGGGCATGACACTGCGTGTGCCAGAGGCCGCAGGGCACACACAGCATGAGGTCAGCAGCGGACGGGCCTGGCCCGAGGCAGGGGCTTCATAAAGTCACCCAGGGAGGCCGAGTAAACCCGGCACAGGCACAGACCCCCTCCCCACACCCTGGAACCACAGGCACCGGTGCCAGCGCCGGGCTCTCTGGCTACTGGCTAACTGCCATTGCTTACTGTTCCATGTGGTGTAATTTCTTCCAGGGAAATGTACCACGTTATAACCTTGTACAAAAGGAAGGAGAGGTAGTTTTTAAAGACTACAGCTCCCTCTTCTATGGAAGCCGTGTAGGGAGTTCGACATCTTCCCAGTGTTACAGGCAGCGGCACCACGACAGGCTCGGTGACTGGAGAGGGAGTCGACGTGCAGCGGCTGGGCAGAGGGGCTCGCGGCCGTGGGCGAGGGCACTTGCGGGGGTGGGGTGGGGGGCCAGGGCAGGAAGGGGCAGGAGACATCGCAGAGGGAAGTCCCGAGGCCCAGGAAGTGAGCTCGGGACACCACTGAGCTCTCTGGCGCTCGGGGAGACGGGCCCGGGGGGTGGGGGACGGCTCACCTGCTCTAGCAGCCGGCTCTGCTCGCTCAGGCGGGCCTCCATCTTCCCGATGACCTCCTGGAGCCGGCTCCGCTCCTCCTCCATGTCCCGCTGCTGCTGGCCCAGCCGCTCCTGCAGCGCTGGGCGGCACAGGACACTCAGCGTGCGCCCGCCTTCCCACTGCGCCGGGGGTGGGGAGTGGGAGGTGGGGAGGAGGGAGGGGAGGCGGGGGGTGGGGGGCGGGGGGCGGGCTGCGCGGTACCTCGGAGCTGCTTGTCCTGCTGCCGGAGGCCCAGCTCCCGCTCCTGGGCGCCGGTGAGGTGCGAGGCCTCCACGCGGGAGGACAGCTCGTTCAGGCTGCTGGAGAACTTCTCCATCTGCTCGATGACGCCATTCAGGGACCTGGGGGAAATCCGGTCACCCGGTCTGGGCACCCCAGCACCCCCACCCCCGAGTGGGCGGGGCCTGGACCTCACACATACCGCGTGTGGGAGGTGGCGCTGGTGACAGCATCGATCTCTCGGTCCTTCAGCAGCTTCAGCCGCTGCAGCTGGTCCTCGTGGTCCTTGCGCATCTCCAGGATGGAGGCCCTGCAGCGCACGGAGGGCCGGCTGTGGGCGGCTTCTCCGGGAGGAGCGTGCCTCCGGCCCATGTGCCCGGCCTCCCTTTCTTCTCCTGCACTGCCTCAGTTTCCCTGGCTGTCGGCCTTAACGCCACATCCACTCTCTGAGGGACATTCCTTCCGTCACCCACGCGGAGGAAAAGACGGCGTGCCTGGACTGACGAGTGGCCCGGGGCCGCTCTGCCTCACCGGCCAGCTCCCCACGGCCTTTTCTCAGCTCTGCTCTCACCAGAAAGGCACCAGGTCGCCATGCCAGGCACAGAGTGCAAACCACTCCAGGGCCGTCTAGAAACCAGACCCGAGAGGCCCCGCAGGCGAGTGGGTTGACCTGGCTGAGTCTGCTCGCCTGGCCCAGCCCAGCCAGCCCTGTGGGTACCCACTCCCGCCCCCGTAGGGGCGACGCCCCCTCTCATGGGTGGGATGGGTCAGTGGCTGGCCTGGGTCCTCACCTCGGTTCGAAGCACGGCTTGGGGGCCCTGGCCACCCTAGAAGCCTGCTCCCCTGCCCGCCTGGCCCTGGGCCTGGCCCTCACCGCTGCAGCTGCCGCAGCCGCTCCACCTCCTGGTCCTTCTCCTGCTCGGCGGCCGCCAAGCGCCGCTGTTGCTGGGCGGTGAGCTCGGCCCGGGCGAGCTCGGCCTCCTGGCAGTGCAACAGGTACTGTGCGGACAGCTCCTCGTTCTCCCTCCGCAGCCGCTCTTCCCGCTGCTGGTAGGAGGTTTCTAGCACCTTGATGCGGCTTCTGCCACAGAACACCCAGCGGGGGCTCAGGAGGCGGGGGCGGCCGCCGGAAGGGCCTCCCCGAGCACATGGCTGCGGCAGGCCAGGAGCCCTGGGGGCCCCCCAAGGCCCGAGGCAGGGGGTACCTGTGAGCATTCTCGATGAGCTCCAGGTCGGCCTGATGTCGCTGCTGCAAGGTCGCCAGTAGCAGTTTGTGCTGGGCCTGTTCCAGCTCCAGCTTCCGCACCTGGGACAGCAGAGAGACGGCGTGGGGGTGGGACGCAGGTCCCGCAGGTCCCTGGGGAAGCCTTCCAGCCCGTCGCCTTCCCACCGAAGCCCCGCCTCCACCCTCGCCGGGCCACACCCTCACCTGGGCCTCCAGCTCTGCCAGCCGGGCCTGGCTCTGCAGAAGCTCAGCCTGGAGCTGGGCGGTGCCACTCTGAAGCTGCACCTGCGCGGCCAGGAGCTGCTGCTGGTACCCCGGGCCGGGCAGCAGGCTCTGCGCCAGGGACGGCGGCAGCAGGGACTGAGAAGGAGACAAGTTGCAGGTTGGGCAGGGGCAGGGACCCAGCAGAGCTCAGCTACCTCGGGCCCTCTGCTCTCTGGGTGTCCCGGGTGCTGCACCTGACCGGGGGCTGCAGATGGGGGTCAAGGACATGACACCAAGAAGCCAGGGAGGGGCCCCGGTGGATCACGTGGTCACTCGGGTCTGGTTAGAACGAGTCCTTCCTCATGACAGCATCCTCCCCAGTGGTCCAGACTCCCAGACCAACGCTCCGTCCCAGCAGTCTTAATGACGACGAAAGCGTACGATGCACCTCTGCTGTCACCCGCAGTCCAAATGGCATCACTCCTGTTTCCTGCCCACCACCCCCATCTCCAAAAGGGCCCTGGGCGACCGGGGACATGCTCCTGAGGGGCTAGGCCTCCTCAGGCTCAGGGTCAGAGGGGACGCCACCCCTGGGAAGCAGGTGGAGGCACGGAGGGAGGGTGGCGGGAGAGAGGAGGCTTCCTAGCTGGAGCAAGGCACTGCAACCCGCTTTCAGACGGGGGCGTCCTGGCCACGCCGCCTGGGTGCCACCTCCAATTCCCCGCTGGTGCTGGCTAGCTGGCGCCAGGTCTGCCCGACAAGGCTCGGGGCGGGGAATGGTAGGGGGAGAGCCGGGTGCGCTCTGGCGCCCTGCAGGCCACCAGGTCGGACCGCTGCCGCCCCCTCTGCGGGGCGAGCTGCATCACGGGGCTGAGACCTGTGCCTGTTGGCCTGCGTCCCTACCTGCACAGGCCCAGCCAGCCCTGTGGGGTCCTGGGAGCTCGGGAAACCCACTGCAGGCTCTGAAAACAAACAGCAGAGAACTAACTGAGCAGGACAGAGGCCCACGGAGGCCCACGTTCTGTCTCTGTCCCTCTAGCGTGTGTGTGTATGTGTGTGAGCGCTTGTATGTGTGCCGGTGTATGTGCATGTGTATATGTGTGCGCTTGTGCTCATGTGTATGCGCGAGCACATGTGTGTATGTATGCGCTTGTATGTGCGCCTGTGTGTGCATGTGTGTGTGTGCTTGTGCTTATGTGTATGCTTGTGTGCGCGCGAGCACATGTGTGTATGTGTGCCTGTGTGTGTATACGTGTCTATGCTCGCGCTTGTATATGTGTGTGTGTGTGTGTGTGTGTGTGTGTGTGTGTGTGTGTTCTACCATCACTGACTCTGGAAGCCCCAAAAGAAGCTCAGCGTGCCTCTTTCTCACCCAGATTTCCCCCCAAAGCAGAAAACCAACCAGCGCCGGAGAGGCCTCCGGGGACTGTGTCCTTTGAGTCGCCTGCGAGGGCCAAGGCGGCCGGGTCCCAGGTCCCGGGGGCCCTGCGGACACGGGGGGAGATGGCAGGAAAGGAAACAGGTCGGGTGCTCGGCAGGAGAGGCCGTGGCTGCGCTGTCACACTGGGGCCTCCGAGAGCAGAGAGGGCAGGTCGCAGACGCGCCTTCATCCGCGCTGTCTCACGGGAGGAGGCGGGTCGGGCCCGGCCCTCTCATCACCCTCAGCCCCGGCTGCACACCTACCCCGGGGCGGCAGGCTGGGCGGGCGGCTTCGGTGCCGCTGGTCCTGCGGCCCCTCCAGCAGCTGCTGGCTCGAACCCTGGAGGACCCGCAACAGGGGGGCCGAGAAGCTCTCCTCCCAAGTCCGAGCCCCTGTGCCGCGCAGGGGAAGGAAGCTTAGGGAGAGGTGGTGCCCTGCACCGGCCCAGCCCCCCTCCACCGGAGACAGCAGCCCGGGCCGCACCTGCTGGAAGGGGGTCGGCCGGCTACCCCCACCGAGATCGGGCCCGCAGCTCGCTCCTCTCTGGCCAGGCCTCGGGCCTTCTTCCGAGACAGGGCATGGCTCAGCCAGTCCTCCTCCGTCTCCGCGGCCGCCCCCGGCCGGGAGGGCTGGCTGGCTCTGGCGGGGGGCTGGGCCGCCTCGGGCGGTGGCTGTGCCCCGGAGGCGGGGTGCCCAGCCGGGGCGGAGCGGGGGCCCTGGGCAGCAGGCTGCCTCTCGGGATGGGCCCCGGAGGGCGTGGGGAGCGCGGAGCCTCTCCGGCGAGGCTCCCTGGTGGGAGAGGGAGGGAGCAGGTACTCATCTTCGTCTTTGAGGCCCAACCAGTCAGCGCCCCCCTTCCTGGGGGGCGTGGGGCTGGCTGCTGCAGGGGCGGCCTGCTTGGAGCCTGGTTCTCCCTTGCGGTCTCTGCCATCTTCTGCAAAGAACCTGCTCCAGACAGAGAGGGGGGAGTCGGGGGCAGGGCAAGCAGCCTGTCCCTGCCCCTGCCCCGCGCTGTGCTCGCCACTGCCCGTCCCTGTCCCTGCCCCGCGCTGTGCTCGCCGCTGCCCGTCCCTGTCCCTGCCCCGCGCTGTGCTCGCCGCTGCCCGTCCCTGTCCCTGCCCCGCGCTGTGCTCGCCGCTGCCCGTCCCTGGCCGGCAGCGGGGGTTGGCAGCGAGCTGCCGGGCACGGAGGGTTGTTAGGGAGAAAAGGGCTCCTCCCCCAACACGCCATAACGCCAGCAGCCTCTAAGTCCGGGCGAAGGACAGGCGGGAGCTCTTTGTATGGTTCTGACAACCTTCCTGTCAGCTTGAAATTATTTTACTTTATCTATTTTTTACTACATGTTTTATTGATTTTTTATAGAAAGGAAGGGAGAGGGACAGAGAGCTAGAAACACTGACGAGAGAAACACCGATCAGCTGCCTCCTGCACGCCCCCTACTGGAGATGTGCCCGCATCCAAGGTCCATGCCCTTGACCGGAATCGAACCCGGGACCCTTCAGTCTGTAGGCCGACGCTCTAACTGCTGAGCCAGACCAGTTACGGCAGCTTAAAATTATTTTAAAATACAAAGTTTAAAATACAGACTGGTAGAAAAAACCCTAATCCAGGCAATGCTCTCCCTTCTGCGGAGGCCGGGAGCGGGACGGGGCCCAGGCTCTGGCCGGGGGCCTCTCCCCGTGGCGGTAGAGGTGGGACGGGGCGAGCTCCCTGCCCTCACACCGCAGAGCCACCCCCCCCCCCCCAGCAGGACGGCGCGGGGAGGGCGAGGCCCCCCTACCTGAGCGGCTGCCGGCGGCCCTGCCAGCCCTCGGAGCCCACGGTGGGCTGGTAGGCCCCGAAGGTGAAGTCCTCCACGGCCCAGGTGTCTTCTCTGTCTGTGAGGGAAGGAGCCCGTGAGCAGGGCAGGGCTGTGCCGGCGAGGCGGCTCTGCCAGGGCGGGCGAGGCCTGGGGTCACCCATCCGGCACCGGGAGACCGCGGGGAGCTGCTGGACGCACGAGCGGGCCCTCCCCGACGGCCCGTAGGGGGCCCTGAGCTGCGTGTGTAAGGACCGTGCCAGCCCCGGGGACGCTGTGAGCAGCACGGTGTGGCTGTCGCGCTGAGCTGCCAGCTGTCACAGGCAGAGAGCGGAAGGAGCGTGACACTGTATTTATTAGCCAAACGCCGCAGAGAGAACACGCAGCGGTCGGGAACGCGGGGAATTGTTATTTCTCGACCCTGTCTCCTTCGTAAACGGGTGTGTGGTCCCGAAGTACAGCTTAGTTCTCACTATGGGTTGTGGGTCCTGCTCTAGGGTCCCCCCACCTCCCGGTCCCGCCGGCTTCCTCACCCTGTGGCCTCTGCCACTTCCTGTCCAGCTTGCGCTCCAGGGGCTCCCCGGGGCCCGGGCGAGCCAGGGGTGCGGCCTCAGTGCCTCGACCCGGCGGGCCTTTCCTGCAGGGCGGACACAGGGCTGGTCCGTGTGAGCGCTGGGCTCCTGGGGGCACGCTGCACCCCCTCCAGCCTCGGCCAGGGCCGCTGCCCTCGGAGGGTCCTTACTGGCCCCCCGGCTGCCTCCTCTCTGCTCTGGGGCTGTCTCCAAACCCCAGCGCGGCCATGAGCTCGTCATCGTCATCGTCAAACAGCGGGTCTTCCCTCTTCCGGACAGGGGTGTCCCCAGGAGTGAGAGGAATGGCGGGGCCTACGGGACAGACCAGGGCAGCGTGCCAGGCCCTCAGCGGTGCCGCTTGGATGGGTGGAGGGAAGCCGTTTCCCTGCAACCCTGACCTTTGGCTGGGGCAGCGGCCATCGCGCCTGCCTGATCTGCCACAAGACCCGTCCCCCCGGCCGCCCCCCGCCCGGGCCCCCCCCTCCGCCTCCCCGCCTCTTGGGATGAAAGATCTCTTGATCCCGCATCTCAGGCCTGCGGTCCCCGCCTGGCAGGGCTCCGCTTTGCACCAGCAAGTTTGTCGAGCGACGGCCACCGCCTCCTCCCGGGACAGGAAGCCAGCCCCCACCTTGGTCTCTGGCCGGCGCCGGGCTCTTTTCCGACACCGCTGTGCCCTCTGCCCCAGGCTTCCTGGTGGCCCCCTCGTCGTCGTCGTCAGAGAGGAGTCCTGCCAGCGGGTCTTCCCCGTCTGGGGGGTGGGGGGCCACAGTCAGACCGACACCGCTCCAGGAAGACGAGCCCTGTGCTGCGGGGGGCCACCGCGCTCCCTCCCCCGCTGCCCTCGGCATTGGACACAGACCGGCTCCTCCCAAGGAGGGGACCGGACAGTGGCCCTGGCCTGGGGTCCAGCGTGCCTGCGCCAGGCTGGCCGTGACCCCAGACCGAGCCGGCACAGCCTTCGGAAACACCGGCACCGAAGAGCAGCCGCCACCTTGCACCCCCGAAGGGAAAGGGCATCTCCTGCCCTTTATACAGGCCCCAGCGTGATGCCTGGCTCCAAAGTTCTTACAAGTAAGTCCCCCAAATATCGGGGTGCGTCCCCCTTAGTCGGCCCTGGACTCGGGCGGATGAAACCAGCGGCCCCAGCTCCTGCTCCGGGTCTGACAGGGCGACTGGGCTGCGGGCAGGTGTGCGTCGCCATGGCGACTCCCTCCCCAGCCGGAGAGTCCCGGGAGCGTGGCCGGAGGCCGGTGGTACCTTCGAAAGAAAACTTCTTGTACGGATGCCCAGCGCCGCTGGGAGAGGGGGCGGGCTTCTTGGTGGGAACGGCAGCCCCTGTGGGGAGGCGGCAGGGTCACGGCCGCGGCCCGGCGGGGTTGGGGCCGCATGCACTTCTCCCGGGTGGAGCGTGGCCCCCGGCCGTGTCTGCCCCCCCCCCCCCCCCCCCCCCCCCCCCCCGTGCTCACACAGGCTTCTGGCAGGAAACGCGCCTGGAGGCTCTCTGCCTGTCACCGGTACTCCCGGCCACAGGCCACCACAAACTCCAGTGGCTCCTCCAGGAGCTGCCACTGGGCTCAGAGGGGCGGGTACAGCCCTAGGAGGAAGCTCGCCTTGTCCCCCTCCCACCAGGCACACACACACACACACACACACACACACACAGTCAGCCCCAGCCTCGCCATCAGAGGCAGAGAACCCCCCGGGGCAGGAGAGCTCCCGTCTGAGCATCTCCCTCGCCAGAGCCGCCCCGGGCCGGAGGCGCTACATCTGCTCACCTTCCTCCCGGGCTGTTGGCGGGGCAGCAGGTTGGGGGGTGCTAGGCAGCTCTTCTTTCCCAGAAGCCCTGGTGGCGCCTCTGCTAGGGGCCAGAGGCGACTTCTTCAGACCCAAGAGATCAGCATCCATCTCATCCAGATCCTGGAGAAGTGGGGGGAGGGGAAGGACCCCACAGTGCTCAGCTGTGCTAGGTGCCTCCATGCCCCAGCACCGAGGGGTTCAAGTTTTCAGAACTGATGCCTTAAATTCCAGGGTCAAGGTCAGCTTGGGCCCTGACCTATCAGAGGACAGCTGGGCTGAAGGGGACTCGGTGTGTGTGTGTGTGTGTGGGGGGGTGATGGAGAAAGGCTGAGAACCAGCTCCGGGGGGGGGGTGGAGGGATGCAGCCAGGTGAGCCTTGGGGAATGGGGGGGGGGGGGCTGGTCAGGGCCTGGGCCTGATGTGTCTGCGCGGGAGAATCTCTGGGCCAGGAAACGGGACTCATCCCCAGAGGGGCAGAGGGAGCCGCTCAGGATGAGCCATTCTTGCCCTGGGAAGGGCTCAACGCCAAGGTGAGAGGGAGAACGAAAGCGGGCAAGAACTACGGCAGCCCGGCCGGCTGGCCCCCAGACTCCGGCCGCGCAGGCGCCTCCTTACCTTCATGGCCTGGAGCAGAGCCTGCGGGTCTGCATCTGAGATGTCGGACACCTGAGGCCACCGAGGGGAAGGACGGGGTCAGTCCCGGGCCTGGGAGCCGGGGCCTCGCCCCCTGCGGCCCCTCTTCTGTCGGGCAAGAGCAGAGCTCGCCCGTGGGCCTCTCGAGGGGCCTGCCCACCCGTGGCCTTGGGTGTTGTCCGAAGTGGGACCGGCCCGGAGTGGAGGCCCAGAGGGCGCTGCCGCCCGCTTCCTCCCAACTGGAATCCGGGGCCTCAGAGCTGCACCTCCCGCAATGACTGCGTGGGGGGGGGGGGGTGGCCCTGTGGCACCCCCTGTGGCACCAGCTCCAGGCGACACGGGACCTCGCCCTCCAGGCCGGCCCCATCCCGGAGGGGGGGTGGGTGGGGGTGTCGCTCTGGGCATGTGGCAGCCCACCGTGTTTTGTTCAAGAACTGGCTTTGCAGGCCTTCTAAGCCGTCCTGTGAGCAGCAACTTGGCCATGCCACCCATCTCAGTGTCGGGGTCCGCAGAGGGGGTGGGAGGAGGGCCGGCCAGGCTCACCTCGGCCTCAGCTCCCGCCGGGTCCGCCACGGTGCCGAAGGCGTCGAGTTCCAGGAGGGACCTGCAAAGGCCGGAATGAGCCCTCCGCGGGCGCCCGGGGACGGCGACAGGAATGGCCTTGGGGGGCGGGCAGTGAGCCCGGAGGCTCCGCAGAGGCCGGGGCTGCCGAGAGGAACCTCGCAGGCTCCCCAATGCCCTGACTTTTAACTTAAAAAAGGAGAGCCTCTTCAAAACCAAAATCTTAAAACCCAGCAGGCAGGAGAGAAGAACAGATCTGCCTTGGCTACGGGAAAGGGGGCGGGTGCTCATGGCGCCCCCCCCCCCCCCCCCACGGCTCCGCCGTCAGAACCTCAGAACAAACCACTGAAAATCGCCAGCTGGCAAGCCTCAGCCGAGAGAGAAAGGAGGCTCAGAGCCGAGACCGGTTTGGCTCAGTGGGTAGAGCGTTGGCCTGCGGACTGAAGGGTCCTGGGTTCGATTCCGGTCAAGGGCATGTGCCTTGGCTGTGGGCACATCCCCAGTGGGGGGTGTGCAGGAGGCAGCTGATCGATGTTTCTCTCTCATCGATGTTTCTGGCTTTCTATCCCTCTCCTGTCCTCTCTGAAAAACATATATATATAAAAGGAGGCTCAGAAAGGGTCAGGAATTGCCCAGGGACACACAGCGGGCAGCAGGTGCAGGTGAGACTGCAGCCAGGGCTCTGCCCCCCGGTTCCAGTCTCTTTCCACTCCGCGAGGCTGCCCCTGACCGGGAGCGGAGGGAGGAGAGGAAACCGCTGGCACTGGAAGGCGGGCACCGGGCGGTGGCAAGCGGGGAGGCAGAGCCTCTGGGCGGCGGGTCGAGGCCCCCACCCCGGGCCCGCTCACTTGGTCCTCGCCCTGGCGGGCGGGAGCGCCCGGGCTCCGCCTGCCGTGTCTCTGGCCCGAGGCGCCAGCTTCACAGGCTTCTCAGGGAGGGTCACTGGAGAAAGAGAGAACAGAAAAGGGGTCACTGGGCTGCAGAGAACCGGAGTGGAGATGAAAAGGGGTGCGGTCCCCCAGGCCTCTGATGGAGGAGGGCCTGCTGGGAGGGCGGAAATGGCCTCGCAGGCAGCTCCCCGTGCTGGACGGGGATGGGGGTGGGGGGACAGTGTGTTGCCAAGCAAGACACAGCCTAATGCCAACTGGTGACAAACGAAGAGCCCCCGCCAGCCCTCGCCCCTCGGGAATGCAGGACGAGCAGGAGAACCGCCTGGAGAGGACAGTGAACTCGGAGACGCCTCCGAGGCCAGAGCTGCCGGGAGGAACCCCGCAGGCTCCCCAATGTCCTGACTTTTAACTTTAAACAGAGGAGAGCCTGGCCAGGCTGGCTCCGTGGCCAGAGCGTCGGCCTGCGGACTCAAGGGTCCCGGGTTCGAGTCCGGTCAAGGGCATGTACCTCGGTTGCGGGCACATCCCCAGTGGGGGGTGTGCAGGAGGCAGCTGATGGATGTTTCTCTCTCATCGATGTTTCTCTCTATCCCTCTCCCCTCCTCTCTGTAAAAAAAAATAAAATAAATGTAAAGGAAACAAAACCAAGGCGTGGCCGGAAGCTGTGGCTGGCACAGCAGGGCTGGGCGTGGTGGGCGGGCCAGGCGGACCTCAGCCCTGCTGTCCCTGCTGTCCCCGCGGCTCGGCGTGGCTCTGCCCTGCTCCTCGGAACGTCAAACACGGACACACGGGTCAGAGACCAGCGCCCAGAACAAGGGCCGCTTCCAATGCGCCAAGTGAAAAACGACCTCTCCAAAGAGGATAAGCCAGAGGCTAATAAATACACAAGAAGATGCTCAAAATCATGAGCCGTTAGGAAAACGCACATCAAAACCACGATCAGATGCAACTCGCCACCTACGGGCCCGGCCAGAGCGAAGCAGACAGACAAGAGCGGGTCCTGAGCAGGCTGTGGGGGATGGAGCGCCCGCAGCCGGAAAGGCGAGAGGGGCTGCTGTCAACATGGGTCGGGGGTTCCTCAGGTGCCTCAAAAAGCTAAACGCAGTCAGCATCTGGCCCAGGAGCTCTACTCCTAGGTTTATCCCCTCCGAGCACTGATCGCACACGTGCACACGAAAACTTGTATGCGGATGTTCATGCATGTTCCCAACAGCCTAGGGACGCATGGAAACCCCCCAAATCGCCATCAGCTGATGGCTGAATGAACAAAATGTGGAGTAGCCCCACCACGGAATATCGTCCGGCCGTGGAGAGGAAATGAGAGAGACCTCGCAAACATCCGGGTACGTGGAAGCCAGAGGCCACAGCCACACTCTGCGGGCTGCATTTTATACAAAACGTCCGGAAGAGGGAAAGCCGTAGAGAGAGAAGGGCCAGTGGTTGCCTAGGGCTGCGGGGAGGAGAGACGAGGCGTGACTGCTAATGGGCCTGGAGTTTCTTTTTTATATATTTTTTAAAAACTCTTTTTATTAATTTTTTTTTTTTTTTTTTTTTACAGAGAGGAAGGGAGAGGGATAGTTAGAAACATCGATAAGAGAGAAACACCGACCAGCTGCCTCCTGCACGGCCCCTCCCCCCCCAATGGGGACACGCCTACAACCAAGGCACATGCCCTTGACCGGAACGGAACCTGGGACCCTTGAGTCCACAGGCCAACGCTCTGTCCCCGGAGCCACACCGGCTGGGGCGGGCCTGGAGTTTCGATACGGGGTGATGAACATGTTCTGGAACTGGACAGCGATGATGGTTGGACAACGTTGTGAATACACTGAAAGCCTTTAAGCGAGTAACTTTTATGTGAAATGCATCCAATGGAAGCAGCAGCGGCCTGACTCAGAGGATTCGGGGGGCACTCACTCTCATCGCCCAGGAGGTTCTCCAGGACGTCAGCGATGGAGCCTGCAACAGAGGGCGGCCGGGTTCGCGGAGGCGGGAGTGTCCCCCGCCGCGCGTCGGAGCCTCACCCCAGCACCTCGGGGCTCTCCGATGCCGGGCCGGGCCCCGCTCTCCCCCGCCACGAGACGGCTCCTCATTCTCTGGCAACAAGTCCCCCCGCCTTCCCGGGAGCCCCCAGGGTGGACACTGAGAACAGCTTCCTCAGACGATGGTGAGGACGTTCAGTAGAACCTCCGTAGTAGGGGACACCCCGGCCACCACGCCTGTCTCCCAGGCTCTGGACAAAGCCCCCCCGCGCGTCTCTGGGAAAAGCGCCCGCGGTTTGTGGGCACAGACAAGCTTTCTTCACCCCGACAGCCTGCTGGAGCCCTTCCACCCGAGACCCCCGCCACCAGCACTGGTCTGGGGGCGCGCCTCCTTGGCCACTTCCCCGTGGGGCCCGTGGGAACCCCACCAGCTCCAGTGCCTTCACCACCCTTAACCCCAACCAAGTACTTCCGGACCCAGACCCCAGCGAGAGGGGCTTCTTCCCAAGTCCCATCCCTCGTTTATTTCTGAACTATGCAAAGGGCCCTGAGGCAGCAGCAGGAGTCCCCCGAGGAGCAGAGCTGCCAATGGAACGACAGGAAAGCACCGGGGACACTAGACACAGAACCTGTCAGTTACATCTGGACCAAGGTGGGGGGCTCTGCCCGGCTTTCGGGTGATGTCGCACCTCTCCACTCACCTTTCAATCCTTTCTTGGCCTTCGGTGCCTGCAACGGGAGAAGGAAGTCACTGGAACGAAGCCAGACAAGGAACGTACGTTGAAACCGAGCGCACAGAACGAAGGGCTTTGCCTTCGGCTGAGCCCCCAGAGGGGAAGGAGCACAGGAGCCCTTCCTGCTCCCCTCGGGTTTCCGAGAACAGACTCATTCTGAGCCTGGGAACGGCCCCCACCCACGCAGGGGCTGCCACTGTGGGTGTCCCGTCCCCTCCGTGCAGAGGTCTCTCCTGATCCCCGAATTCCAGATGTCACTCGCAAACCCTCCCAGCCAGGATGCAATGTGACCGGGAATGCCTTCCTCTACCCCACAGCCCCCGCTCAACACCGGCCACAGGCTTAGAAAGGCTTCCGGCCGAAACCAGTTTGGCTCAGTGGTTAGAGCGTGTCTGCCTGCGGACTGAAAGGTCCCGGGTTCGATTCCGGTCAGGGGCATGTACCTTGGTTGCGGGCACATCCCCAGTGGGGGGTGTGCAGGAGGCGGCTGATCGATGTTTCTCTCTCATCGATGTTTCTGACTTTCTATCCCTCTCCCCTCCTCTCTGTAAAAAACCCAATCCTATATGATAAAGAGCTAATATGCTAATTAGACTGAACAGCAGAACAACTGGACTGACCTTCAGATGAAAGCGGGGCTCTAGTTAAAAAAATGTATTTTAAAAATGCTTCGAGCGGGACATGCAGAGGCTCCGAGAAATGCTTGCTCGGAGCTTAAACAAGAAGTTCAGTTCGAGATCAATGCGACTTCGGGTCACTCTCCGCATCCATCCCCGTCACCCAGCCCCACGGCGCCCCATGCAGGCAGGACCGCGGGGGGCGGGGGCGGGCTCCCAGTCCACACATCCCACCCTGCATGCTGCCCACCATCTCAAGGCTTTGGGGGCGGCCTGCGGCTCCACAGCACGCTCCGGCTCATCGGAACTCTGCCCACTTCAGGCTCCTGCTCCCTGAAGGAGAAAATCAAAGTGGCTGCTTAGAAACGATGCCACCTATCAAGGCTCCCCTCGCTCGGCCCACTCAAGAGGCCGAAGCCTACTTCCGTCACCTCGAAGTTGCTTACAGGGGGGCAGTCGGGTGAGCGCTCTCCGGAACCTGATGAGCCGGTGGTGACCGGAATCAAGGGCACTTTTGCACCTTTCTGCATCCCTTACCGGAAAGAGGGTGCTGAGATGGCAGTGCCCTTCCCAGAAAGGAGGTGGGGGGCCGGTACCCCTGTCCAGGCCACACCAGGGCTGTCTGGGAAGCACTCAGCACCAACAGCGGACTGAGGGCTGGCACCCCCGGGACAGGACACATTTTCCCGTGGAAAGCTCTTCCTTCACGCCGGCTGCAAGCCCGTCTCACCCCGTTTAGGGGACTGTTTTCTTGCCAATGACCCCTCTTCCTCCCCGCCCTCGCCCTCGCCCCCGCCCCCGGAACCGATCTGCGGGCCCCCCCCCCCCCAGCCCTGCCACCGGAAACGACCTGTGCCCCCCCCAGCCCTGCCACCGGAAACGACCTGTCCCCCCCCCCAGCCCTGCCACCGGAACCGACCTGTGCCCCCCCCCAGCCCTGCCACCGGAAACGACCTGCGCCCCCCCCCCCAGCCCTGCCACCGGAACCGACCTGTCCCCCCCCCCAGCCCTGCCACCGGAACCGACCTGCGGCCGCCCGGGCAGGGGGTCAGCGGGGGTCATCTCTGTCTCTCCGCTGTCGGCCTGTCCTGTTATTCGGGTGCAAAGTTTATCTGGGGTTACACACACCGGCCCCTCTGAAGGCTGGTGTTCCCTTTTCTCTGTAATGGCCATTTTCACGACCTAAGGGTGCAAACGCGCTTTGTCCCGCAGCACATCCGGGCCCTTCCGGTCACTCCCGGGGGTCGCGTCCCGGCCGCCCAGGCCGCGGGCATTTCTAAGGGGCCTACAAAGGCCTGGGGGCCACCAGCACCATCACGTCGTCGCATCTGCTCAGCCAACGCCGCGCCAGTCGCTTTAAAATCCCGAGCCTGCCCCTTAGCCAGGTCCTCCCGGGGCCGTGCCCTCCGCCCCGAGATGCCGAGCCCCTCCGTGCGCCCCCTCCGCGCCCCCTGCCCATCTCGACCCCAGCGCTGCCTACGATCCTCCCAGCCCCTGACAAGCCCCGGGTTCCCCGCCCTTCCCTTCGGAGGCGCAGTCCCCGGGACTTGTCCGAGCCATAGCCCCGGATCCCGGCCCAGCTCGGTCAGGCCTCCCGCTTCGGATCCCCGCTCTCTCAGTGGCTCGGCCCTCGAAAGAGGAGGCACGGGGCATCCTGGGAGTTGTAGTCTGAGCCCCGCTCACCTGCCGGGACCAAGGGCAGAGGGGACGCTAAGATGAACTACATTTCCCAGAGTGCCCCTTCGCGGCCGTTAGGCGAAACCCGGCCTGGGTTCACCACTCGGCCGTTGCTAGGAGGTGCTTCAACGCCACTTGGGGAAGAGGGCTCCTGGCTCCAAAGCGAATACATCCATCCGGGTTCCAAGACCCAGCACCCTTCTGTGGGCTGAATCGTAACCGGGAGGGCGTGAGAAATGTGTTAACTTTAGAGGATTGACACGTTAAGCCATAATTATGTATTTATCCCGCATTCCAAAGCTTAGGGAAGTGGCTGTGACCTGTTCAATTAAGTAAATCAAAGATGCTGAAACCAGTTTGGCTCAGTGGATAGAGCGTCGTCCTGCGGACTGAAAGGTCCCAGGTTGATTCTGGTCAAGGGCATGTACCTTGGTTGCGGGCACATCCCCAGTGTGGGGTGTGCAGGAGGCAGCTGATCGATGTTTCTGACTTTCTAACCCTCTCCCCTTGTCTCTGTAAAAAAAAATCAATAAAATATATATTTTTAAAAATCAAAGATGTAACACCAGAATGAAACCCCAATACCATCAGCAATAAAGACATACCACACTTTTTGTGTTCATTACAGGTTTTATTAGGGGTCTTCTGACTTAACAAAGGAAAAGGGGTTAGTGGTTTGGTTTACCCACTGGCCAGTGTTGGGTCCCTGCTGTCTAACCGTGATTGACATGCTGTGGACCCGGCACCTTGCACTCCCGTCCCCGGGGAGGGCAACAGCGCAAGCTAAATGCAACTTGTCAGGTAAAAACCAAACGACAAGTAAAAGGAAAAAGGGTAGCAAAGAAATTATACACTCCAATGGATACAAGTCCCATCCTTGAATCCACAGCAACTGCAAATAAAATGGTTTTCACAAAGTAGTAGTCAGCAGAATAAATATTATGTTGAAGATTACATATTTGTTACCTACTCTATGAAAGACAAGATATTGTGGCAAAACAACTTATTTTGGTTCAGAATTCTTTAAAAAAAATTTATTTGAGAACCATTGACTTGTTGTTCCATTTACTTATGCATCCACTGGTTGATTCTTGCGTCCTAACGGGATTGAGCTGACAAACCTTGGCCGACTGGGATAATGCCCTAACTAATCGAGCTCCCTGGCCAGGGCTGGTTCAGAATTCTTAAAATCACTCCCAATTTTCCACGATTTCCTGAGATAATGAATGGTTCACTTAAATTTAAGGCAAAATCACCCAAAACCCCCTTCGAATCTCGGAATGTGCAGGCCTGCAAAAGTTAACATCTGGTAACTCACTACGAAGATTCATTATAATTCTGTTTGCTGTCATAGACCACAGAAATAGTTCCTGAAAAATTGATTAAGTACACACAGCCAAAAGCAAAACACCACCACCACCATTTTTATTTACTTCAGAGAGGACGGGAGAGAGAAATGTCAATGGTGAGAAAGAATCATTGACCAGCTGCCTCCTGCACGCCCCACACTGGGGATCGGGCCCGAAATCTGGGCAGGAACGGAACCGATACCTCCTGGCTCATAGGCCAGTGCTGGACCCCTGAGCCATGCGGGCTGTGGGAAAACACCACCGTTTTCAAATGAAAAACTCATTTTAGTCATTTACCTGTGACTCGGTCTAATCCTCCAACTAAAATGTTGAGTAGCAAACATTCCATTAGTTCACGTCTCTGCATCACTCCATGAAAATGAGCAAAACCTTTATGGGCAATCCACTACTCCTGCTCTCGGGCAGAAGAATCGCTGCCCGCCTCTGCTCCTCCAGCCGCACAGCAGCGGCTGCTTCAGGCCCCCCCCCCCCCCCCGGGGGCAGAGCTCCCACGTGTGTGAAAAGAGCAGCAGCTTTAGGAAGACCTGCGTCTCTTCTCTCCCTTCCAGACAAGATGGCTGGAAAGAACTGAGGACGAGGACGAGGACGGGGACCAGAGCAGCGTTCCCCAGAGAACTCTGGGGTCGTGAACTTGAACAGTTCTTTCTCCAGCCAAAGCCCTTCATTGAAGAAAGGCAAGAACTCAGGTCTAACATGTTAAGTTCAGGAATTACAAAATGCTGAGAAAGAGAGAGAGAAAGAGAGAGAGACCCGGAAGCCCGGGCAGTGAGTTCTGAGTGCGGGTCAGCACAGTCCACGCTGCAATGGAGGTGTTCTGGAGTCAGCTGACCCTGCGGGACGGTGCCATCCTGAAAACAAGAACGGGACAGGCCCCAAGGCTTTGGGGCCAAGCGGCCGAGGCCAACGTTCAAACACCGAAATGCCCTCAGCACACACCTAACAGGGAGGACAGCGCTCCAGCCCCTGAGGAGGAATCAACTTTCATGGCCACAAAGAGCACAAGTTCCCTACTGAACCCCAGACTCTGGAGTCCTGCTCAGAGTACTTTTACAAACTGAGATCAGTATCCCCTAGTAGGAAAACCTTGTTAATTCTACTCAGTTTGGCTCAGTGGACAGAGCGTCGGCCTGCGGACTGAAAGGTTCCGGGTTCGGTTCCGGTCAAGGGCACGTGCCTTGGCTGCAGGCACAACCCCAGTAGGGGGCGTGCAGGAGGCAGCTGATCGATGTTTCTCTCTCATGGATGTTTCTGACTTTCTATCCCTCTCTCTTCCTCTCTATAAAAAAGTCAATAAAACATATTTTTAAAAAATTCTACTCCGTCTTTATCATTTGGAGACTAGGTTGAAGTTTACCTTTGTAATCTCTGAAATCTAATTGACACAAAGAACCCAACACAAACTTAGCTATGGCCACTGCCTTCTTAGGGACAGCGGACCGGACCTGCTGCTTCCTGCTCAGCATGCAACAAACCGGTTCTGAGTGGACCGGCGCTCCTGGCTCCCGAGCCGGCAGCAATGCCAGCGGATGGCAGGCTGTCGGCTCAGGCAGGCCTGGCCTCACTTCTTTTGTCCTGTGTTACCTAAACCCAATAAACCCTTTACCTTAAAGTTCTTCATAATCTGAACTTGTTTAATTATGCAGTACACTCTTGGCCCCTTGACAGTACAAATTAGTAAGGTTTTATTACATCTTTATTTTTTGATTCCAGTGAGTACAGTTCAGGACAAAACATTCCAATATTAATAAAAAATAGTATCCAATGTCAGATTTAGTTTATTATTAGGTGCATGTATTTCAAACACAGATCCTGATTACAGATCTTCTCTGTGGGTAAGGTGCTTAAGCACTGATTTTGAAACAATTCTCTATTGAACAGGTCAAATATCCAGTAACTTAAATATTATTTCTCAGAATCTGAACTACTATCAAGAAATACTCAAATGCAATGAACATTGTGCTAGAATTTCTACTTCAATCTTAACACAATTATCAATTAATTCTCCTGGAGAGAGTAAGGCTTGTGTCAACAGACAGGAATTCCTGCTGGGCCTAAAATTCTATTACTGGTACAGATTTTATGTCAGGTCCCCAGACAGGAATGAATTCCCATGAACTACAGCGCTTCCTCAAGGACAACCAGTTTCCTGAGGCAGAAACAATTAGTTTCACAGACACTGTTAACAGGTTAAAAAAAAAAAAATTAAATCAAGTGATGTATTATTTGACATTGATTTTAAGAATAAAGATCAGTAAGAGATACATGTTTACCCTTTACATATTGAATGATTGTGTAAATTAGCTTTCAATTTAGCAGTTCAGATAAAACTCCTAGAAACATACCGAAAAATAATAAAACTAGATGTACAGTAAGAAACAGATTCTATGCAACTTCCATTTATCCTTCAGCCATAGTTTCAATGATTGCATTTTCTGATCCCAAATCAGAACGCATGGTCTGCGAAGGGTTTTTCTGTGCCCCCCTGGGAGGGTGTAAGAGTTTGTAACCTGAGTGATGCCAGGCTCTGGAACCTCCAAGCGTGTTAACGGTTTAGCCAGAATGACAGCTCGTATGACATCTGGATTGTTCCAGGCTTCCCAGGTACTATGGTCACCAATGTCACAGCAAGCATAACCGAGAGCGCTCCCTACACTTCCTCCCTCAGGGAGGAGCGGTCCTTTCCCCTTTCTTCACCTCCGTCCGGAGACCGAGGAGGAGGAGGGCAGGAGAGCAACCACCGCTGACTGAAGTCCCATCAGCTGCCAAGGGTCCTAGCAGAGAGGACTTTGCTACCTACCTCTTCCCAAGATGTTGGGGACAAAGGGAGTGGCAGTGTTACTACAGTGACAACTTAGGGGCCCTTCAAATGGAAGGTGAGTTCCCCTGCACCTTGCAGGGGGCCTGTGCTGGAGAAGTCTTGTGTTGGACAGATGCTATGAACAATCAGAAAACACGTCAGCAATCGAGGGCAAGCGGGCAGACAATGCGCCAGGTACGGACTCACACCGAATTTCCCGATTCGTTTATTTCTCCCAGTCCGTTCTCTTCGGTCTGCCTTGGAGCCGGGCCCACGGTGGGAGGGGAGGCCGATCAGCAGGGAAGTGCGGAAGGCCTGTACCCCGCTCTAAAAACACCTTTGCTTAAAAACACGTCTATCCAGTGATTAGCAATTAAGAAGTGAAAAATTAACTACTTAGTAGTTACACTCTATGAATTATCAAAAGTTAGGGCCTGGGATCAGCAGCATTACAAAGGGGAATCATACTGCATTTCTTAAAGCTTAGAAAGGTCTGAATGCTTAGCAGGTCTCTCTTAGTGTTAATTGCACTTAAAACATCTGTCTTGTCATTCAATCTCTGAAAACTGTTCATTGTGTTCTTCGCCGATAGAGAGGAAAGGGTCAATTTGTCACGTGCACCAAAGCGCTCCCGTAGATCAAGATTCCGTGCAGGTGGGGTGACAGGTGCGGGGGCCTGAGGGCGTGACCTTCAGAGCTTGGACTGCAGTGGCTTCAGGTGCTTGTAGAAAGACTCATGGACCTGAGGGAAGACAGGGAGAGATGGTATTGGGAGCTTGTAGAGGAGAAGTCCACTTTCTGTTGCTATTAATCCTCACCCGAGGATGTCCTTCCCCCGATTTTCAGAGAGGGAAAGGGAGGGATGGAGGAAGGAAGAGAGAGAAGAAAGAGAAGAGAGAAACATCAGACTGGGCCTGCGAATTGAACCCGAGACCCTTCAGTGCTTGGCCGATGCTCTAACCATTGAGCTAACCGACCAGGGCTACAAGAGCATACTTTAAGCCAAGAAATTACCAGGGCCTTGTTTGGATGCTGATCCAAAGAATCTGAAGGGGGGGAAACAGAATTGAGCCAACTGGGAAACTCTGGGCATGGAGTAGTTTACGATCTATCCCTTCTCTTTTAGAGAGGCGTTATTTATTGAAATGTCTATGGATTAAATTATCTGGCATCTTAGATCTGTTTCAAAATAATCCTCAGCCTCGGACAGGAAGGCTTGTGCTGGGGGGAAGAGGCCAACGGGGGAAGAGGAGACATATGTAGTACTTTCAGCAATAAAGAATTAAAAACAACAGTGATCCTTAGGGGAGGGGGAGGGGGAGGGGAAAAGGGGAGGGGGGCTGGCCGTAAGTAGACGGTGGCGGCAGCATGGCCAAGGGCACGGCTCTGCAGCGCAGTCTCCTCCTCTGCGTGTGTTTGGGAAACTTGAACGACTTACTGAACAGTCAAGGGAGTCAAGCCTGCTCGCGGCAGCGATGACCCAGGCCCCTCGGAACCCGCTGCTCGAGTGACGGGCTGCCCGAGGCGCGCTCTCAAAGCGTTCACGGACGGAGCCGCCGGCGGTCCTCGTGCCTAACGGACCGGAGGGTTCACCCCGGGGGGGACGCGGCCCGTACCTCGGCCTTGTTGAGCGGGGAGGTCCGGGCCCACTCGAACAGGTTCTCGTACACGTTGCCGTCGTAGCGGCCCAGCACGGAGCCCAGCGACACGTCCTGGAAGTCGAACGCATCGACCAGCGTGACGGCGTCGGGGCGGATCACGGTCAGCAGCTCCTTGATGCGCTGGTGCACCTGGGCGAGCTGAGAGTCCGTCAGGATGCTCTCCTGCGGGAACCAAACAAACGTGGCGTGTGCGTGCGTGTCCGGGCTGGGCGACAGGTTCGCGGTTGCATCGTGACGTCATCGACGTTGCTTACTGACTCTGCCACAATAAAACCTGCGTGTCTTTCCCATACGAACTGCAAACCTGTCTGTCTGTAGACAGCTCGATGCACGTACGCGCGCACAACTGTGAATCAGACCGCAACCCTTTTTGCACCAGGAGAAAGCGGCGGAGCCTTCCCCTGGCGGCACTGACCTGGAGGAAGTCCCCCGCCTTCTGGCTGACGCCGTACAGGGCGTACAAGAGGCACAGGCTCCTCAGGACGGCCTGGACGGGCTTCTCCTGAATTCTGAGGAGCTGCTCTGAGAAGAGCTTGACTGTCACGTAGTGGCAGTGCGCCTAGAGAGAGGGGGGGGAGCAGAGGTGAGAACGCGGCAGGGCCGGCCGCCGGCGCCAGCGGTGCCACAGAGCGAGACTGGCGGCCGGCGGTGGCGAGGCCGGGCCGGCGCAGCGCCATCACTGACCTCACTTGCCCGCACGAGGTCCACGGACGTCAGGTTCCACGCGACCTCCTTGCTTTTCCTGTGACTCACTTCAGTCTGAAGGTTTCTGGCGGCGGTTTCTACCAGTCTGTTAGGAAACGAGAGAAAACAGGCTCGGAGGGCGGGGTCCACAGTGCCATGGCCCCCTCCTCGCCCTCAGGCCCAGCCCGAGGCCCCCGGCGCCCGGGGGAGGGGGGGGGCGCTCACCTGGCCGCCCGCAGCCGGTAGGCCTCGGTGAGGCTGTGCGGGCTGTCCAGGTCCACCACGCTGGGCCGCACGGCCACCTGCTGCGGCTGGATGCGCAGGCTGCGCAGGTCATTGAGGTAGGACACCATGCCGCCAACCAGCTTTCCCGAGTGCACCTGGTCGTAGCTCTTCATCAGAAACCTAAAGCAGTACACACACTTTCAGCAGCCTGCTTCCTTTTTAAAAAATGTATTTTACTGATTTCTTACAGACAGGAAGGGAGAGGGATTGAGGGTTAGAAACATCCATGAGAGAGAAACACCGACCAGCTGCCTCCTGCACACCCCCCACTGGGGATGTGCTCGCAGCCAAGGCACGTGCCCTTGACCGGATCGAACCCGGGACCCTTGAGTCCGCAGGCCGACGCTCTGACCACTGAGCCGCACCGGTCAGGGCAGCAGCCTGCTTGTCGGGAAGCAGGAATAAAGCCGAACCTTGGAGAGGCGGCAGTTATGGGAGAGTGAGTGTCACGCTCGCTGGTCTGTCCACAAGACCCGGAGCGGGCGGGACAGAAGGCGATGCCGCCTTTCGGGGACAGGTTCAACGCGAAGAGCACACACGGTGACGGGGCGGCTGGAGGGACCCGCGCGCTCTGGCCAACAGGCCGGTCGCCGCGGTGGGACTCACCGGGCGGTCTGCAGCATCATGACGGTGTTCTCCCCCTCGAAGGTGCAGGTCGGGGTGAAGGTGACGTAGATGTTGGGGAGGCCGCTGCAGTGGGAGTAGCCGTGGCCGCCGCAGGCCATGCGGCAGGCCTCGATGGCGGAGTTGGCGGTCCAGGAGGTGAAGGCCTTCAGCCCCGCGGTGAGGGCGTGCAGCTGAGGGCAAGCGGGGCCGTCAGAGCGCGCCGACAGCGAGTTCCAGGAGAAACACCGGCCCTCCCCGCCCGCGCCGGCCGCTGGCGAAACCACCTGCCACGCGGCTGTCGGAAGCAGCGTGGGCACCTACTGGCCGGGTCGCTCCCGCTCCCGCCCCCACCCTCGCTCGAACTGCTCTACTCGGCAAAAAGTCTCCACCGTTCCCTCATTAGCCAGCGCCTCAGGAACGTAAAGACCAAACCCACAGGCTGGCCGGCGGCGCTCAGTGGTTAGCGTCAACCTATGAACCAGGAGGTCACGGTTCGACTCCCGGTCAGGGCACAGGCCCGGGTTGTGGGCTCCATCCCCAGTGTGGGGCGTGCGGGAGGCAGCCGATCAATGATTCTCTTATCAATGATGTTTCTCTCTCTCTCCTCTGAAATCAACAGGTGAAAAATAAAATAAAATAAAATAAACCCTGCATGTGTTCATAGCTAACGCCAACCAGAAGGACGTGTTGGATCTTGGGAGAATGTACTCAGAGAACGCCATCGCGCGCTGTCCTGCGGACAGGACCTCACAGGCACACGGGAGAGAGGGGTGCCGTGAGCACGGGCCCCCACGCACCTCGGGCAGCTCGCTCAGGTCCCCGTGGCCAATGTCTTCGTTGATGCGGTGATAGGTCTCCTTCATGTAGGCGCCCACGAAATGGAAGGCGTAGGCCGTGGCCAGCAGGGGGAAGAGTTTGTATTGCTGGGTTTGGAAATCCAGAATCTGCGGTTCGGGTTCCCTGAAACAGAAAAAGGGGAAATTATACACAGACAGACCGACTCTGCGCCAGGTTCCAGTCCAAGCACTTTGGTATATTAACTCAGTCCATCCTCAGACAGAGCCTGAGGTCACACGTATTAGCCCATTTTACAGACGGGACAAGGAGAGGTCCAGGACCCAGCCGCACTCACGCAGCGAGGAAGGGGCAGACCCTCGATCTAAATGAGACCATGTTGCCACAGAAGACTCCTAACCCCCCGTCTTAGGTGGACACACGTGTCTGGCCATGACGTTCAGGTCTTTCTGTCTTTGCAACATGACCACGGAAACTATCTTATAGCAACACGCAAAAGCAGAGTCGGTTAACGTCACAAGAGGAAGGCAGTGGTAAGGAGAGCGAACCTGCTAACCAGAGGCTGAATGAATGATATTCTGACCACAACTCTGGAGAAGACCCAATGCACAGAATTAAATATTTGAATTCTAAGGTCTGCTCTTATCCATTGCTTTATCCCTTCTTTCGGAGTGAAAGGTTACGCCCAAGTGAAAGGTGGTCGTAGGGATAAACTATGGGCACGGACACGACAGGGAGCCAAGTTCAACGTCGCTTTCGCCATGCCCGAGTTGTTAGCAGCAATTCGAATTTTCAAACTGCCTTCATTGTTTTGAACATTTCCCGAGTAGAGCTCAAGTAACATTATTACTGCCTTTCTTAGCAGGTTCAGAATAACGAAGTGGCCCTAGCTGGTTCGGCTCAGTGGACAGAGTGTCAGCCTCCGAGGGGTCGATTCCGGCCACGGGGGCATGCCCGGGTTGCGGGCTTGACCCCCAGTGGGGGGGCGTGCAGGCGGCAGCCGATCAATGATCCTCTCTCATCACTGATGTTTCTTTCTCTTGCCCTCTCTAAAATTTTAATATATTTTATTGATTTTTCAGAGAGGAAGGGAGAGGGATAGGAAGTCAGAAACATCGATCAGCTGCCTCTTGCACGCCCCCTACTGGGGATGTGCCCGCAACCAAGGTACATGCCTTTGACCAGAATCGAACCCGGGACCTTTTAGTCTGCAGGCTGACGCTCTATCCACTGAGCCACACCGGTCTCAGCAATAAAATATTTTTTTTTTTTTTTAAAGAATAACGGAGTGGTCCTCCATCTTCCCGCGGAAGAACGGGAAATCTAGATTCCGAGGAGCAGGCCCGGACGCTGTCCCGTTCGGGAAGTGCAGGCCGGGGCGCCTTTGCTGCACCGCATTTGGGGATCTGCTGTCTGACGGGGCTCTGAGCCAGGAGCTCGGTGAGGAGCTGCTCAGCCTCGGCCCTCACCCCGGCGTGATCTCGGACTGGTGCCGCACGGCGCTGTAGCGGACGGCGATGGTGCAGGCCTTGGCCAGGCTCCGGGCGGCCTCCCCGACCAGGAAGGACCGGATGAACACCATGGTCCCGTAGGTCAGCTTGTTGCTCACGGGCTTCACGTAGGTGCCGTCGGGCTTCACCTGGAAAAGGACACGGGCTGAGGCTTCTCCCGGGAAACCCGGGGCGGCCCAGGCCGGTGGCTCCCAAAGGGTGGTCCCAGAGCGGACATGCGCACTGCCTGGGGACGTGTGTGAACATGCGCACTGCCCGGCCGGTATGACTCCATTGGTCGGGCATAGTCCCGGCCACCGAAACGGTGCCGGTGTCATTCCCGGTCAGGGCACAGGCCGGGCTGCGGGCGTGAGCCAGATGCGGGGTGTGCAGGAGGCAGCCGGTCGGTGTCTCTGCTCTCACGTTGATGTTGCTCTCTCTCCCCCACTCCCTTCCTCTCTAAAAATCAATAAAGTAAAAGAAGTTAAAAATCTCATTAAATCAGAAACTGGATTTCAGCCGGCCTCCACATGATTCTAACGTGCCCCCAAGTTTGAGACCGCTGGGTTAGCCAGAATACGCTCTTCAGACCTGCCAGCGGCGTCTGGCTCCACTGTCACAACGGAAGCAGCGTCAGAAGGGAAGCTGTGTCAGTAGCTCCTGGAAACAGAGGCTTTTAACCCGAGATCATCGCCAGCCACGGCGCCCCGCACCGACACCGCTGCGCCTCCTGTGCACACACCTGGGCGTGCTTCATCAGCATGTTTTCCCTGGGGATCCGGTAATGGTCCATCTTCAGGTAGCCGTTGTCCATCTCGTCATAGCCGAACTTGGGGCCAATGTCGCCAACGGTGATACCTACCCCGAGAGAAAGGAAAGTCACGGGGGCCGATGCTCTGGCAATCCTGGCTGCCCCACTCTCTAGTTGTGTTTTATGGTTTTTGCAGAAGGACGTGCTCGGGCTAAGCTTTCATCTCAGCATCAGCTGCACAACTCTAACCTGGCAAAGGCTTGTGGGTGCCGATTTCACGCAGGGGCACGATGAAGGCGTGCAGTCCATAGCACTTCCCCTGGGTGTAGAGCTGGGCCAGCACTATCGCGTGGTTTGAAGTCTTTCCAACTGCAACGTCAGAAAACAGGAGACACAAGTGAGCTGTTCTTACGTGATCCAAGGGACAGAAATGAAAGAGAAAACATGTTAAATGAAACGCTGAACTCTCAACAGTGTGTCGAAAAGCCTTTCTTATGACAGACAGCGCCACACCGTTTTCGGAAGAAAATCTAAGATGAGAGTTATTAAAATGTATGGGACTTTGGCAGAACAAGCCTTCATTTCCATAGATGTATTTACATATATACACACACTAGAGGCCTGTTGCATGAAGATTCGTGTAACAGGCATTCCTTTCCCTGTCTGCTGGCACTGGTTTTCCTCCAGCACCCAGGATCCAGGCTGCACCGGAGCCAAGCCTTCAGCCTTCCGGCTTGGCTCCAGCCACAGCGGAGCCTTCGGTCTTGGCTCCATGCCTGCACACGCAAATCAGCCCACGAAATTTTTGTTGGGTTAATTTGCATATTCACTCCTGATTGGCTGGTGGGCATTGTGGAGGCAAGGTCAATTTGCATCTTCCTCTTTTATTAGTGTAGATATATACACATAAACTTTTTAATGGAATAACTGACATATAATACCATCTAAGTTTAATATGTACAACTCCTTGACTTGACAGCAATTTTTTTTAAAAGATGATTCAGCTCTCTTTTCTACTATTTTCTCATTTACATAAAGAAGGTTATGCTTTCCAAAGCAGTAGCCACCAGCCACCCGTGGCCATTTATATTAATTACAATGAAGTAAAAGAAAAGGAAAGATTCCATTCCCTTGCCAACCAGCGGCCCTCGGGGTGCTCTGCAGGGGTGCACGTAGCGGCTAGCACCTTGAGCAGCAACAAGAGTGGCCCATCGTGCAGAAGGCTCTGAGGGCCCGTGCCATCAGGAGTTTTCTGTTTAGTACATCCAGAATTTGTGTCTTCTTTTTGCGTGCTAGTCTGTGTCTTACAAAAATGTATTAAGACATATAATATGAATAACAAAATCCTTCAAGCACTAATGCCATCTGAAATATATATCCTAAGACAATGACTCGGAATGGGAGACAATATTATATAAGTTTCATGTCAAACTTATGTACGCTATTAAAAGAGTAAGATGCAAATTGACCGTGCCTTTGCAACACCCGCCAGCCAATCATGAGTGAGTATGCAAATTAACCCAACAAAGATGGCAAGTTAATTTGCATACCCAGGCACAAGTGTTCTGTACTGCCCTAGCCGCTCCAGGCCTCTGGCCAGCATGGGAAGGCAGAAAGGCGGCTCTGGGCTGGAGCGAAAAGGTGGTTCTGGCCAGAGTGAAGGCGGTGTCGGCAGCCAAGGGAAGGAAAGAAGGCTCATTCTTGTACGAATCTTCATGCATCGGGCTTCTAGTTTATAATAAAAATCTGAAAATAACTCGAGTGCTTTTCAGTACAGAAATGACTAACCGAACAGGGAGCACAGAGCTACCTGAACGATGACAATGTAAACTACGCTAATCCTCAGACACGTTCTGACCAAAGCTCAGAGAAGCAGAGGGAGACAGCCCTCCTCTCTGCCCCTCTGTCAGGTGTACGTGTCTGCAACACGCTCAGCAGAACGTTAGGTGGCTTAGAATACGGGATCCTGAAGAGTTTTTCTGTTAAGAAAACGATACTCTGACATGAGCTCTCCACTCTAAACATGGCCGTACGACGTCCGGGGACGCCAAAGCTCACTCACGTCCACCAGGCCACCACTTGATGGAGGTGACGGTCGGGCTGTGGAGAACGAACTCCTGGGTCTCGGGGTCGTACGTGGCTGTGGTCTCCAGGCCCCGCAGGTGAGTCCCTGAGGAAATAGATCACATTCGCGTCACCTAACGAAGGGAAAACGGTACAGGGTAGAGTCCCCCGGCCAGTCCTCCAAGCTCTCCTATCCCAGAGGATAACAAGCTCTAACGCCAGTACAGTGTTTTCAGATGTACCCATGGTTGATAACCAAAGCATGGAACTCCCTGTACCTAACCAGGTAACATTATTTAGAGCGACCAAAAGTAAAAGTAAAGGCAGCTTAGAATCCTAGTTTCTAAGATCCCAGGACATGAATTTCACAGTTAACTGCCCCTTTAAGCCCACCTCTAAGCTGTGTGAGAAGAGACTATATCTAGCTAAAGGTCTTGGAAATTGGGCATTTGTTTCAGAATAATCGCTAGGATGGCAAACAAGAGCTGAAAAGGGAATCACATTTGGGAAGAGACCTAGGCCAGCTCACTGTGTGACCAGGACGAGCACACGGTGCCATGTTTACTGAAGGGGGCGGGGAGCCATGCTTTAAACCCCAACGCAGATGTGCCAATTCTCCTACTACAGGCTAGTGTTCCAAGTGTCCCTGTCCCTCAGAACACAACAGCTGTGTCATGCTGGATGCATCTCAGTGACATGGAGACTCTCAAACACTTAGAACCTTCCCAGGGGGTCGCAGCCACGGCAGTTTGCATACGTGTGACCCTCCACCTTCCCAGAGCGGAAGCCAAGGAAGCAGACACGTGACCTCCTTTCCCCGAGGCGGCAGCTGTTCCAGAGCAGAGGGAACACTGGACAGAACCGATGAGACCAAGAGCTTCCAAATGCACATCTGAACCGAATGGCAGGCCATTCTGAGCCTCGGACACCTGCCAAGCAGTGCCACACCGAAGCCGGAAGACAGAGCAGCTATAGCATAGATGAAGTCGCACAGAAATAAGCAGCAAGTGGCAACTACGCAGACCAGAGGTCCCGAAACCTCTGCGAGGAAGGGAGAAGCCAGAGCAAACAGCACGACAAAGAGGGAGAAGCCAACCGCCCGGGGGCACGGCTGCCTTGTTCTTTCTTTGATCCTCACCCAAGAATGTTTCCCACTGGTTTTCAGAGAGAATGGAGGGGAGGGGAGCCGAGCGGGGGAGAAGAGGGAGAGACAGGGAAACACTGATGTGAGGGACACATCGACTGGCCGCCTCCTGCACACACCCCAACCAGGACTGGGAACCTGCAGCCCGGTCGGAGCCCTTGACCTGGACCTGGGCCAGCAACCCCTTCAGTGTCCAGGGCCGACACACTAACCACTGAGCAACACCGGCCAGGGCACAGCTAATCTCACTGTCCTGAACCCAGGCCCAGCTAGCTTCAGAACTTCACTGAATCACGGCATACGCTAACTTCCTGGTGTAAAATCTGCGTGTTTGGGTTATCTAAGCCACTCGCTTCCCGTGAGCAAATCGAAGAGCACACATCCCATAAGTCTACATTTCTTCTGGAACTTCTGCAAGTTCACGATGTACCAGCAGTGAGGGCGATCAGATAGTAACGAAGAAAGATGGGTTCGGCCGAGACCGTTGTGGCTCAGTGGATTGAGCGTCGGACTGCGGACTGAAGGGTCCTGGGTTCGATTCCGGCAAGGGCATGTACCTTGGCTGCGGGCACATCCCCAGGAGGGGGCGTGCAGGAGGCAGCTAATCGATGTCTCTCTCTCATCGATGTTTCTGACTTTCTATCCCTCTCCCTTCCTCTCTGTAAAAATCAATAAAATATATTTTTAAAAAAAAGAAAGAAAGATGGGTTCGAGTCCACATGCGTTTATTCTACGCAACTTCAGCGAACCCGGGAAACCACCGAGCAAAGCCTGACTCGTCAATGCTGATCTTCTAACGGGGGCGCGACGGGGCAGCAAAACCAGCCCGGCTCTGTGACCGCGTAACCTTTCGCTCTCGCCGACCAGGCCAATGCCTGCCCGAGACCTGTCCGTTGAGAACCTGGCTTCTCCAGAAAGGTGGCACGCACACGGCTCGCACACGCCACCGCCAGCTGGCAGCGCCCGCCCGCCCCGGAGCGCAGCCCGAGCGCCCTACCGTGGCCCATCTCCGTCTGGGCGTAAGTGCCAATGACCTGCAGGCTCCAGGCGGGCATGAAGAAGCGCTCCTGCTGCTCCGCGGTCGCCTGGTGGAGCAAGGTGGGCAGGAACATGCCCAAGTGGAGGTCCAGAGGCGAAGGGCCGCGGTGCACAAAGCTTCGCAGGCGCACCGAGCGGGCAGAGGAGAGCCATCGGGCGGGAGATCAGCAGTGAGAGCAGATGGGGTGGGGGGGGGGGGAGAGAGAAAAATAACCTGGGTCAGTGAGCGTTAGCGGGCGAGCGTCACCACGTGTCGGAGCGCTGCCGCTCTCGGCACCACCGCCGGGCGGGGCCATTCCCATTCCTCTCCGCGCCCCTCTGGTCTCCGGCCTGTCCCGCTCGGCGGGACGGCCGCCCATTCCGCCCATTTCAGAGCCCGTGCGGCACAAAGCCACGTGAGCGAGGCTGAGGGTTCCAGTTGCCATTCAGAGATGAGCTGGGACCGGTGTGGCTCGGTGGACAGAGCGCCGGCCTGCGGACTGAAGGGTCCCGGGTTCAATTCCGGTCAAGGGCATGTACCTTGGCTGCGGGCACATCCCCAGTGGGGGGTGCGCAGGAGGCAGCTGATCGATGTTTCTAACTGTCCCTCTCCCTTCCTCTCTGTGAACAAGCAATAAAAAATATTTTTAAAAAAGGAGATGAGGAGGGTGGGTAGAACTCGGAATTTGGGCTGAGGCGCAGCTGAGACAGAGCACAGTCTCTCTCGGGGTTCCCGGGGCCCCATTTCGGCCGTGCTGGCCTCTGCTGTCGGTCTGTCCACCAAGCCGCCAGCGTCGCCCCACATGCTCAGCTGTGCGCCTCTCTCTGGGGCTCCTCCTCCAGATCAGCCTCGGGCCATGGAAACAGCTGAACACAGAAACCGGCAGTGCCTTTACCCCAGCACATTTCAGGAATTAAACAAGCACGCAGGTGCTGGTGAAGACCACACAATCAATCACAAGTAACAGATTCGTGGCTAACAAGCTCTCCATTATGACTTAAGGGGATTGTCACTAATGATAATAAGCATCTTCGGAGTCATTTTAACTCCACTTACTAAAGTCATCCCTTTTCCACCTAAAATCTGCAGGTGCCTTAGACTTTTGTGGGGATGTATGTTAACAGGAAATAGTTCTTCATGCCTCCCACGAGCCCTTGTATTTTTTTAATTTTTTTCTTTTTTCATTTTGAGAGAGAGGAACATTGATTGGAGAGAGCAACATCCAGGGGCTGCTTCCTGCACGCCCCTCCAGGCTGTGTGCGTGCTCCCGGCTTAGCACACGTGCAAGAACCGTGCAAATGAATGCACCAGTAAGCGGGGTCCTCTCTCTCCCGTCCCCTCCCTCCCTAAAGAGGAAATGAAATAAAGACTCTGATCACCTACCCGTCTCCTAGTCTAGTGTCCCTGGGTTGAGAACAATGAGGACACCAGAGACTTGGGGTAACCAGAGCTCTCCCAGTAAGACGGGAGCACTGGCGGAAACAGGGTGAAAGGTCCCCGGGACCGCTCCATGCTATTTCTGCAAATTCCTAGGAACTGTTTCAAAATGATCAGTTAAAAAAACACGCTCAAGGATGAGTACCTCTCACACACAGTCAAGAATGCCAACGTTGCCGGAACCGGTGTGGCTCAGTGGGTAGAGCATTGGCCTGCGGACTGAAGGGTCCCGGGTTCGATTCCAGTCAGGGGCATGTACCTTGGTTACAGACACATCCTCAGTGGGAGGTGTGCAGGAGGCAGCTGATTGATGTTTCTCTCTCATCGATGTTTCTAACTCTCTATCCCTCTCCCTTCCTCTCTGTAAAAAAGTCAATAAAATAAGGAGGAAAAAAAAAGCACGCCAACGTTTTTAAAAGGTTGGAGACTAGGGAGTAAGATGAATGTCCGCCTGGGGCCCAAAAAGAAGAAACCACTTTGAACTCGGGCTCACAGCGGTGGCCAGGGCCAGGCGGAGGGGCTAATCTGCAGTGCTAGAAGCCAGAGCGGGGCCTGGGGGTGGGGGGAGGCCCCCATCGGACACCCCGGAGGGCAGCAGCAGCGTGCGGCCTCACGGAATAATGCTACACAACCGTGGCTGCCACAAAACCCACGTGTGGACACTGGGAAACCACTGCAAGCAGAGGCTGTTCTTGAGACGGAGGAATGTGTGGAAGCGGGCGGGGTTAGGCCTGTTACAAGCAGAAAGTGATCTGAGATGATTCTTTGGCTTAAATGCTTGTTGTAAAAAGGCATGCATAATGAAGATTATATTAAAAAGATTTTAGAGAGAGGGGGGACGGAGGGAGGCTGAGAGAGAGAAAAACATCGATTTGTTGTTCCACTTACTTACGCATTCAATGGTTAATGCTTGCGTGTGCCGCAGCCTTCATCTATGGGGAGGATGCTCTACCCCAGCGGTCGGCAAACGCATGAGGCAACAGAGCCAACTATCAACAGGACAGCGATTGACATTTCTTTTGAGAACCAAATTTTTTAAACTTGAACTTCTTCTAACGCCACTTCTCCAAAATAGACTCACCCAGGCCGTGGTATTCTGTGGGCGAGCCCCACTCAAGGGGCCAAAGAGCCGCATGTGCCTTGCGAGCCGTAGTTTGCCAACCACGGCTTTAACCGAGTTACCTGGCCAGGGCTTTATGTATGACTAGAGGCCCGATGCATGAAATCCGTGCAAGAGTAGCCTTCGTCCTACCAGCTGCCGGCCCCAGCCTTCCCCTGGCACCGGCCCCAGGCTTCCCCTGGCATCCGGGACCCGGCCTTCCCTCTGGGCTTCCCTCTGGCACCTGAGACCTGGGCTTCCCTTGCAGCCCCGGCCGTGTCGGGAAGGTTGTCCGGTCTAATTAGCATATGATGCTTTTATTATTATAGAGTTTACATTGTACTTGGTGAAGCACTCGAGTTAATTATTTTAAAACCATAAATAACCCTGAAGGCCTTTCCAGTCAACACTGAGGACAAAATGATTTGGTTGATAACGTAAGAGAAAGGGAAAGATAAAAACACCATCATTCATAAATGATTTCCGAAAAGCTGTGAGTCGTGGCTGGGGAGCCCGGGCGGGGCGCTGTCGAGATACACGGAGCTGAGGGTGTGACCCCGGTCGAGAGCGCACACAGGAAGCAACCACTGAACATAAATGAGTGAAACAACAGATTGGTCTCTTTCTCTCTCAAATCAATCAATAAATTTTTTTAAAAGAATGGAAAGCTGTACGTTATAAAGAAAAAAAAGTCACTGCATTCTTATTGATCAGGACCATGCAAGGAGGAACACCAAAGAGATTTACAAAATCAACACAATATTTACGGTGGATTACGTAACTTAGCTCAGGATATTAAAGATTTAATTAGGAAAAAATATGTACCTAATAATAAGAATTAAAAAGATAAGGACAAAAGAGAAATTACCAATTCCTGGCTGAAAGGCCTAAATAAAGTTAATACTTCCCAATAGATCACAAGGATTTAATGTAACATGGATTTTAAGTCCCTGTAGAATTAATTTTACAACTTGATAAATTGCAATCAGGATTCATCTAGCAGAATAAGTGTGCAAAGTACATCAAACACAGATTTCTTGAAATATAACAATAGTTGTAGGTTTAGCTTATTAGGTTTTAAAGCATCTTACAAAGCAACAACGAGCCAGTTTACAAGGCCAGGAGAAAAACAAAGGAAGACACAAATGACAGTAATATACTTAAGATTCTAGAAGTAAATTGAAACTATTATAAGATGAACCAGAAAGAACATAACAATGGTGATGAGCTAAGAGTTAATAAACATAAAAACAGTAAAGGAGCATTCATCACTCTATAGCATACATAGGCCAAAGCAGTGAATATCAAGCCGACAAGAAAATAGAACACTTACAACTACTCAGAGAAGGGTGCAATGAATACAGCCGGCCAAATGTTTAATGAAACAGAGGCAAGAGAAAAAATATTGCAAGGGTATAGTACACTCCTATAAGATCAACACGCATTTTCCACTTATTCGATACTCAAAGTAGAAAAATTCAGTTTTATACTTGGGAAATTCAGACAGTAAGCCAAGACATGTAAGAATATCTAGGCACACTAGCATTGGGAAATTAAGATTCTTAACTCTTAGATACATATTAATGTAGCAATACAAAGTTACAGTAACCATGTTGATGAGGCTGTGGAGGCCCAAATATACTAAAAAGTTGCTAAATACATTGTAAACTGGTTCTATGTTTCAGGAAAAGAAACCAATCAAAGCTAAGAAGTTGACACTGCTATTTCTAACAGTGGGAAAGGCGACTAGCCCAAATGCCTAGGGAGCGAGTCTCATGGGAGGTCCCAAAAGGGAAGAGACTCACTCGCCCAGGAAAAAGGACAGAGACTGTAGGGGAGACAGAGCAGTGAAGAGAAAGATCACTGACTTACAAGTTCAAGTTCACTATTTTTCAAGTTGCAGAGAGAGAAAGATGCCTTATTAGCTACGGAAATTTGCAAAGATACTGCACCATCTTCAAGGACGATCACTGCGTATTGTATGCATAAGGTGCCTTTTCCTTAATAGTAACAACAATAACAATAGTCAATAATAGAAATGACATGCAAGAAGAGTCACTGGGGAGTGACCAGAACGTGAAATGACCAAGTCCCTGTGAAGCCCACACATACCACCGGCTCCGCGACCTGGAGCAGTGTCTGGTCAGAACGGTTACCGCTGGGCCACACACATTCTAGGTCACCCGTCAGCACGCAAAGCTTAGGGACAGGGTGCTCTCCTCTGCCCAGACCGCCGCCTTAGGCTCACAGCCCTCAGCCCAAATGTGTGCCAGAATCCGGTGCCCACGCAGACATGTGTGTATTTAGGGGGAAGCTAGTCCACAGGCAAGAGAGAAAGCTGGTGACCAAGACTTTCCGCAGGGGGTGGAATTCTAAAATTCTTGAGGATAATGGAATGAGCATGAGCAGTACCGAGTCTCTCCACTGCTCAGTGGCTACTGGGGGGGGGGGGGGGGGGATAGTTCTGTGCGACTCTGTAGATAATGCTGCTGATCAGCGTTCCAAGTCTCAGGACTTCAGTGAACTAATAGGATGACTGGCTTCCCTGGAAAAGAACAGCAGTCAGCCGAAACCGGTTTGGTTCAGTGGATAGAGCGTCGGCCTGCGGACTTGAAAGGTCCCAGGTTCGATTACAGTCAAGGGCATGTACCTTGGTTGCGGGCACATCCCCAGTGGGGGTGTGCAGGGGCATGTACCTTGGTTGCGGGCACATCCCCAGTGGGGGTGTGCAGGAGACAGCTGATTGATGTCTCTCTCTCATCCATGTTTCTGACTTTCTATCCCTCTCCCTTTCTCTCTGTAAAAATCAATAAAATATATTTTCTAAAAATAGCAGCAGTCAGTGAAGTACAACTCACACTAATGGAAACAAAATTCTACCAGGAAACAAGACCCAATCCTAATATATTGTTGTCTAAGCAGTGATTTTCAACCTTTTCCATCTCATGCACACACGAAGTAATTTCTAAAACTCTGCCGCACACCAAAAACTGTTTTCTATCTTCTCCTGATCTGACGAAAACAGAAGGGGTAATTTGGCTTCCTGCACATCGGAATCCCATTGTTGTGTGGCTGTTGTCATTTTCATGTGACAATCTAAGGGAAAAGAGGTCTGTGTCCCTGACTCAGGTACTGCAAGTTTTAAAATCCTCTGCTCTAAAGTAAACTGTAGAGATTGAGACGAAGGGGGTTCAAATACAAGAAAATATCTGAAAACTAGAAAAGAAAATTCTCACAGACTGCAAACGCGCCCAGAACAGCACAGGCCCTCAATCCAATTTCTGGGTTCCTCGAACCAGTGAGGGTGAAGGTCAAGTCTTCGCTTTTTCCTCTCTTCCTTCAAAATCTCGGGCAAATATATATTTGGAATGTACTTTATAAAGAGAGGCAGAAGGACCGGACCAATCAGTAAGCGATAAACACATCAGACCCATTCAGACTCGGGATGGTTTACATCTTAGGGCTCCTATGAACAGCGTGACAATTTTTTAAAAATATATTTCATTGATTTTTTTACAGAGAGGCAGGGAGAGTGATAGAGAGGTAATAACATCCATCAGCTGCCTCCTGCACACCCCCTACTGGGGATGTGCCTGCAACCAAGGTCCATGCCCTTGACCAGAATCGAACCCGGGACCCTTGAGTCCACAGGCCGACGCTCTATCCACTGAGCCACACCGGTCAGGGTGAGCAACATGACTATGGTCCTAAGATTCTGCAGAGATAAACACTGACAGGGGAAAAGGGTTCTGCGCCACAACCTATATCGAGACTACAAAGCACACTGTCTCTCTCTCGCTCTCCCCGACACGCCAAAAGCAAGCCCCTGGGATGGGCCTTTCCTTCCCTTTCTCCAGGCTTGTGACCTCAGGCCTGGCCGTCCCGAAGCTCAGACCTTAGGGGTTCAACAAGGCGTTCAGAACACCCCGGAACCAGAGTCGGACGGAGCCCTCTCGGGGATCAGGATAAAAAGCGTTTTCTTAAACCAGCTCACACATCAAAATGCCCCAAATCCTCTTTCAAACCTCTCTTTCCTCTCCTTTGTTCACAAAGTGGAAGCGACATGGTGATGAGAAATGAGACGGAACGATGCAAATTGAAGACACACACGCCTGCCAAGGAACCTGCCCACGAAAACAAACTTACTTCACGGCCGAACCGAACACAGAACTTTCTTAAGGAACAGGGGAACCCGGGAGCATCCGTAACGCAGAGGACACACGCATGGATAAGACGGACACAGGAAACAAATTAGACTTTTCCCCAAACGACCTTCTAACCTCGCGAGTGGGCGCTGAAGTCAGGAGCGAGACACGCAGAGCTCTAATCCTCCGCCCCCTTTAAAATCCACGTTCAGTGAGAGCAGACGCGCCTACCCGATGTGGAGGCGTTAATGCTCTCCAGAGCCTCCAACACTTCAACCAGCCCACCCCAACACTCAGGGCTCTCTGCCCCCTTTCCGACCCCGTCTTTCCAAGCTGCTCACCCCCGTGACCACGGGGACACGAAGCAACAGTAAGTTACAGAGTCCTGGGACCAGTGGACGGGGAAATGGTCTCTGAGAGCACGGGGCGCTGAATTCTACTTAACGTTTGACAATTTACAAGTAAAATCCCAAACGTTCAGCAGCAGAAAGACACCGAGTGCCGGGAGCCAGCTGGTGCGTGCAGTCCCCGGGGCGGGTCACCCACTGGCCCTCGTGTGTGGACTAACCGTGGCCCAGCTCCGTCTGGGCGTAGGTGCCAATTATCTCGAGTCCTTGGGAGGAAGGCAGCCATTTCTCTTGCTGAGCAGCGGTGCCCTGATTCAGCAAGGTGGGCACAAACATGGAGAAATGGAGGCCCACGGGTTCCACAAAATTGATCATATGTAGTCTACGGGAGAGAAAAGAAAAGGGTCTCACTCACCGGAAACCGCATCTACCACCCTCCCTGCCTGCCGGGCCGGGCCGGGGTGAGGGTCAGGAGCACCTGGCCCCCTTCCTGTGAGATGAAGTGCCAACTGGACCACATGGCCACCCAAGAGCCAACAGCAGAGTCCAGCGGCACCTTTTCTGCCCCTCGTCACTGCCGGAGCAGAGTGCCTCTTCGGTTCCGCACTCAATCCAGGCAGCCAGTCTACCATCGCTTGAGCCTAAAAACACCTTTTGGTTTTTGTTTTGTTGGTTGGATTGGTTGGATTTTTGGTGTCTTTATTTTTGCTTTATTTCTGGTTTTACTTATCTGACAATCAAAACAATTCCATACAGCACTTATCTGTAGCTCTGTTAACAAAAATCCTAAAGAAGCCCTAACCGGTTTGGCTCAGTGGATAGAGTGTTGGCCTGCAGACTAAAGGGTCCCGGGTTCGATTCAGGTGAAGGGCATGTACCTTGGTTTCGGGCACATCCGGGGGGGCGGGGGGGGGGGGGGAGAAGGGGAGTGCAGGAGGCAGCTGACTGATGCTTCTCTCTCACCGATGTTTCTAACCCTCTATCCCTCTCCCTTCCTCTCTGTAAAAATATCTTTTATTCGTTATTTTTAAAAATCCTAAAGAATGTAGCTTCGAAGGAGACTTGACTTGGGGTGGTGGTCACACAACACACCGCACACCTGAAACCTACACTAGTGTAATCTTATCAACCGATGTCACCCCATAAAATTCAATAAAAAACAAACAAACACTAAAAAAAAAGTGTAAGTCAGGAAAGTGAACACCAACTGGACAGTTGATGCATTAATTAATTTCTGTGAATGTTTTCTGCACGCCAGCACTATGTGGCTACGTTAAAAAGAGAATTCCTTAGAGACGCAGAGGAACACGTTGCAGACGAAGAGAAAAGCAGGCAGAAAGCACCCTTCCCGAGGTAGCTGAGGCCAACGCCCGGCTGGCCAGCCGCTCGGCGCCAGGGCGGGGGACGGCCGCCGGCCTGCAGCGGTTACAGATGGGTCAGGAGGCGCAGGAGCCGGTTACACTGGCCACTGGGCTCTGAAAACTACTCTGGACTAAAGGAATCCTGATCACAATAAAGTTCGGCCTTCAACTGTTTTCTCATGGAACAGACGCTGTGAAATGATCGAAATACAAATGACAGTCAGCCTGGCTACAGTGATGACAGATTCTACAGGGGCCTGTTTTGTTCTGTCTGTCGAAAGAGCCGGAAGTGGCAAATAAACAGCTGATGCTCGTGAAGAGGAGGCAGTGTCGCCGCCAGGGTCCTGGTCTGGACAAGCAGAGCATGAATTCGGGGACAGGTGGCCCTGAAGTCACCCCACCATCTCCCCGGGGGAAAGATCACCCTCCAGAGGTGCTGGACAGACTCACACACCCGAGGAACAGCTGGACTAGCCATCACCCACGGTCTCTGATTTTCACAGCGACATCAGCTGTCACCGAAACTGAGCGGAGGGAGAGGGGACAGGAGTGTGAACAGAAGGGGGGGGCTGCTTTCCCAGGCACTGCTGCCCCAAGGGGGGTAACACACCTCACGAACACATCCTGTCTCACCGGCCCTGGACACAGCTGAGTGTGAACGTCATGGTCAAAGGCAGGACGAGAAGCAGAGCACTCCCTAACGAGCGTCTCACAAACGAGGAAGTGAGCCCAGAGTTCTGAGAAACACAAGCAGTCACTCAGGTGCTGAAAATGGTGCCAAAAGATAAAAATAAAAAAGACACGCCTGCCGAACCGGTTTGGCTCAGTGGATAGAGCGTCGGCCTGCGGACTGAAGGGTCCCGGGTTCGATTCCGGTCAAGGGCATGTACCTTGGCTGCAGGCACATCCCCAGTTGGAGGTGTGCAGGAGGCAGCTGATCGATGTTTCTCTCCCATCGATGTTTCTGACTTTCTATTCCTCTCTGTGAAAAATCAATAAAAAATATATTTAAAAAAATAAAAGACACTCCTCCTTTCAAGAGGGAACTGAGGGTGTGGGTTTGTAACGTGACGACGGTGGCACACACGAAATTCTCGGGAACTGAGAAGGGAAGACGTGACTCGAGACAAAGACTGCGGGGTGTGTCTGTTCTCAATAGCATACTGCGCTGTGCGGGCTTTTTCTGGGAGGCCCTTAAAAATCAGCCTCATGCCTGACCGACGTGGCTCAGAGGGTGAGCGTCAGCCATCGAACCGGGAGGCCAGCGGTTCGATGCCCGGTCAGGGCCCAGGCCCGGGGTGTGGGCTCGGTCCCCAGGAGGCAGCCGATCAGTGATTCTCTCTCCTCACTGATGTTTCTACCCCTCCCTCTCCCTTCCTCTCCGAAATCAGTAATATATTTTAAAAGAGAGAGGAAATCAACTTAAGAACAAAATCTGAGTGCTTGTGTTCCTAATCCTCACCAGGGATATTTTTCCCATTGATTTTTTTTTTTTAAGAGAGAATGGGAGGGAAGCTGGGGGGGGGGGGGAGAGAGAAGAGAAACATTGATTCCCTTGACTAGGAATCGAACTCAAGACCCTTCAGTCCAAAGGCTGACGCTCTAACCACTGAGAAAACCAGTCAGGGCTGAGTGCCTGTTTGATGTCTCCTGAAGATGCTTTTGGGAACCGGCTTTGGAACGTAAGGGCCCCAGTGACAGTTGCTGTAGCTCAGTTGGCTAGAGCGTGGTCCCACGCCAAGGTGGGGTTCAACCCCTGGTCAGGGGACATACAAGCAGCACCCAATGAGACACAAATAAGTGCAGCAACGAATGGATGTTCCTCTCTCTCTCTCAAAACCAATAAAAACTAAATAAAAACCTAAAAAAGATAAAATCCACGGCTGATTCTCATTAAAATTTTAAATTACTCAACAGTTTTTTTTTTTTCATAGCAAATAATCTAGTTAACAGACAAAATTACAGGAAAGATTTAGAAAAACAGCTTTTATAACAGCAAGGTCTTATTTTCTCTGAGACTGAAAAATTCTATTGTTGCTCAAGTTGAGAAATTTCAAAGTCATTTCACTAATATTCAGTCACCTTCAAAAGTGAGTTATATTTTGATAGAAGTGGATGTAAAAGAGACCAGTCAATGCCCCAAATCCCCAGAAATACTCTAGTTTTCCATCAATTCTAGCACGCCCCACCCCAATGTTAGCATTTAAGAAATCTGATGTACCTCCCAATTTGAGCTATGTGTTTAGTTATGTAAGACGTGGGTGTCAGTTACAGTCAGAGGAGGCTTAAGACCCGGCATTGGAGACTTGCCCAGATTACTTCTCAATCCCCTTCGCCAACATATTGATCTCCCGACACCTCCTATGGACATTGGAAGGATGTCAAAGGGCATGTTCAAGTCTGTCCTTTAATCCCCGGACAGCGAGGTCTACTGCCTGCTGTCCACTAATCTTTAACCCACAGGAAGGACTTTGTCCCATTTCCTCACGACTTCACTTGAGTCTGTTTGCCATCACAGATGATGAAATCGTCCAACCAACTCTGAACTACATCGCATCAACCACTGAAAAGCAAAACAAACATAAACCTCTCTTTTAGTGCTACCTGAAGGAATAGTAAAATCTTAGCCACATTTGAAGGTTTACAAACCCAGGTTGGGTAATTCAGACACATAATCTCCTAGGGAGTAGCTCTACTTCAGTGGTTTTCAGCAGGTGTGTGGCAAGAGGCGCGCTGGTGTCACAAGAGGCTTTAAAAACTCGCGATACCAGCTCCGGTCAGGCAGCTCAGCTGGTTAGAGCACTGTCCTGACAAGCAGAGACTTGGGGTTTCATCTCCAGTCCGGGCACACACAGACATCACCGATGAATGCGTAAACAGCCCGAGACCGGAGTGGCTCAGTGGATAGAGCGTTGGCCTGCGGACTGAAGGGTCCCGGGTTCGATTCCGGTCAAGGGCATGTACCTTGGCTGCGGGCACATCCCCAGTAGGGGGCGTGCAAGAGGCAGCTGATCGATGTCTCTCTCTCATCGATGTTTCTGACTTTCTATCCCTCTCCCTTCTGCTCTGTAAAAAATCAATAAAATATATTAAAAAAAAAAAAAAGAATGCATAAATAGCCGACACCGGTTTGGCTCAGTGGACAGAGCATCAGTCTGAGAACTGAAAGGCCCCAGGTTCGATTTCGGTCAAGGGCACGTACCTTGGTTTCGGGCACATCCCCAGTGGGTGTGTGCAGGAGGCAGCTGATCGATGTCTCTCTTTCATCGATGTTTCTGACTTTCTATACCTCTCCCTTCCTCTCTGTAAAAAAACCAATATATTTTGAAAAAAATAAAATGCATAAGTAAATGGGACAAATAAACATTTCTCTCTCTCCCCCTGAAGTCAATAAAAAAGTTAAAAGAAAATTTTTAAAGTTCTCTAAAACAAAAACATATAATATCTGACCATTTATTCAGGGGCACTGACCTCTTTTCTCTTATCAAATAAAAAACAATGACAACAGCCAACATAACAGTCATCTGGTGTAAATGAATCAAATTTATACCTTTCCTTTTTGTCAGATTAGCAAAAAATGCGTTTTTTGGTGTGCCACAGAATTTTAGTAATGAGTTCATATGGGACATGAGATGAAAAGGGTTGACAGTCACTGCTCCACCTCAGTATCTCCCCAGCCATGAGCTACAAACTTTAAAAATAAAAAAAGAGCATTTGGAAGTAAGTACTCTTAATTTGGACTACCAAAAGTAAATTGTGTTTTTATAACAAAAATGGAAAGGAATTCCGAGGGTAGTGCTAAGGGCCACAGTAAACTATTTCACATTGACGAGAATAGTGAAGTTAATAATTACATACCAGCCGGCCAGCATGGCTCAGGGGTTGAGCATCAACCTATGAACTGGGAGGTCATGGTTCGATTCCAGGTCAGGGCACAGGCCCTGGTTGCAGTCTTGTCCCCAGTGGTGATGGTGGGGAGGGGAGGTGTGCAGGAGGCAGCTGATCAATGAGTCTCTCTCATCACTGATGTTTCTCTCTCCCTCTCTCTTCCTCTCTTAAAAAATAAAAATTAGAAAAACATTAGATACCAAATGAACTACAGGCGGTATTATGGGATAAGTGACTATCTATATATATAAAAGGCTAATATGCAAAGTGTCCCCTTGGGAGTTCCACAGGGAATTTGATCACTTGCTATGACATGTGCTGACCACCAGGGGGAAGTGTGGAATGAAGGAAGGCCCCAGCCAGCAGCCAGAAGGCCCCGATTGACCCTGATTGCAAGCCAGGCCTAGAGACCCTACCCCACACAAATTTCGTGCACCGGGACTCTAGTTACTACATAAAGGCAAAACTTTTAATATGTCTCATTTTCTCTTGGCTCTTGAATATGACTACTCATCATATGTCATCTTTACTGATGAAAATAGTGAAGTTCTTCTAAAATATAAAAACCTAAAAGAGGAAATGCCCAGGAATAAATGAGAAGTGGGAATCTGGTATTAATAAGGCCAAAGGGAATCTGGTATTAATCAGATCATGTAATTATAGAATGTTTGCTTAGATAAAGGCAAAAACAAAGAGCATTTTTTTCCAATTAAAAAAAAACAACAACACAAATTGTCTGAAAAAAGAAAGGTACTCTGTTCAGTGCTGGGACCTCGGTATTTTTTGAGGCCTCATAGGCACCAGAGAACCGGTTAACACTACACCAGATTCAACAATGCCGAGTTCTTAGGATGCTTTCTATTCGTTCTGAGGTTTGACTAAAGTTCTTCATCCCTCCCCCGTTTTCCATGATTTAAAACTCAAGAGCTACACTACCATAAAAAAAACACAACGTTATCGCTATGAAATATTTACTATTGTTTGGTCTCGCAACGGAAGATTCCCTCGGAGTCCAGCGTCTAAAGGTAGCAAGCCTCCGTCCCACAAAGAGCCAAAGCACTTTGAGTTGGAATCACTCAAACTGAGGCTCCAGGAATGAAAACTGCAGGGTCACCAACGTGTTATCAGCATTCCACAATGTCATTCTCTTACAAGGCTTAGGGGCAAAGGTAAACATTCTCTTCCACACACACAACTTCCAAGTGGGTGAAAACAGGCCAGTGGGAGTCTTCAGACGCCAGGCCCGATGCACAAGCCCCCCCAGACTGCGGATTTCCAGTCTGGGCTTTGGTCATCGGTGAACATTCGATCTGCGCTAAGGCGTACCTACTTTTTAAACCACATGATTTCATCGGGGTCTGAGATGCCAAACTCCCTGATCTTCTTCACCAAGGTGGCACTCTTCCTAACAGCCACCTCGTATCGCTGGCTGCGAGTGAGGAAGTTCAAGTCCTCGTGCTTGAAGTCTGGGTCGTTCAGAATCAGGTTCTCTGGAAGGGATTAAAGGGCATCAAGACGAAGACAGACATTCTGGGCTCCGTTACACCGCCCTGAATCACAGCCGGTTCCAGAGTCCCGGCCCAGGGGTCCCCTCTGCGGAAGGGCGACCCTCCCACCCAACCCCCGCCACAGGCCGTCCTCAGAAGCGGGGGATCCGGCTCCCCTAAAGTTGGGCCAGAGCCTACGTCCTACAGCACCCCCAGTCGGTATCGAGGGAGGCCTGGCCCGCAGCCCTCACCGATCTCTCGGCGTCGCCGGGTGTTCTCCGGGCTGCCATCCAGGATGTGCGTGAGCAGCTCGGGGTCGAAGCTGGCGGAGGCCCGCTCCCGGCGCAGGTCCTGATTCATGGTGACAGCCATCGGAAGCAGCGGAGGCCCAGACGCCGTCGACGAAGGTTGTCAGAATCTCTGGCGCGGGCCGGGCCCTGGAGCTGCCCTAGGACCGCGCGAGTCCCCGCCCCCGCCCCGCCCACGCCCGCCCCTCTCACCTCCCCGCGGCGGCTGGGCGTGTGAGCGGCCTTAGCCAAGCAGGCGGCGCCGCCCGAGGAGTCTCCTTGGACTCAGGTCAGCCCCCGGGAAGGCGAGTCCCCACCTCTCGGCCTGGGGAGGGGAGCCCCTGACCCGACCCCCTCAAAAAACCCGGGGAAGAGACCCCGGAAGCTGCTCCAGCCTGGAGGGAGGGGGAAGTGCGGCGCGCTCAGTACCGCCCCTGGTCACGCGATCATTCGAGGCGGAAAAAGGAAGCACAAAGACGGCCCGGCGCTCAAACCGGTTGGCTGGAGGCTTGGGAAGGGGCGGGACTACAAGGTAAAGGCGGATTGCGCCTGCGCCATAGGAGTTGCCCACCTTGCCGCTTCCGGGTCCAGGCGCCAAGGCCTCCCGGGGAAAGAGCGGGGAAGGAGACTCAAGGTCCTGGGGGTGGCGGACCTGTGGGCTTTGCGCAGTTGCGAAGGGCGGTCGTAGGGGTTCCCCAGAGCCGCCCGGATTGGATCTGGGAAGGACGGGGACGGAAGTAACCGTGGCGAGAGGCTCTAGTTATCTTTTGTGAAGATCATGGCCTCTTCGCTGCCCGAGGCGTAGGCGCTGTGAGCTGGGTTTGGGCGGTGGGCGCGGGCTTGGAATGAGACCGAGCTAGCCCTGTACTTAGAGATCTTGGAATCCGCTTTATTGTTTTCACACTTATCATCGTCGTCATCCACGTTGGGAATGCACACGTTTTTTAAAGACCCAGTACAGGAGGGGTGATGAAAGCAAAGTTCAGCCTTAGAAGCAGCCACGTTTAATCAGCTGTGCTCTTAGTTCTGGTTCCTAAAAAGCTGATCAGTAAAACACTTAGATGCTGTTTCTTTATTTGTTCGTTTTCGTTAGCCTTTCACTGAACGCCATGATAATGAAGAGAAAGCACACTACACCATCCTCTTTCCATCCCCCTAATTTACCTTTAAACCTCATCAACATCCTCAGTCCCGTTTTTTAAAAAAAATGTAGGAAGTGGCCAAACCTGTAGAGAATTTTTATGAGCTTATTTGAGCCAAATTGACGCCATATTTGGGGAAGCAAGATCGCAAATGCTACGGAGAAGAACAATTTCGCAGCTTTTATGTATTTGGAATGAATGGAGAAGATGTAAGGGAAATTACATGGAAGTGGGGTTTGGATTACAGGACCATTATCAACAGTACGTGCTCTATTGAGGGTGATTTTGCTTATTGCAAAGCTGTGTTAACTTAGCTGCTCAAGAACAATGGACACGTCTGGCTTAAAACCTTTTCCTATAGAAGTTACAGGCATGGGACGTGATTGCCCACCGGATGACCTGCCTCTTTAGGAATTTATGATCAGGTCACCCTGTGAAGTTAACTTCCTGTAGAATCTTTCTTTTTTTCTGTCCACAAAACTAGACATTTCATGCTCTGTCCCTTCCAGCACTTCTCAGTGGGAACGACGAGTGAATCATTCACCTCCAACACAAAGTGCAAGGAAGTACCAAAAAATTAAGATTAACAGTGTTCTAAGAAAAAAATGTTTAACAAATCCAAATTAATGCAAGAAAATCCACAATGAACAGAATAGCAAAATTTTAAACACATACAGGTTCATGATTACTGATTGTTTTGTCTCGGCCCTCGTATACTTGGGGAAGGCACTATTGCTGATGCTGTTTCTAATGCTCGCAGGCATTAAGATATTTATTTTGGCTACGGTGTTTAGATTGTATTCCTCTTGGCAAGAACTGGCTCAAGATCACCAAGACAACAAAACCAAGTTTATCGCTTCCTCGGGCAAGGAGAACGCTACTCGGCAAAACTTGGGCAGTGTCTCAGAGAGGAGAAAGGTAAGGCCGGGGTTTCTGAGAATTCCAAGTTTGGTTTTAGGCCAGTTTTTCAGTTTGGAGTCTTGATTAGGATTGTAGAAGCCCATAGAAGTGTGTGCCCCAAAGAAGGACTGACTACTGTACAACTGTTAAGTCCGGGACGCCCGCCGCTCTCACAAAGGCACCAAGAGATGTTCTTATGCAAACAGCAAAGGGTTTATTCACCAAGCATGCTGGGGCTCACAGCATACCCTGAAGTCAGAGTAGAGGCTGAGAGCCCCGAGGCAGGGCAGAGCCAGGGCTTAAATACCCTGAGGCAAACAACAGGGTCACACAGAGGTCGTCAGGGGGGCTTGTTACAGTTTGTTTTTCCCAAAACCGTTGACATTTACATTAATCTCAGTTTCACATTCTTGGTCAAGCATTCCGTTTTCCTGTTCCCTTATCATTACCCCTGGGCTCTCCCACTCTGCAGGAGGGGCAGGATTTAATTTACTGGTTAATGTTTCTGTAATCTTTGCTACTAATCTAGTCGCCCCACAGGGTGCACCTTACCGGCCACTGCTTCCAATTCTGCTGCCTTACATTCCCCCCTTTTCTTTGTCCGGTCTCTAATCCTAGAGACCATCTGGTTCATTTAGTACTGTACACACATCCGGGTGCAAGGTAGGCCACCAGGCACCTGGTGTATGGGTCCCTTTGACTGACCAGACTACTTGCCCCGTTGGGTTCACCACTTCCCAGGTCAAGGCAAGAGGGGCATGGGGATTGCTAGCCACCAGGGGAAGGAGGCAGAGTCCTACCCACGCGGCGAACACGCAGCTTAAGGGGGCTGTCAGTCTTTTCCACTGTCCATTCGGGTCCAGGCGGTGGTGCGGGCTTGAGATGGGAGGCATGGATCCAGGAAGCGATGCCATCTACCTTCACCGCGGTCGGGGTGGTTAGCAGTACCAGGTAGGGTCCCTTCCACCGGGGTTCCAGACTGTGAGTCTGATGTCTTCTCACCTACACCGAGTCCCCGACTTGGAAGGAATGAGGAACCTTGAGCTCCCCCGGCTGGTAGGCGGAGGCTAGCGGCTTCCAGACAAATTGCTGGTCAATTTAGTGAAGGTCTCCTTAACGGTTCTATTCATCCTCTCTACCTGACCTGAACTTTGGGGCCTATAAGCACAACGTGATTTCTAATCTGCTCCTGTAGCCTTGGCTACTGCCTGTGTTAACTGTAAAATAAAAGCTGGCCCGTTGTCTGACCCTAACATAGCAAGAAATCCATACCTGGGTAGGATGTCTTCTAGCAGCTTCTTGGCCACCGCCTGAGCTGTTTTATGCTTGGTTGGGCATGTCTCTACCCATCTAGAAAAGGTGTCCTTCTCCTGCTGTGCATTTTCTATTTTAGCTAAATTAATTTAATCTGAAAACTTGACTGCTATTTTACTGTCAAATTTAATACCCTAACAACAATCTTAGTTTACCCTATAATTATTAATGGCAAGGATTGTTTTGTATTCTTGAGTAGGCCCTGAGCATCCTGGTGCTAGCTGTTGTTAGCCAAGTTTCTGTTTGTTGCCTTGGTTCTTATCTGGGCTGGTCCAAGTCTTTGTCTGTTACCTGGGTCCCGATCTGAGCTGGGCGTGGGAAGTGAAGTAGCCATGGGGCAGGAGATCTCCCTCAAAAGGGGCGAGTGTTCAAGCCCCTGCAATGCTGGGGGGGTGAGGTTCTGTGCCCCACCTCTGTTGGCCCCCATGTTCTCTCCTGATGGCCCCTCTGCGACTGTGCCTGTCTTAGGTTGTCCCTCCCATGAGGAATCTTACCCGTCTCTGGCTAACCAGCCATCCTTAGGGGTCAAGCAGGGTGAAGTGAGGTTCAGTTCCGTCTCCTTGGTAGCCTATGCCCATGTGGCCTCCACGCCCAGTACCTGCCTTGGGATCCCCTCGCCTGCTGGCCGGTCCCCGGCACATGATCATATATTTTGAGGAACTCAGGTTTCCTCTCCAGGAGGGCCCACCTCACACCATTGGGCCACAGACAGATCTATGGTACCAGCCATCACGAGGCTTCACCCTCAGCATGTACAGGAAACTCAGGCACCAGCTGTGGGCAATTGGACTGTGAAAGGAGGATCCCTCCTTGGCAAAAGGGCCAACACAGAATGCTCGTTGCCTATCCAAGGAGGCCTTTCACGCAGTGGAAGGGATTAAATATTTTCACGTCCCTTTTCAATTGCTGCCAATCATTCAAAGGTTTAGTTTATATTCTTTGCTTTAAGCCATGGCAATTCAATTTCAAACTGGCTGTCAAATTGCTTTTTGTATAGACAAGGTCTAATTACATGTTTCTGCACCTCTCCTAGGAGCAAGTGGTGATAGTAGACGTGTTTTAACTTTTGTCTACCCTCCTTTGGTGTCCATGCAAGCCAGAAGCCTTTACAACTGATTACGGCTAGCCTGGCAAGAAAGACTTTCTTAGGCATTCTTGGGGTTCTGGTTTTCTCACCAATTTACTCAGCCTTCTGTACCCGCCTTCTTTACTATGCCCTAAGGACTATCTGCAATAGGGATCATTTGTCCTAATAAAGGTAATTCGGGCCGTACTCGTGCTACTTGGGCTGGGGAAACTGCCTCAGTTCTTAGCAGCTCATCCCGAGCTCCACCTGTTAACGTTCGGAGAGGAAAGATCAGAGTCACCTCCAAGTGAATTAAATAAAGGTATCATTTCTCCACCAGATTTTCAGATAAGGTCTCAGCCAATTAATGTCCCCTAATAATTTCTGAAAGTCATTTTCATTTAAAGTTTCTAAGACAATCTTATCTCCACCTTCTGAGGCCTAACGCATTGGTATGCAATTATGGTTCCTAGATATAGGAAAGGCGTTCCTTTCTGTACCTTTTCTGGAGCAATTCTTAAGCCCCATTTAGGGAACTTCTCTTCTAATTCGGAACATGTGGCCAAAGACTCCTCTTCCCGTGGGCTTCCTTTAGCTAGGATGGGCTCCTTAATTCCCTGATCATTGTTTCCAGAGCCTTGACCAGTCTGATATCCCATTTGGGTCATTACCTGCTGTCCTGCGCTGGTAATAATACATCCCTGTAAACCCTCTTAGACATCCCCAGTCCCATGAAGTTGACCGAAATTCCAGAGATGATGGAAGGCTGAAACCATCCCATCAATCCTTTCTCATCTTGCCACCTTAACAAGGTGGCACTGCCATTGTGTGTCATGAGGAACTCCCATCCCCCTAACTAAGTCCATAGCATCTACTGTGGACTAACTTGGAGGCCAGAATTCTTTGCTGATAACACTAACATCCGCTCCAGAGTTCACCAGACCCCTAAATTGTTTTCCCTCTATTTTTAAATTAATCATAGCATGGGTTTTGCTAATTTCATGTATCCAGTAGATGTCTGAGCTTCTAAATTCTTGTATTCCTCTTTTCCTCATTTTAGCCTCACCTTGCTGAACATAAGGTACAAGTAGTGTCTGAGCAAACCTTTGTCCTGGAGTAATTTACATAACAAGATTACATTCTAGTTTAGCTTTAATTTCTCCTTTATAATCTGAATTAATGCCTCCAGGCAAAACAGTTAGTTCACTTAAGGGCGTCTCTACTCCTCCTTAAGATTAATCCTAAAATTCCCTGTGGCACAGGTTTACAAAACTTGCTTTAGGAAATGTCCTGATCCCACATTCTGACAAGCTTGAATTATCTCTGCAATGGATCTATCTTTTCTCAGGCCTCAGGCATTTTCCACAATCAGCATTGACATTTTCATTTAGCTGAAAACCTTGACTATAATTTAACAAGCTAATTCATAAAGTAACTTAAGTAGGTATCTTTAATTTAAAAAAAAAAGAAATTCATTCAGTACAGATTAGGTATCTTACTTATTGGTTCTTATTTAAGATTCTGTTGTTCAAAATTTGGCTATATTTAAGAAATATAGACCAACACAAGTCCAATTATCAGAGAAAACATAACATATTTTTTTAAAGTTATACTTTAGACATTTAATTACCACATTCATATCATTTCTCCGAGTTTAATTTGTATTTTGAACTTTTAAAGCTGAAAAGTCAAACATTTAGTTATCCTTAGATTAATAATACTTTGTTTCTAAGAAAAATACAAGACATTATCAATTAATAGCTTTAATTTTGTCCTCTAGGTTTTTCTCCTGAGGAAGCAATACTCAGATTATTAAACAAGTTTTTATCATTTGGTTAACAGCCCAGGCTGCCTCTTGACTTTTCAAAAAGGCCTTTTTTTTTCTCTGCCGGGGGGCATTCGGTAGCCAGCCTGGACTACGCTTCTTCCTCTATTAACAAAGCGGGTAGCCAGTTACCTGGGCCATTAGATCGTTACAATTAATACATTATTCATCCATATTTCAACAATTTCTGAGTTTTAAATCCAATTCCAATTATTTTAAGGCATTTACTTTGGATAAATTCTTTTTTTTTTTAAATGGCGAAGACGAGACCCAGACACCCTCTGGGGAGTGGGGTCCCTATTGGATCGCCACGCGGCTCCCTTCCCCCACACCTTCTAGATCGTGGGCCGGGTCCTGGCCTCCCCGCTGAGGGTCCCGCGCTCCTGCTCCCCAAGCCCCTGTGGCCACGCCGAGGAGCCCTGCGGGGCGGTGGTGGCAGGGCGGGGCCGGCGGCAGATGGGACTCGGAGACCGCACCTGAGCCTAGCTGCTTCTCTGGCCCCGGCTCCCTTTCCCCTGCTGCCCACACCTCCACGCCTTTATCCAGAAATTAAATTTCCTAGCTTTCCTTTAGCCAAATCAGTCAGCTTTCCAGCAGCCATCTAAAGATCCCCCATCACAGCCTAGCAGCAGGCCCAGAGCCTCCCCTTACCTTCTGCCGTGCTGAAATCCCATTCAGGCCAGGCTAGAGGAAAAAAAGTTTAAGATGCCCGGAACTAGCCTCCTGGGATGGTCCCCATTCTCTGTCCAGCCTGGTGTGGGGAGGACTGAGAGAGTTATTTGGGGACAGAGGTCTGGAGAGATCTTCAGTTGAGCTGAGGAGAGGGTCCTGGTCAGGGGGTGGTCCTGAAAGGGCGACCGTCCCGAGCGCCCTGGGGCCAACAGGATTGTCTGTCTCTTTCCCAATTTTCCCTTCGAGGGCAGGCAACCTTTTAACCACCGAGGCCTGTCAGTGACAGTGTCAATCCAGACCATCAATTTAAGGAGTTTGGTCCGGGCGGCCCGGATTGCCATGAACAGCACGGCGGACCTCACAAGCAACATTCAGGTCCAAGGTCCCGGTGGAGGGCCACCCAACCCTGAATGTGGGCCACTCCAATTCACAAACTTTCTGTAAAGCAAAATCATCAACCCAAGCTCCGTAGTCATCCGCGTGCACTTCCGAAATTCCTGAGAATTCTTAAGGAAACACTGTAATGGGGTGGAGGGTTCAGACGGACCCTGGCCCATTCTGACTGTTACTGCACAGGAGTAAAACAGCGACAGACTTTGAGCTCGGTTTTTCACTTCTGGCCAATGATCCAGAGTCAAAGACAAAGGAGTGGAGGCAGATTGACCCATGACAAGGGACACACACAGACGACAACGAACAATGAACAAAAGACAAAGACAGTCGCGACACGTTCAGACAGGAACCAAAATGGCCTAGAGATGACAACTCTCCTAGCTGGCAACAGAATCTCAGAATCAGAACCAGACGTGAATTCACCAGACGGGAGGAATCCAGGCGTCCCTGGACCTCCCCAGACTCCACCAGGGCGTCCCCCGGGGATGTGGCCTGCGACCCGAAGACACGTCTGTCGTCGCAGTCGGGGGAAGCTCACGCTCCGCCCCGACAGCCACCAGACCAAACAGATTTGCCAGCTCGGACTGGTTCCTAAGCGATCGCAACCGAAGGCGCTGTTACTCACCCCAAGAAGCGTCTGTTGGAGCCTGAAGGCGGCTGCAGCAATCTCGGTGGAACCTCCAAATGTTAAGTCCGGGACGCCTGCCGCTCTCACAAAGGCACCAAGAGACGTTCTCATGCAAACAGCAAACAACCGTCCAGAATGGGGGAAGCAGTAAGGGGAGGGCATTCAAAGACTCTCAGTGGGCAAACTGGCCACTGATATTCAAACCGTTTGCCTGGCCTGGGCAGTGGAGGGAGTCAAGAAATGCCAGTGAGGCCCTCCCCGGTGTGGCTCAGTGATAGAGTGCCGGCCTGCAGACTGAAGGGTCCCAGGTTCAATTCCGGTCAAGGGCATGGACCTTAGTTGTGGGCACATCCCCAGTGGGGGGTGTGCAGGAGGCAGCTGATGGATGTTTCTCTCTCATCAATGTTTCTGACTCTCTATCCTTCTACCTTCCTCTGTAAAAAAATTAAATATATTTTTAAAGAGATATTTCTCCACGTAGAGCTTTTGTATGTTTGTTGTATGTTGTTTTGTTTTTCAAAATAAGCGAAGGCATAACCTATCAAAAAGATGTGTTTTGTTTCTTTATTTTATTTTTATTTTAAACCACCACCCGCTGATTGTGACCCTCAGGCCCCGTTAACCCCCCTTGTGTTCTGCTCCGTGTGTCAGGAATCTCCCGCACTCCACCCCAACGCCGTGCCGACTACGCCGTGGCAACAGGCGCCGATGACGCTGCCCCAGCCCGGGACCTATTACTTCCCCTGGGAGGTCAGCGCCGGCCAGGCTCCCGACGGGGACGCGCTGAGGACGTTCGGCAGGTGAGACGCTCGTTTTTCCCACAAGGTGTGTGTGTCGGGGGGGGGGGGGGGGGGGTTGTTTAAGTGGCTGCCTCCCCCGCCAAAAAAAAAAACAATTAAAATAATCATTTTGTCTGATTAAAAACTTCATATGCATTCATTGTAAAAAAGAATGAAGACAATTCATAAAGGTGTGAAGCCAGCAAGCAAAAATCACCTGTGTTGCCGAACCCGGTTTGGCTCAGGGGATGGAGCGTCGGCCTGCGGACTGAAAGGTCCCGGGTTCGATTCCGGTCAGGGGCATGTACCTTGGCTGCGGGCACATCCCCAGTGGGAAGTGTGCAAGAGGCAGCTGATCAATGTTTCTCTCATCGATGTTTCTGACTTTCCCTCTCCCTTCCTCCCTTTAAAAAAAATCAATAAAATATATATATTAAAAAAAAAATCACCTGTGATCCCACTGTCTGAACCGCCACTGCTCATGTTTTGGTGTTCACACACTTTTTCATGTGTGTATGTATGTATATATGTATATGTGGGTGGGTATGTATATGCACTTTGTACATATACATGTGTACATACATGTATGCTGCATTTGTCAGTCATTTTATTGCCATGTGACAAAATTACCCCAAAGTTTGGTGGTTTAAAAGAATGAAAGCTTATGATTTCTGCCCTGGCCTGTGTGGCTTGAGCAGCATCTCATGCACCAAAGGGTCTCAGGCAGGTACCCAGGTTTCGGGTCCCATCTCTGGTTGGGGCACACCAGGGAGCCAGCCAACTCATGGATGTTTCTCTCTGGCCATTGATGTTTCTCGTTCTCCCGCCCTCTCCCTCCTCCTTTCTCTTAAAGAAAACACCACAGGCTGGCCGGTGTGGCTCGGTGGATAGAGCACAGGCCTTCAGACCAAAGGGTCCCGGGTTTGATTCCGGTCTGGGGAACGTACCTGAGTGGCGGCTCCTGCCTGGCCAGGGCCCTGGTCAGAGTGAGTGCGGGAGGCAACCAGCCAGTGTGTTTCTCTCACATCAGTGTTTCTCTCCGTCTTTCCTTCTCTCAAAAACAAAAACAAAAAGGAAAAACACACCACAATCATACAAAGCAAAAGCTTATTATTTTATCGTTGTTGTGGGTCAGGAGCTTGGGAGTAGCTTAGCTGGGCTAACTCCTGAAGGCTGGGTGTGCCCTGGAGGATCCGCTTCCGGTGGCTGGGTCACGTGTTTGGGGAGTTAGCACTGGCTCTTGTGGAATAGACTCAAGGAACTTTGGGGTGACAGACCTGTACTGAACTTTGACTGGGGTGGTGGTTACACCAAGTGTGTGTTTTTGTCAAGACTCGTTGGACTGAGTGTCTTTTGATGCAGGTCACTTATACCTCAACAGTTTTTCTGATTTGTTGCTGCCATTTTTATTTTGTCTGATCAAAGTAAGGCTGACCATTTTTCCTCCCAAAACTTCGGAGAACCAACTCCAGCACGTAATCATTACAAGAGTTTTACCAAAAGGTCGGTTAGTAAAGTTTGGGAGCTCAACAGGGTTGAGTCACGTGTCATTTACCTGTGGGAAACGGCTAAAAGGCACTTCCCCCAAACCTGAATAGGATTACCTGCCAGACAGCTCAGGGCATTTTATTGCCTCCTGTTGGCCAAACACCTGAACAGCTGTAGGCTGTTCCCCAAACCCACAATGTTTCTGTATTCTACCCTTTGGAACTGAACCCTTTGAAGTGTGTGTTTCCACCTTGCCGTGGGATAAATGTACTAATAAAAGCAGGGTCCTTGGTCAAGGGGAGAGCCTTCTAGCTCCTTCAGCTAGAAGCTCTTCTGACCCCCAATGCCTTCCAAAAATATCTTTCGTCCATGGACTCCTTACTCATCTATGTGCAGCCCTTTTTCTCCAGAATGCTGAACAAGAACCCGGCAATTGGTGCCCGGACAAGGGACACCGGTACCAAAACCCATTAAGCTCCAAGCTCTGTGGCAGTTCTGTGTAAGGAGAGAAACGATCGCACCTTCCCTGCCTTCCAGGTTGAGCCTCTACGACATGACTGAGTCCCGAGCCACCCTGACCGCTCAGCGTGGGGCTGAGCAGCACCAGGTCCTCGTCTGCACCAAGTTGGTGGAGCCGTTCCAGGCCCAGGTGGGCTCCCTGTACCTCGTCCTGGGGGACCTCGAGCAGCAGAAGGGTAAGCCGGGGCTACACGCGCTTTTGTACTCTGGGTTCGAGTGGTGACTCGGTTGGGACTGGGCCTGGTTTCTGACCCAACAGTGTCCCTCGCTTGGGAAAACGTTCCTCCCACGTCACCCCACAAGGGCAAGGGCTCATGGGAAACGTGATTGGGCTCAGAGCCGATCTGCCATAGGGCACTGCGAAGGCGCGGAGGAACCATTCATTCTGAAGGCCACAGAGTCCAGGCCTGGTGCCAGCTGTGCACACATTGTTTGAATCTGCCCACCAGCCCTTAACCTGAGTCTCATTCTTGCTGGCTCACAGCCGAGAAAACCGAGACTCAGAGAGGGTGGGGCTGGACTAACCATCCCAAAGTCAGGGCAAGAGAAACAGGACAGCCCGAGCCGGTGTGCCTCAGTGAATAGAGCGTCGGCCTGCGGACTGAAGGGTCCTGGGTTCGATTCCGGTCAAGGGCACATGCCTGGGTTGTGGGTTTAATCCCTAGTAGGGGGCGTGCAGGAGGCAGCCGATTAATGATTCTATCTCATTGATGTTTCCCTCTCTGAAATCAATAAAAATTATATATTTTTTTAAAACTTCTTTTAAAAGAGAGAAATAGGACACAAGGAAGGAATAAAAGCAGCCTGAGAGAATCTTAGCTGTCAGAGTTGAAGGTTGCTCTTTAAAACACAGGTGCTCCCATCCTTTGCCTCCCACGCGGGTCCCTGGGCCATTTTCCTTCACATATTTGATGTCACGATGTTGGATCTGGTTATTTTGGCTTCACGTTTTATCATAAGCATTTCCCCAGGTCATCACATTTTCCTAGGTGTAGTGTTTAACGGCTAAGTAATATTTTATAGATTAGACGTGTGACCTAACTCACGTGGCCATTGGCCATTCATATTGTTTTAATTCTTTCCTCTTGTAAGTACACTGTACACTGGTTATGGGTTAAAGCAAGTACGGTGCCATCACTCGGTAGAATATTCCGCAGCCACCCGAGGTGATGCCGCAGCCCTGGTGTATTTTAAAGCAAATATAGGACATCATCTCATTTCACTCCCACATACCTCAGGATGCCTCTCTCCCACCACCACAGTCACACCCAGCACAAACAATAGCCATTTCTTCATGTCACCTCACACCTTGTCCGTGTTCACACCCCCTGTTGCCTCAAAAACAAGCCAAGCGTTTACAGCTGGCAGCTCAGATCAGGCCCCAAGTTCACACACTGCACCCAAGCCTCCGTTCATCTGAACAGTCCTGTCCTCGTTTTTCTCGTTTTTCTTTCTGTTCATGGAAAAATAATGCCGCTGATTGGAGGACCCGCCCTCTGTGGTAGAATCTAGTGGAGTCTGGGCCTGGCTGGCCGCCTTGCTCACCCTGTGGCCTCCTTCCCTGCTGTCATGGCCTTTTTCTCTTTGGATTGTGCTGAGGGACCACATGATTGACGAGGGCACGCTCTTTAGAGAAGCACGGTGACTAACGCAGGAGAAAGCGCTGCCTTTGGAAGTCGCCTCTTCGGAGGCCCCAGCCCGCCTCCAGCTGCTGGACTCGTTGGGCGAAAGGTGTGGGGAATGTGGTAGCTCTCCCCTGGCTCCAGCTGCTGGACTCGTTGGGCGAAAGGTGTGGGGAATGTGGTAGTGCAGGGACCAGGCCAGCACCAGGCCCGCCCGAGGCAGAGCCAGCAGTCAGTGGATGGCTCTGCTGGGCCACACCCAGAAGGCACACAGCACCACTCCCAAGTGTGCCATAAAGGGAGGAGGGGAGCCTGGACTGTCAGCCTCAGCCCAGGCAGCAGTCTTCCCAGCCTGGCACTAGTTAACTGAGTACGTTACGTTACAACCTGTATTTTTCTTCCCTTGTTTTAAAATATTTAAAACATACACACACACACACACACACACACACCCCCCAGAGGCCCAGTGCATGAAATTTGTGCATGGAAGGGGGATGTCCCTCAGCCCAGCCTGCACCGTGCCCCCTCTGCCCGGGCTGGGGGTGGGGTGGCCACCTCCATGCCCAGCCCACGCTCGGCCTGCACTCTGCCTCTACCTTCTCCTCCTCAAGTTTCTCTCCTGCGTCACTTGCAAAGGATGAGCATGTATGAAACTTGGGGAAATTGTTTTTAAGAAAGAAAAAGGCCCTGGCCAGGTAGCTCAGTTGGTTAGAGCAGGTCCGAAATCCAGTGGGGACACAGAGGTCACCGGGCACCAGGCGTGCCCCGTGACCAGGTGGGTGGTTCTGAGGACACACGAGAGGCCGCCTAAAGTCACCTGTCCGACATGTTTGCACAGAGAGCTTGCAGAGGCGATAGAAAGGTGAAGAAATGCCAGCTCCGTTTCGAAACTCACTGGCGTGGCACCCTCTTTGGGCACCATCCAGAGGCCCTCGAGGTTTATCGTCCTGTTCAGGCGCTAAGGCATCGGGGCGCAGCCTCGCCCCGCTCAGCTCCTGGGTCCCTGATAGCATCGCCAGGCTGAAGCGACTTGCCTGCAGCCGGGGGCTGCCTTAGCTCTCTCTCTAAACCCCGAAAGTGCCGCCCTCCCGGATCATTCCAGCTGACGCCGGTCCTCCTCCAGGACCCCCCTGTCCGGTCCTCTGGGACCCGCCTGACACCTGGCTTGTTCCCGGCCGCAGTCCCCCTCCCACAGGGAGGCCTGGCCGGCGTCCCCAGCCCCACACACCGCAGAGGCGGCCCGCATCCTGCTGGCTCCCCGGGTACCAGTTCTGCCACCCTGTGACCTGTCTGCCTGACGCCCAGGCTCCTCCCAGCTTGGCGCCACTTCTGCCACCAGAAACAGCTCATCCCCCCATCTCGCCGCCCTCCCCCATCTCCTCTGCCACCTGAAACAGCTCACCCCCCCCCCCCCAACTCGCCGCCCTCCCCTGTCCGCCCCGGGGACTTTGGACTCCTCCCTTTCTTCCACCTTCTCTCTCCGGTTCGCTTTCCTCCCCTCTGGCTGCACCTCATTTCGGCTGCTTTCCCGGCCGACCTTGAGCCTGGCCTTCCCGCCCTCCCGCCTGATTAGACCCAGGCCTCCACCCTCCTGGCCCGCCCGGGGATGGCGAGTTCCCGCAGCGCCTGGATCCCCAGCGCCAAGGTTCCAAGGCCCCCCATCTCCTGGGTCCCCCACCCCACCTGGAATCCCCCCATCAGTCCGTCCCACAGCCACACGGCTGTTTCCGGCGGGCAGTTAGACAACGCACCAGCTTGCACCGCCTCCCCTGCCCCTTTCGGCAAGTCCCCTCACCTCTCATGCCCCGGAGAAACCGGGGCCACGGCAGCCAGCCGTCCTAAAATCACACGCGTCCACAGCCGTCTCTCCAGGCTGGCCGGAAGGTGCCCTTGTCCCTCCTCCCCAGCTGCCCTGCACCCTGGTCCCGGCTTGCCCGCCGGACGCTGCTCTGCCAGCCGAACCTGCACCTGTTCCCCCAGGTGCTTCCCGCTCGGAGTTCAAAGCCCCAGCCCCTTCCACGGTAAAGTGATCATCCTCATTAAACTATGGTCCTGATCGGTAAAGGGATGATCCTGATTGCAGCCGGGGGCTCCCTCCCGGTCCTCCCCACAGCCCGAGGAGGAATTCAAGGGCACGACGGACATTTAGGGGAGCACAGTAGGCTTAGCGAAGCCACAGTGCCCGCAAGGAGTGAGAGCCGGCGGCCTCGGGGCGGGAGGCAGGTTTCAGCCCACTGGCACCGGGCACAGGGTGGTCTCTGCTCCTGGCGTCGGCAGGGCCCCTGCCCGTGCCCGGTCCTTGTCCCTCCTCCCCAGACATCACCTTCTCCCTTGTTTCTTCCTTTCCGCTCAGCGACAGGAAATGGAGAGGTGGACAGTGAAGGTCCTGTCTGATGTTCCAGCCGAGGAGAAGGGGGGTGGGCAGAGCTTGAGGCCTTTGTTCGCTGCTCTGACTCCCCTGCCTCAGTAATAATGATGACAATAACAGTAACACTGTCATCTGCTCTCTATGCCTGCCTAGCTGGGACCCTCTTTCGATCCACAGTCAAACTTCCTGAAGGAAGGTCTGACCCCCCTACGCCCCTCCCTCCGTCCTCTCCTGCTCACACCTCAGCCCCGTGCAGCCATCGCGGCTGCCATCCCTCCTCCTGGCCAGGGGGTCCTGGTCTTTTTGGGAAGAGACCCTCCTGCAGGGCTGTGTCTCTAGCCTCTGTGCCCAGCTCCTTCCGGGCCGCAGCCTCCAAACCCTCCCCCTTTGGGGCCATGGCCTTCCGCGGGTGGACAGATGGACGAACAGAGGTGCCCTGTGATGTCACACCTCCCTAGTCAGCAGCTGTGAATCTTTCTCCCCAGGAAGCAGCAGCTTGTTCCACCCCCCCCCCCCGACCCCTCCCTCCCGGCAGAGGGGAGGGAGAGGCTGATGGCCACTCCTGGAGGGAAGGTGCTGGAAGTAAAGTGAACAACTAAGAAAATCTTCACACAAGCAGTTTGGAACCATTTGATGTAGGATCCTGTTTTGAGATTTAAAAATTTTTTTTAATTTTTATTGCATTTTTTACAGAGTGGAAGAGAGAAGGATAGAGAGTTAGAAACATCAGCGAGAGAGAAACATCGATCAGCTGCCTCCTGCACACCTCCTACTGGGATGTGCCCACAACCGAGGTACATGCCCTTGACCGGAATCGAACCCAGGACCCTTCAGTCTACAGACCGATTAGGGCTTGAGATTTAAAATTTGTATTGATTGATCTGACAGAGGAAGGGGGGGGAGAGAGAATTTGTTGTTCCCCTTATGCATGCTTCCATTGGTTGGTTCTTGTATGCGCCCTGAGCCCTGCCTGGGGACGGAACCCGCCACCGGGGCCTGTTGGGAGACGGTTAACTGAATTAGGCCCGTCTTGTCCCGGTGGCCCCGCACACACGCAGCTGCCGTGGGAAGCGATGCAAAGGTCTGGGCCTCTGGGCGTTCAGGCAGCCTGCCTGCTGGTCAGGGCCGCGTCCCACTGGCCCCGAGATCCGGGTGCTGTCGGGCCCACAGGGGCCCAGGCCAAGCCAGCAGGCGCCAGGGACCGCAGGCGGCCTCGAGTTACAAACAAGCTCCTCTGCCCGGCACCTGCCGCCGCCCCGGCCGTTCAGTCCGCAACGGGGCCTGGGCCGGAGGAAGGCTGGCACAGACGCTGCCTGACCCGGAGCCTCTCTCTGAACCGCCCCCGAGGAAGCAGGACGAGTGTTCTAGAATGCTGAGCCGGCTCTGATCGGCTCTGATCGGCCAGGGGAGCAGCGAGGACGGAAGAGAAGAAAGGAAAGAGCAAAGGCGCAGGGCCCGCCCCGGAGGCCCCTTTCCGGCTGCTGCTGCCACAGAACAGTGACCAGCCTTTCTCTGGGGCCCCCAGGCATCTATCTGCCAGAGCCCCTTCCCCGGTCCAGGGTGGAGGGCTCACCCCTATAAGGACCTCCCTCGGGTTTACTGCATTCGGGGTGCTCGTTGCCCCGATTCCCAATGCCAGCCGGTCCCAGGATGCCCTTCCCTTGGTTCAGATGGAACTGGGGTGGCGATGAGACCCCCTCAGCCCCCGCTCGCCCTGGAGCCACGGAGAAGACGGCAGAGACTAAAATGGGGGGGGGGGGCGTCTCTCTGGCCGTCTTCCCCGGAGAAGCGGAGTCTTCGGGCGATCCCCGAGTTCCAGGCGTGCGCCCACAATGCACGGGCCTCGGGGCCCTCCCCAGACCCCCAGCGCCGCGTGCGCCTGTCCCTGCTGGGGGCCGGGCGTGCGGCTGAGCGTGTCTGTCTCGCAGGCCGCCCCGTGGTGAGGGCCCGCGTGCTGACCTGCGTGGAGGGGCTGCACCTCCCGCTGCTGGAACGCGCCGTCGCCGAGCAGAGGCTGTACCTGCAGGAGCGGGGCGGCCGCCCCTAGGACACGGCCCCTCGGGGACCCTCGCCGCCCGCCCGGGTCCCGCCCCGCAGACGCCGGAGCCGCTGAGAAGAGGGGGTGTTCCCGAAGCCAAGGCCCGAGGCCAACCCCCAGCCCTGTCCTCACCGTGTCCTCGCGAATAAACGAGTCCGACTCAGCGCACGTGGTGCGGCGCCGGGGGCGGCCGGCAGGGGGCGCCGGGGGCGGGCGGGAGGCGCAGCCGCGCGGGTGCGGGATCCGGCCGGGCCTGAGGGGACGGCGGGGCTGCGGCCCAGGTGGGGGCCCGGGACGCAGGGGCCGGGTTCCGCCCGCGGAGGAGGCCGAGCGACCGCACACAGGGCCCGGGCCCTCGCCCCGGAGTGCGGCCCAGGGCGGGGCTGCTGCTCCAGGAGCCCTCGAACCCGGGCCCGGAGCTGCCCTTGCTGCCCTCTCCCCACCCCCCACCCCCCCCTTCGACCCCGGGGCCGCGGCGGCCTGGCGGCTGAGGAGGAGGTTTGGGCCCCGCCGCGCCCCGTAGCCGGCGCCCTCCCGCCCGACACCTTCCCGGGGCCCTGGGCCGGGCGAGGGGCCGCCACCTCACAACCGGGCCCGGAGTGGGGTGCGGGCGGAGCCGGGCGGCCTGGGGGCCGGGGCGGGGGCCGGAGGGCCCACCCGGCCGGCCACAGCGCGGTGTCCCGGCAGCGGCGGCATGGACGCGTTCCAGAAGGTGGAGAAGATCGGCGAGGGCACCTACGGGGTGGTGTACAAGGCCCGGCACCGGGACACCGGGCAGCTGGTGGCCCTCAAGAAGATCCGGCTGGACCTGTGAGTGCCGGCCGGGCGCCCCGTGACCCCGGGCCGGGCCGTCTCTCCCTTCGGCGTCCGCACCCCCCTGTCCCGGGCCCCCGGCCCTCACCCCCGGCTCTGCCCGGCCCGGGGCCAGAGTACATCCTGGGAGCACAGGCCCCACCGCTGCGGGGCGCCGTCCTCCCGACCCCCCAGGGCAGGCGCCCCCTGTGGGCTACCGGCCTCCACAGCGGTGCCCCCCTCTCCCGCAGGGAGACCGAGGGGGTCCCAAGCACCGCCATCCGGGAGATCTCCCTGCTCAAAGAGCTCAAGCACCCCAACATCGTCAGGTGAGGGGGGCGGGACGGGGGGGGGGCTGGGCCTGTCCCCCCCTCCCGGGGCCTGTCCTGACCGCCCCCCGCCCCGCAGGCTGCTGGACGTGGTGCACAGCGAGAAGAAGCTGTACCTGGTGTTCGAGTTCCTCAGCCAGGACCTGAAGAAGTTCATGGACGCCGCCCCGGTGTCCCAGCTGCCCCCGCACCTGGTCAAGGTAGCCGGGGGCCACCCCCCCACCCCCCCTCCCAACCCCGCTCAGCACCCCGCTTCAGCCGGCGCCTCTGCCTCCCGCTCCAGAGTTACCTCTTCCAGCTGCTGCAGGGGGTGAACTTCTGCCACTCACACCGGGTCATCCACCGCGACCTGAAGCCCCAGAACCTGCTCATCAACGAGCTGGGCGCCATTAAGCTGGCGGACTTCGGGCTGGCACGGGCCTTCGGGGTGCCCCTGCGCACCTACACCCACGAGGTCCCGGGGGGCCGTGGGGAGAGAAGGGCGGCTGGAGGGAGGTCCCCCGGGGCCCCCGGCTACCCTGACCCCGCGGCCCTGTCCCCGAAGGTGGTGACGCTCTGGTACCGCGCCCCCGAGATCCTCCTGGGCAGCAAGTTCTACTCGACAGCTGTGGACATCTGGAGCATTGGGTGCATCTTCGCAGAGATGGTAGAGAGAGAGCGCACGTGGCCCCAGGGGGGCCTGTGGGAGTGGGGTGGGGGGCCTGAGTCGCCCGTAGAGGTGGATGGGGCCTCACCCCAGAAAAGCCAGCGTCTTAGCACAGCCTGTCTGGCCTCTTATCCGGATAGAGCTCAGGTGCATGAAATTCATGAGGGGGGAGGGTTAAGGGGGAGTGTCCCTCAGCCCAGCCTGCACCCTCTCCAATCTGGGACCCCTTGAGGGATGTCTGACTGCCTATTTAGGCCCGATCCCAGTGGGTGGGATCGGGCCTAAACGGGCAGTCAGACATCCCTCTCACAATCCAGGGCTGCTGGCTCCCACTCACCTGCCTGCCTCCCTGATTGCCCCTAACCACTCCCCTGCCAGCCTGATCACCCCTAACCACGCCCCTGCCAGTCTGATTGATGCCTAACTGCTCCCCTGCCAGCCTGTTTGCCCCTAACTCCCCTTCCCTGCAGGCCTGGGTCCCCCCCCAACTTCCCTCCTCTGCCAGCCTGGTCACCCCTAACTGCCCTCCCATGTTGGCCATCTTGTGGTGGCCATCTTGTGTCCCCATGGGGGCAGGATCTTTGACCACATGAGGCAGCCATCTTGTGTGTGGGAGTGATGGTCAACCTGCATATTACTCTATTAGATAGGATTGGGTTCCGAGTGATAAGGGGGTGGCCCCACACCTCTCCTCTTCCCGCCTCAGGTGACCTGCAAGGCTCTGTTCCCGGGAGACTCCGAGATCGACCAGCTCTTCCGCATCTTCCGGACCCTGGGGACGCCCAGCGAAGCCACGTGGCCGGGGGTCACCCAGCTGCCCGACTACAAGAGCAGCTTCCCCAAGTGGGCCCGGAAGGGGCTGGAGGACCTGGTGCCCAATCTGGAGCCAGAGGGCAAGGACCTGCTCCAGGTGGGTACAGGGGGCGGCGGGAGGGCGAGAGAGGCCTCCGGCTGCGGCTGCTGCTCCCACCACCGTGTCCCTTTTGTCCACCGGTGTCTCGGGGAACCCTGGCTCCTCCCCTGACCCCTGCCCACCCTGCCTGGCCTTGGCCCTGGCCCTGGCCCTGTGCCTATTGGCTGTTGCACCTGGAGACTTTTCATGGCCTCCGTTCCGTTTAAAACGTCTCCTCTGGTTCGCCTTGTGGGGCTTGTGCAGTGATCTGACCCCTTTCCCCGGCGTGACCCGTGTTCTGGGTCGTTTTCCGTGGTCACTATGACCCCATCCGAACCGGGAGCCTTTCCAGGCGGGGCCAGCCCTCCTGCGTCAGTACTCCCCACCCGAGGCTGTTCCTGCAGCCGGGCCTGCCCGTCCTCACTCACCCTGCCCGTCATACCGCCTGATCCCGGGCTGGCCAGGCCCCAGGCCCTCGCCGAGCCGCCCGCTCTCCCCACGGGGCTCAGAGACCCCCTCCTCGGCCTCTCCTTTTCCCTCCCTCCGTGTTGGGCCGGAGGCAGGCGGGCCCTGTTTGCATCGCCAGGCCACACGTCCCCCTTTCCAGAGCGCGTGTGCGTGCGTGCGTGTGTGCGTGTGTTCACCAGCCCAGTCCAGCACCACACAGACTGCCCCAGCTCTTCACACGCCGTCCTGGCTGCTCCTGCCCCGACACTGGTCGTCCCCAGCCCCAGCCTGGCTGGGAAGAGGGGCTGGGGTTCCTGTCCCGCCCTGCAGGTTGCCCCCCCACCCCCCCACCTCCCGCTGGGTTGCACAGAGGAGGTCTGTCCTGGCTGCAGGGGAGGGGAGTGGGCTCAGCAGGGCGGGACCAGCACTGAGTCTTGGTCTCCTTGTCCAGGAGTGCCCAGAGGGCTTGGGGCCCTCCAGACTCGGCGCGGGGTGGGGGGGGTAATTCCTCTCCCCACCCTGCACACCCAGGCCCAGTCTCTCCTCCTCCTCCTCCCTCCACAGCAACTCCTGCAGTGCGACCCCAGCCAGCGCATCTCAGCCAAGGGCGCCCTTGCCCATCCGTACTTCTCCGGGGACGCCTCCTGGGCCGCCCCCCAGTGTGTGCTGGAGCACTTCTGCCGCTAAGGGGGCCTCCAGCCGCGCCCCCCCCCCCCCCCCGCCCCCGTCTCTGCACCCGCTTCCCCACAGGGGGTGAGCCTGGGAGCGGGCAGAGCTCTGAGGATTTGCATCCGCCGCCAGAGGGCCGAGTGTGGCTTCGTCCTGCCAAGTTAGCGAGTTCCTGTGTTGTGTGTTGGGTTCGACGGTGCCGTTTCCAGACGGGGGCACAGAAGCTCCGGGTGCGAGGGGGTCTGTTAGGCCCGGGTCTCCTGGCACCGGGGCAGCAGGGCCAGGAAGCAGGAAGCCCGTGCCGCCGATGCTGCTGCGGGCACGGCCCTCCTCTGCCCTCGCCCACCTCGCCCTCGTCTGCGGGGCCAGACCCTGAGGGGAAGGGCGCCCTCTGCTGGTCTGGGATTTACAATGTTTGGGGGAAGAGTTGAATCCCAGGTTAAACCAGGAGGGTGTGGGGAAGGGACACTTTCCTGGTCCCCGTGTGTGTGGCTGTTCTAAGTAGTCGTCACCTAGGATACGCGTGCTTTTGTTTGCTTCTGGACCGCAGAGCAGGAAATAAAGGTGATGCTCTGGGTGTCCCGTGTCTCTCTGCTGGGGGCACGGCAGGGACTTGCCCGTCTGCGACCTCCTCCCAGGGCCCGCCAGCACCCCCTCCCAGAGTCGCGCCCCCCTGTACCCCGCCCCCGGTGTCCTAGGACCCAGTGGGCGTGCCCACCCCCACGTGGGAAGGACTCATCCCCAGAAAGGTCCGCTCTGCTCCCCAAAGATGACCGAGATGCTGGGAGGACTGGTTTATTGCAGGAACTGGGTGGGGAGGGACAGATCTGAGCTGGGGGGGGGGGGGGGAGCCCGACACCATGAACCTGAGGAACGGAACGGGGACCAGACAGAAAAGGCCCACCCCCTGGGGTAGGCTGTACTGGGTGAGGGGAGCCCGCAGCGCCCCCCGTCGCGCTCCGTGACTGAGCCGCGTCAGCGCAGCGCGTTGGGCCCAGCGGGGGCGGCGTGGAGGCAGCGGTACCCCTCCAGCGCGGCGGGCAGCAGCAGCAGGCCGCTCGGGGGGTCTCTCCGGCAGCGCCCCATCGCCTCCTTGTAGCTCAGCCGCTCCTTGGAGATGGGGTCGGTGAGATCCTTCTCGTAGCCGGCCTCGTCCTGCAGCAGCCGGGCCAGCTCCTCGCTGATCATGCCGGACTGCAGGGCCTGCGGGACGGGGATGCGGCCCGTCCTCTTGGGGTCGATGAGCCCCCCGGTCAGGTGCTGCACCAGCAGGTGCGGGAACACGCTCTCCCGGGGCATCCAGCCCTTCTGCACGGCCTCGCCCACCGACAGCCTCTTCTTGGTGACCGGGTCCTCGATGCCGGTGAAGGCCTTCTGGGCGTTGAGCAGCCGCTGCGTCGAGGTGCTCTCCACCAGCCCCCGCTCCACGGCCTTGTGCACGGAGTAGCGCTCGCGGCTCAGGAGGTCCACGATGCCCCCCGTGGCCGCCTGGGCCTCCAGCAGCTTCTGCCCGGTGATGGGGTCCAGCATGCGCTTGGCCATGGCCGTCTTGATGGTGCACTTGTTGTCGGTGGTGGTGTCGTACACGCCGGCGATGGGGAAGCTGTCGTCGCCGAGCCCGAGGGCGAAGCCGGGAGAGAAGCAGGCGGCGGCGCTCTGGGGGCCCGGGGACTTGGAGATGATGGAGCCGATGGAGGGCAAGGGGCAGGGCTTGGTCTCGCCGGCCACGAGCAGGGCGAACTCGGAGATGGGGAGGCTGCCGTCCCGGTACAGGTGGTACTCCTCCTTGGAGATGCGCCGGCACCGCAGGGCGGTCTCGATGGAGTACTGCTTCCCGCTCTTCCGGTCCAGCAGCACCGACTCCTCCCCGGAGGGGCCCGAGGTGGTGACCTCCTCCCAGTCGCACTCGAGCTCCTGCAGCTGCAGGTACTGGCCGCGGTCGATGATGCCCCTCTGGTAGGCCTCGTACGGGGACAGGTCCTTGCCCGTCTCGGGCTCCAGGATGCAGATCTTGGTGGAGAGGTTGGTCTCCCGCGTCTGGGTGTCCTGGCTGAGCTCCTCGCGGCTCACCCTGCCGTGGAGGTCGCGGAGGGTCCGCTCCTTGGCGTGGATCTGGTCCTTCTCCCGGAGGATGGCCGCCTGGAGCTGCGCCAGCTCCTGGCCCTGCTGGGCGGCCCGCTGCCGCTCGCCCTCCGACCGCTGGCTGAGCAGCTTGGCCTCGTCCTGCAGCTGCTGCACCTTCTGCTGCTTCCGCCGCTCCAGCTCCCGCAGCTCCTGCTGCAGCTGCCGGCACCCCTGGCTCGCCTGGGCCCGGGCCTTCTGGAGCTCGGCCTCCTCGCGGGCCCAGGTCCTGCTCAGCGCCTCGGCCCGGTCCATCCGCTCCCGCAGGCGCTGCAGCGCCTCCTCCCGGCCCTTGCGGCCGGCACGCTCCCGGCTGAGCGTCTCCCACACGCGGGCCCGCTCGCCCTCCAGCACCCGGTCCCTCTCCACCCGGACCACCTCCTTGTAGACGGTCTTCTCCTGCGCCTTGGTCTCCTGGAGCACGTCGACCCGCACCTGCAGGCCCTTGCACTCGCGGTGCAGCTCGGCCACCCGGGCCTTCTCCCGCTCCAGCTCCTGCCGCAGGGCGCCCGCCGACTCCTCCAGAGCCGGGTCCTTCTCCAGCTGCACCACCTCCTCCATGATGATCTTCTCCTGCACGGCGGGCGGCCGCCGCTCCAGCTCCTGGATGCGCAGGCTCAGCTGCCGCAGCTCCTGCTCCGCCGCCAGCTTCCGGCGCCGGTCCTCCCCGAAGCTGAGCAGGCCCTCCCGCTCCTCCAGGCCGGCCCGCAGCTGCTGCGCCTCCCGCTCCAGCTGCCGCCGCCGGCCCGCCGCCTCGTCCAGGCTCCGGCTCAGCCGCCCGTGGTCCTCGTGAAGCTTGGGGTCCTTCTGCGTGACCACCACCTCCTGCACCACCAGCTTCTCCTCCGGCCGCCGCCGCTCCAGCAGCAGGAACTTGCTCTGCAGCTCGTACACCAGGTCCTCGGCCGCCCGCCGCTTCTGCGCCGCCTCCCGCACCTCCTGGCGCAGCCGCGCGGCCTCCTTCTCCAGCACCGGGTCCTTCTCGCGCCGCACCACCTCGCGGCTCACCGTCCTGGTCTCCACCTTGGCCCGCTCCCGCCTCCACTCGTCGCGCTCGCCCCGCAGCCGGATGAGCTGCTCCTGGGCCCGCCCGCCCGCGTTGACCAGCTCGTTGAGCCGAGCCTTCAGGCGGTCCGCCTCCCGCAGCACCTCGGGGCTCCGCTCGTGCTTCACCACCTCCTGCGTCACCTCCTTGCACTCCACCCGCGGCTTCTGGGCCCGGAGCGCGGCCAGGTCCGGCAGCAGCCGCTCCACCTCGGCCTCCACGCCGCCGCGCCTGCCGGCCGTGTCCCGCAGCTCGGCCCGGAGCCGCGCGATCTCCCGCTCGGTCTCGGGGTCCACCCGGAAGATCTCCACCACGCGCTCCTGCAGCTCCACCTTGGGCTTCTGCTTCTCGGCCTCGCGGTACTTGCCCTGCAGCTGCCGCAGCTCCTCGGCCAGCACCGCGTTCCTCCCCCTCTCCCCCTCCAGGAGGCCCCGCAGCCGGGCCGCCTCCTGGACCAGGCCCGGGTCCTGCTCCACCCTCTTGGCCTCCTTCACGATCACCTTGGGCCGCACGCTGCCGATGGCCCGCTCCAGCTCCCCGATGCGCGCCCGCAGCTCGGCCGCCGCCTGCTCCGCCCGCCGCCTCTGGGCCGCGTCCTCCTCCGCCCGCAGCCGCAGCGCCCGGGCCGCCTTGACCACCTCCAAGTCCTTCTCCACCTTGACCACCTCCTTCAGCACCACCTTCTCCGTCACCCGCGCCTCCCGCCGCTCCAGGGCCAGCAGCTCCCCCTTGAGCTGCTCCAGCCGGGCCGAGAGGGCGGTGTTCTCGGCCCCCAGCCGCTGGATCTCGCCGCTGAGCCGGGCCGCCTGGCTGTCCAGGCCCGGGTCCTTCTCGATCTGGGTCACCTCCTTGGTCAGCAGGTGCGGCTGCACGGCCTTCCTCTCACTCTCCAGCTGGGCGACCCTCTGCGCCGCCACCTCCAGGTCGGCCTGCAGGCCGGCCCGCCTCCTGCCCTCGTCCTCCACCTGGGACCTGAGCCGGGACAGGCTGCTCTCCAGCTGGGGGTCGCGGTAGAACTCCACCACCTCCTTCTCCTCCAGCCTCTCCAGGGGCCGCTGGGTCCGCAGCCGCAGCAGCTGGTCCCTCTGCGCCTGCAGCTCATGCTGCACCTGGGCCACCCGCTTCCTTTCCTCCTCCAGCTGCGCCTTCAGGGCCTCTGCCTCGCCGCCCGCCTCGCCGGGGCCCTCAGAGCCCTGCTGGGCGCCCTGGGCCACCTGCACGTCCTCGCTCAGCTCCTTCTGCAGAGAGGGAAGAAGGGGGGGCGCGTGGAGGGTTAGAGAGCCTCCTGCTTCCGGACACACCCTCCCCCGTCGGGTCCGGGCGGTGGAGCTGGGACCTGAGGGCTCGGAAGCGGGGTTTAGGGAGGACCTGGCCGGCCCCGGGCTGCCGGGATGGCAGGACTCGAGGCAGCATCCCTCCCAGCCGTGTTCCCTCCCCACCTTCCCCCATTCCCCTGCCATCCGGGCTCCCAGAAATGGGCCCAGACCCCTCTGGGGAGGAAAAGCTGGCAAGACCCTCTGCCAGTCACCAAGAGTGATGGAGAGGAGACCCAGGGGGCCTCTCGCCTGCTGTCGGGACCTGAGGCTGAGGACGGGGCGTTTTCTCCTGTCCCCACAGGGGGGCAGTGGCTGAGCTGCGAGCCCCCAATGACGCCTCCAGGACCTTCCTCTGAGATGGAACCCCAGCCGGAGGAGGCTGGGAGAGGAGAGGGGAGGGGAAGCCGGCCGGGCCCCCAGCTGGCCAGGCTGCCTGGCGGGGACGGGGCGACCTCCATACCTTCTCCAGCAGCCGCCGGGCAAACTCCAGCTGCTGCACCTGCTCCCGGTGCAGGGCCACCGCCTCTGTATAGGCCGCCGTCAGCTGCTGCTCCTGGAGCCAGAGGGAGGGCAGAGGCCGGGTCAGCTCTTGCCCGAGGCCACAGAGCTGGCGCCCCCCACCCCCCAGGCCCCGCCTCACCTGGGCCCGGACGCTCTCCTGCAGGGGAGCCACCCGGGGTCTCTCGGGGGCCGGCGCCTCCTGGGGGGGCTGGAGGGAGCAGCGGTAGGTGTCCGCCTGCAGCGCATAGTCCTGAGCGGGAGGAGGGCCCACAGTGCGGTCAGTGAGGAGCCGGGTGGGACGGCAGGGACGGGCAGGGGAGGGGAGGGGAGGGGGGAGAAAGAGGCACCAGCAGGAGGAAAACTCACCTGGAGCGCCTCCTGCAGGTCCTGGGAGAGGCGGGAGGCCGTGGCCCTATCCCGCTCCCGGCCCTCGATCTCCCGCAGCAGCCTCTGCTCGGGACAGGGGAGGGTCGGGGGTCGGGGAGCACCAGGCACAGGACTGCCCTCCAGCCAGGCGCCTCCAGGCCAGAGAAACTGTCCTGTCCTTCCCCAGACCGGCTGTGGCCTCGGCTGGGACATGTCACCCCCCCCAGCCCCGGGCTGTCCCGCCCCCAGCTCCAGGTTGTCCCCCCTCCCAGCTCCAGGTTGTCTCCCCTCCCAGCTCCAGGCTATTTTCCCCCCAGCTCCGGGCTGTCCCCCCCCAGCTCCGGACTGCCCCCTCAGCTCCGGACTGCCCCCCCAGCTCCGGACTGCCCCCCCAGCTCCGGACTGCCCCCCCAGCTCCGGACTGCCCCCCCAGCTCTGGACTGCCCCCTCAGCTCCGGGCTGTCCCCGCAGCCCCGGGCTCATGGCCAGTTCGGGGGAGGGAACTGGGAGGAGGAGATGCAGGAGTTGTGACGCCAGGAGCAGAGAGCCCACTGCCCACCCTGGGGCCGGACAGCGACGGGCTGGCAGTTTCTGGGGGCAAAGCGGAGCATTTTGAGGGTCGGGGTGGTGATGGCCTAAGGCCTTCGTGGTCTGAGCTTTAGGACTCTAGGGCACCGGCCACCAGAGGGCCACAGCCCCCCCCCCCCCCAAGGCGGCTCTCCCAGTGGGAGAGGCTGCCAGGGAGGTGGATGTGGTTGGAGGCCCCAGCGCCGGGCAGGGTCCGTCCTGCCCCAGGCCCCCGCAGCCCGGCCCCTCACCTTCTGCGCCTGCAGCTTGTAGGCGATCTGGCTGGGCCCGTCGCCGGGCCGCACCTGGCTGGGGGGCAGGTGCTCCAGCCAGGAGCTCAGGTTGTCCCTGCAGTTTGCGAACTGCTGGTAGGTGAGGCCCGCGTCCTGCGCCATCTTCTCCCTGCAGAGGGGCGGCCGGGCGGGTGAGCGCTGCCCGCTGGGGCCAGGACTGGGGCACGGAGGAGGCCTGAGTGACCACCAGGCTCGGCCCCGGACTCTGGCCCTGAGCTGGAGCTGGGCCTGCAGAGACGGACCCCACAGTCTGCCAGCCTCCACCTGCGGGGGGCGGGGGGTACGGGCTGCTAGCGCCCATCTTCGAGGTGAGCAAACTGAGCCTCAGAGGTGACGCCACCAGCCCAGGACCAGCAGCAGCTGCTGCGCGTTGTGGGGCGGCCCAGCCACTCACCGCAGGTCCAGCTGGTCGCCCACGGCGTGGTAGCGGTCGGTGAGGGCCCGCACCTGGCGCCGCTGGCGCGGCAGGTCCTGGCAGAACTCGCCGAAGTGGTTGTGCAGCGCCCCGCACGCGTGCTCCGTGGCCTTGAGCCCGCGGTGCAGCCCCAGCACGCAGGCCTGCCGCTCCAGCAGCTCCCTCCGCCGGCGCTGCGGGAGGAGGGGCACGGCGGTGGGCCAGCGTGACGGCCACCGCACCCCCAAGCGCGATCGGGCCGCGACCCCTCACCTGCAGCTCGCTGACCCTCTCCTGCAAGGCGCCCGGGCCGGCGGGCAAGGGCGCCTCCTGTGCCAGCGCCGACTCGAAGCCCCGGATGACCCTGTCCGCCTCCTGGATCTGCCGCTCCAGGCCCAGGGCGGCCTCGGCTCTGCAGGGGAGGCCGGGGTCAGGCAGCCCGTTGGCCGTCGGGTCCCGCCCCCCGCCCCGCCCCGCCCCCAGAGCGCTCACTTCTCCCCGTAGAGGCTGCAGAGAGCCTGCGCGTCGCTGAACTTGTTCTTGACGTTGTTGAGGGCCACGGGCAGGTGCAGGGCGGCGGGGCCCACGGGCCGCGCGGACAGGAAGGCCTCGCACTCCCGCTGCGCCGCCGCCTTCTCCGCTGCCAGGCTCTGCAGCTGCTGGGCGGTGCCCTGGGGCGGGCGGGGCAGGTCTGTGCTCTGGGCAGGGGGCTTTCCCCGCCTCCGGCCGGTCGAGCAGCCACCACCCCCCCCAGGTCCCCCGTGCAGTCAGGTCCCAGGTCACACAGCCGTGCGGGCAGCGCGAGCCCCGGATGTGTGTGGAAGGCCTGACCCTCCCTGCTCCCCGCTCCAGCCTGGGCCCCGCCTCCTGGTGCAAGGACAGGACCTCCCTGTAGGCACTTCCCAGCAGTTCATTATTTTTATATTTTCTTTTCTTAATATACGCTAGTGATTTCTCACGGAGAGGAAGGGAGAGGGATAGAAAGTCAGAAACATCCATCAGCCGCCTCCTGCACGCCCCCCACTGGGGATGCGCCCGCAGCCACGGTACATGCCCTTGACCGGAATGGAACCCGGGACCCTTCAGTCCGAAGGCCGATGCTCTATCCGCTGAGCAACACCGGTTTCGGCTATCTTTATATATATTCTCATGGATTTCAGAGAGGAAGGGAGAGAGAATCATTGATCGGCTGCCTCCTGCGCGCCCTCTACTGGGGATCGGGCCCCCAACTCAGGCTCGTGCCCTTGGTGGGAACTGAACCCGGGACCCTTCAGTCCCCAGGCCAATGCTCTCTCCAAACCAGCGAGAGCCAGAGCAATCCTCTGGTTCACACGCTCTGCCTCTCCAGGGGGCCCCTCCCCCCCACTCACTGCCTCCCAGGCGATGACACCCCAAGAAGCTCCAGGCTTTCTCCCTGCCCGGGGCCCCGCCCAGGACACACCCCGGAGCCTGTACTTTGGGCCCTGCCCTCTGATCCTTCCCCGCCCTCACTGCACTTCATCCTCCCGACACCAGAGGAGCTGCGTGTGACTGCCGTCGGGGGTGGCAACCGAGGCCCCGAGAGGCTCAGGGTCACAGAGCGGGCCGGTGAGGAGCCAGGGGCCCCGTCCGTGTGGCTCCTGGGCCGGCTGGGCGTTCCTTCCTCGCCCTCGGGTCCGTGGCTGCCCCGTGCAGCCCCCACCCCGCCGCCCGCGCCCACCCACCTGGTGGCTCCGCACTCGGCCCTCCAGGTCCTGCAGTGGGGCCGCGGGGCTCAGCGGGGCCCGGGCCCGGGCCAGCACCTGCCGCTCCATCTGCTGCAGGTCCCCGTCCAGCCGGGTCAGCCGCGTCAGGAGCTCCTGGGCCTGCGGGGCCTCCGGGGGCGGGCCGGGCGGAGCTGGGGGCACGGGGGCCGTGAGGGCCCAGCCCACCTCCCTCTGTCCGTCTGCCCAGGGCCCGTCCTGAGTGCCCGCAGGGGCTGTGTGGGGGTGGGCAGGGCCTCGCTGCGGGAGGGACTGTCCCTGGGACTTGCCAACCAGAGATGGGCTCCTCAGAGCAGACCTTCCTGGGGGACCCAGGGCCCTGTGCCCCCGCCCCGCCCGGCAGCCTTGGTGCCCTCAGTACCCTGCGGGCCAGGCCGGGAGGGCTCCGCAACACCGGCCTCCAGGCGGCTCCTGACGGCGGCCAGTTTCTGCTTCAGGGCCTGCAGCTCCTCGGCCAGCCTGAGGGGGGACCAGAGTAGGCTCCTCCCTCGATCCCCCAAACCCCACACACACGCCAGGCCAGGTGAAGCCCTCAAACCCCACAGGGCCAGTGCAAGCCTGCAGCCTGCCCCTGTCCTCCCCCTGCCCTCCCTCTCCCCCTGCTCCTCCCCCTTCCCTGTCCCTGTCCCTGTCCCTCCCCACCCCCCTCACCGTCCCCCTCCCCCTGGTCCTGCCCTGCGCCCCCCCCCCCCCCCCGGGGCAGACCAACCTGGAGGCCCTGGTCACGGCTGCAGGGTCGGGGGCCGGGATGCAGAAGCAGGCGGCGGGGGCACGCTGGGTCTCCCCGCCCGCGCCCTGCACCACCCAGGTGTGCGGGTCGGTGTTGTCGGTCAGCGTGTACCGCTCGCCCCGCAGCAGCTGCGCCTGGGAGCGGGGCGGGGCCAATGAGGCTCAGGGCGGGGCCAACGAGGCTCAGGGGCGGGGCCAATGAGGCTCAGGGGCGGGGCAATGAGGCTCAGGGGCGGGGCCAATCAGGTAGAGCTGGGGACGGGGGCAGGTGGGGGCCGGCAACTGGGGATCAGGGGCAGGTGGGGGCGCTAGAGGCTGGGCCACGGGCAGGGGTGCTGGTGGGAGCGGGTAGGGGCGGGGCGTGGCGGGGGTCTGAGCTCTACCTCTCCGGTGTCCCAGTCACAGAGGCTGTCCACCTGCAGCGGCTGGGGGGGCGGGGTCCTGCGCTGGGGCAGGGGCGCCACCTCCCGGCTCCGCCGCTGCAGGTCCCCGACGGTCTTCCCGGCCACGGCCAGCTTCTTCTCCTCCGCCTGCGGGGTCCCGAACAGTGGGGGGGGTCAGGCCAGCCCCCCCAAAACCTGTCCCCCAAGAGAGCCAGGGACCTGGCCTTCCTGAAGAGGGTCTCCAGGTCAGCAAAGTAAAAGCAGCCCCTCGCTAGAGCCTGGATTCGGGGTCTGAGGGGCAGAGTGGGGGAGGGGGGGGCTGCCCAGAGCCGTCCAGGCCTCAGCGGGGGAGCGGGAGGGCTCAGCAATCTCGGAGGCCTACGGGGGAGGCAACCGAGGCCCAGGGAGGGGGGAGTCTGCTGCTGCCTGGAGCGACCCCTCCTCCTGCTAGACCCCCTCCTCCTGCCCCCAACCAGGGCTTGGGCAGGGCTCCGGGAGGGGCGAGGCCCGGACACACAGGGGGGCCGCATGCCCAGGAGTGGGGTGCGGGGGTGCGGGCCGTGGGGCTCTCACCTCCAGCTGATGCAGCAGCTCTGTGGGGGTGCCGGGGGCCGCCCGCGGGGCAGGGCCGTATTGGCTGTCCAGGCTGGAGCTGAGCTGCGCCAGCGTCTGGCTGACGGCGTCGGCCTCTTCCTGGAACTGAGGCCGGTGGGTGTGAGGCAGAGCCCAGGGCACCCGCTGCCGCCACCCGTGTCTCCCCCCCAGGGCCCCGCCCACCTGCACCCCCCCTGCCCAGGGCCCCGCCCACCTGCACCCCCACCCAGGGCCCCGCCCCCCCCTCCCCGGCCCAGGGCCGCGCTCACCCGGCGGTAGTCCTCCACGCGCTGCAGCTGGCTCTCCTGGCAGATGCACAGGTTGAGGAAGTTCTGCCACTCCGTCTTCAGGGCCTCCTGGTGCACCTGGGACAGCACCACGGAGCCCTCGGACCCTGGTCTCTCCACCGCCCACCGCCCAGCCCGCTGGCCCTGCCTGTGCCCTCCGCCTGGGCCATGTCTCCCCCCGTCGCCCGCCCCCCCCAGCTTCCCGGGAGCCTGGACCGAGGGGCCCCGGGCCTGGGCACCTGGATGGGCCCCACGGCCGGGTGCCCCAGCTCCACCATGCGCTCCCCGTCGTCCTCCAGCTGGTTCACGCACTGCTCCTGGCTCAGCAGCTCGTGCTGCTTGAAGTGCTGGGGAGCGGGGGGCGGGGGGCAGTGAGCCTGAGGACGCCCCTGTCTCTCCCCCCTTTACCCCCCCGCCCCCTCCTCCCCCCGCTGACCTCGTACTCCCGCCGCACGCCCGCGGGGTCCGCCATGAGGTCGCTCCAGTCCTGCTGCAGGATGCGGAGCTGCTGCTGGGCCAGGGCGCTCAGCTGGCGGGTGCAGCCCTGCAGGTGCGTGTACAGGCTGCCCAGGCTCTGCCCGCGCCACGCCGCCACCTTCTGCGCTCGCGGAGAGACGGGTGCGTCAGGCTGCGCCCAGAAACGTGGCCCCTCCAGGGCGCAGACAGCGGGCTCGCCCGCCCCCGCCCCCCAGCCGCCCCCCCCCCCCCGCTCACCAGGAGGTCGCGGTACTGGTTCCGGAGGGAGTTCGCGTCCTGCCTCCACCGAGGGGAGAAAATGCGGCCGTGAGAGGCGGGCGGAGGGGCGATGGGGGAGCCCCCCTCTCCCTCCCGCGCCCCAGAGGCCAGCGGGCTAGCCCGGGCTGTGCCGGGAGAAGGGGGCCGGGGCCGGGGCGCGTGCGGGGGGCTCACCCACCGGCCCCACGAGGTTCCGCAGCTGCTGCCCGTAGGCGTCGATCTCCTTCTGCAGGATGTTGTGCTCGGCGATCTGCTGCTCCAGCTCCGCCACGCCCGGCCCGTAGGGGCCCTCGCGCACCTGCTTCTGCGGAGGCCCCGGCCGCTCAGCTCCGCCGGCCTGCCCTCCCGCACCCCGCCAGCAGGTGGCGCCGGCGGCGGCCGAGCCCAGAGGGTATCCCGGGAACAGCCGGCGGCTCGCCTTTCTCCAGCGGCCCTAGCCCAGGCCTTGGCATCCCCGGCGGCGGCCCCCGAATCCCACGGCAGCCAGGGTTTGGCTCTCAGCCTGAGGAATCTCCGGCTCTGCCCCGCCCCTCCAGACCCCGCCTCCTCTCAGCACCTCGGGCCCTGCTCTGCCCGCGGCCCCCCACTGTCCCCCCACTGTCCTCACGGCACCCCTGCTGCTGCGGCACCAAAGCACAAGTCCTCCCTCAGGCCGAGGGTGCCCGTGAAGTGGTCCTGCCTGCCTGTCTTCCCAGGAAACCCCACCTCCTCCCCCCCCCCTTCCCCCGTCCTCCAACAGGAGCCTCTGATGCTTCTTTCTGGCATGTCCTCTCCTCACCATTCACCCCAGCCCACCCCTCCTTTCCACCTCTCTCAAGCCTCTGCGCCTCCTCTTACAGGAAGTCTGCCCTGACTGCACCGTCTCCTCGCTACCTCCCTTCCCAGACCCCTAACCACCTCCGGTCCAAGCACCCTGGGGGGCTCCTGACGGCACCCTGCCCTGCTCTGATGACTGCCGGACGCGCCTTCCCGCCCCCCAGGACCCGGGGGACGCCCCTGACCTGCTTCTGCTCCAGCACCCGCGCCCAGTCCACCCTGGGCTCCAGGCCGGGCGGCAGCACCATGTTCTCGTACAGGGCGCGGTACTCTGCACACTCCTGGGCCACCCGCTCATGCAGCTGCTTGATGCTGCGCGGGGACACAGCAGGTCAGGCCCGGGCCAGGGGTCCCCTCCCCCGGGGCCCCCGCCGCCTCCATCCTCGCGCCCCGGCCCCTCCACCCACTCATTCTCGATCTCCTCGGCCTGCGGGTGCCTCAGCCGCCGCGCCTTGTCCACGTCCAGGAAAAGGTCCTTCAGCAGCACCTCGGCCTCCTTCAGTCTGCGGGCCGCGTCCTGCTGGTGCTGCAGGGCCCGGCTCTGCTCGCTGTGCAGCCGGTCCTGCGGGCGGGGGGCGGGGTGGCATCCTCGCTGCCCGTCCCTGCCCCTGAGCCCCCCCCGAGGGACCCCGCTGCAGGGGCCAACGCCGGAGCCCCCACGGGCAGAGGGACAGGCTCGGCATCCGTGGGGTGAGCTCGGGGAGAGTGCTGAGCCCTTTGCCCACCGAGGTCGGGGAGTGGCGGTGAAGATCAAAGGTCACCGTCTCATCACCAGAGCCACTGGACACCCAGGGGGTGGGAGGCCCTCCCGTGCCCCCCGCCCTGCCCCCCGACCCCTGGGCCGGGCTCACCTGCTGCAGCCACTTCTGCGTCTCCAAGATGTCCCTCTCCACCTGGTCGGCGTTGGCCTGCATGCGGGAGATGAGCAGGGCCAGCTCTTCCGTGGCAGCTCTGGGGGGGTGGGGGGACAGGCAGCAGGTTGGAGAAGGCCCCCCTGTCCCCTTGGGCAGAGTGTCCCCACTGGGGCGGGGTCCCCTGCCTCCCTGGCCACGCCCTGCCCTGCATCCAGACCCGCAGCCCCAGAGGGGAGCATCCAGGACCTGGGCGCTCCGGCGTTGCTGTGAAGGCTGAGGGACTGCGGGGGGGCCGGGGGGAGCGCGGGCAAGCTGCCCCCCGTTAGGGGTCAGAGGGTGCGGGTCCGGGTGTGTGGCAGGGGGAGCGGCGGTGGCTCACCATCCCCGCAGCGAGTTACCGCCCCGCCCAGCGCCCTGCCTGGAGCAGCCCGCACCCAGGGAGGGATTCAGCCCAGGGAGGAATCACTGTCAGCCGCGGGCACCTGAGGCAGGGCGGGGCCTTGGGGAGGGGCAGAGGGGCGGACGGGCTGAGGAGCAGCAGCCTGTCCCCACCCCACTTCCTGCCACCCCAGCCCTGTCTCTCCCCCGTGGCCCCCGCTTTGCCTGTGCCAGGCGGCGTCCAGAGGAGGCACACAGCACCGGGGCCGGGCGGGGCCAGGAGGTTTCCGGGACGCCCCAACATTTTGAAGATTTGAGGGTTCAGCCCCACCCGGTGTGGCTCAGTGGATAGAGCATCAGCCTGCGGACTGAAGGATCCCGGGTTCGATTCCGGTCAAGGGCCTGTACCTTGGCTGCGGGCACATCCCCAGTGGGGGGTGTGCAGGAGGCAGCTGATCGATGTTTCTCTCTCATCGATGTTTCTGACTCTCTCCCCCTTCTTCTCTGATAAAGAATAAAAATGTTAAAATAACGAATACTTAAAAAATAAATTTGGGGCCGAGACCGGTTTGGCTCAGTGGATAGAGCGTCGGACTGCGGACTGAAGGGTTCCGGGTTCGATTCCGGTCAGGGAGCATGTACCTTGGCTGCGGGCACATCCCCAGTGGGGGGCGTGCAAAAGGCAGCTGATCGATGTCTCTCTCTCATCGATGTTTCTGACTTTCTATCCCTCTCCCTTCTGCTCTGTAAAAAATCAATAAAATATATTAAAAAAATAAAATAAAATAAATTTGGGGGTTCAGAGCCCAAATTGGGACCTGGCTTGTTCCAGGTCACACAGTTGGGAGCAGTCTGTGAGCTTGAACCCGGTTCTCCAGAGTCCTTTCCGTGCCCTCATCCTCCAGCCCCTATGGGCGCCATCTGCATACCCTCATCCTCCAGCCCCTATGGGCGCCACCTGCATACCCTCATCCTCCAGCCTCTATGGGCGCCACCTGCATACCCTCATCCTCCAGCCTCTATGGGCGCCACCTGCATACCCTCATCCTCCAGCCCCTATGGGCGCCACCTGCATACCCTCATCCTCCAGCCTCTATGGGGCACCACCTGCATACCCTCATCCTCCAGCCTCTATGGGCGCCACCTGCATACCCTCATCCTCCAGCCTCTATGGGGCACCATCTGCATACCCTCATCCTCCAGCCCCTATGGGGCGCCACCTGCATACCCTCATCCTCCAGCCTCTATGGGCGCCACCTGCATACCCTCATCCTCCAGCCTCTATGGGCGCCACCTGCATACCCTCATCCTCCAGCCCCTATGGGGCACCACCTGCATACCCTCATCCTCCAGCCCCTATGGGGCGCCACCTGCATACCCTCATCCTCCAGCCTCTATGGGCGCCACCTGCATACCCTCATCCTCCAGCCCCTATGGGCGCCACCTGCATACCCTCATCCTCCAGCCCCTATGGGCGCCACCTGCATACCCTCATCCTCCAGCCCCTATGGGCGCCACCTGCATACCCTCATCCTCCAGCCCCTATGGGCGCCACCTGCATACCCTCATCCTCCAGCCTCTATGGGCGCCACCTGCATACCCTCATCCTCCAGCCTCTATGGGCGCCACCTGCATACCCTCATCCTCCAGCCCCTATGGGGCGCCACCTGCATACCCTCATCCTCCAGCCTCTATGGGCGCCACCTGCATACCCTCATCCTCCAGCCTCTATGGGCGCCACCTGCATACCCTCATCCTCCAGCCCCTATGGGCGCCACCTGCATACCCTCATCCTCCAGCCTCTATGGGCGCCACCTGCATACCCTCATCCTCCAGCCCCTATGGGCGCCACCTGCATACCCTCATCCTCCAGCCTCTATGGGCGCCACCTGCATACCCTCATCCTCCAGCCCCTATGGGCGCCATCTGCATACCCTCATCCTCCAGCCTCTATGGGCGCCACCTGCATACCCTCATCCTCCAGCCCCTATGGGCACCATCTGCATACCCTCATCCTCCAGCCCCTATGGGGCACTTGCTGTATGTTGAGCTCACTCTGGGGCTAGAGGGTTGAGGGGAACTAATAAAGGGAAGAATGGCCCACCCTCAGGAGCAGGGCACCGTAAGGTCACAGTAAGGGCACCGTAAGGTCAGAGGAAGGGAGACCTTCTCAGAGCTGGGCTGTGACCAGGGGTCAGAGGACACGCCCCCGGGCAGCGGGTGCAGCAAAGCCCAGTCTGAAAGGACTCTGGCCGACAGCGATGGATCCTTCTCATCCTGCTGTGCGGCCGGGAACAAGTTCCTTAACCTCTCTGTGCCTGAGGCTCCCCCCTGTAAGGCGGGGCTCTCAGTGTCTGCCTGGCTGTTCTGTGTGAGGAGACGGGTCCGTGTGGGGTGCCCAGCATGGAGTCTGCGCAGTGTCGGTCCGGGAAGTGCTGGTTCCCAGGCCACTAGGATTAAGTGGGTGACGCAGGGCCGGTCAGCTCTGTGGGGGGCGTCCCTGTGCCTAGAACAGTCTCGGCACACAGCGGGGTGCACGGGGGGGAGGGGCTGCACCAGAGGACAGGCCGTGCGGACAGAGGCCGGGGAGCACTGCCCAGAGGCTGCCTGGGGGCGGGGGCTGTGGGTCCTGAGCCCTGGGCACCCTGTCCTCAGCCTGGCCGCCCACTCCCGCCAGGAGGGCGCCCCCATCCTGGGCAGGGCTCAGAGCCCCAGGGAGGACAGGTCACCCCAATGAGAGGCTTTGGTGCCGTCTTTCCCGTCCACCCAGAAGCCCCGGCTCCGTGTCGTCCTGGGCCCTGATCTCTATCGGGATAATAGGTTTTCGTCTCCACTCCCGTCCGCACGCCCAGGCCCCGGCCCCCCAACCCCCGCAGGGGCTGGCGGCGGAGCAGGAAGGACGCCTGCAAGTCCGCCTGCACCGCGCCCGGGAGCCTGGCTGGCCCTGCAGAGAGCGGGCGGACCGAGGGCCCTTCCCCGTTCCCACAGCACCCCTCCGCTCACAGGAGGGAATCACCCCAAAGGAGAGCCTCACGGGGAACGCTGCACCCCACCCAGCTCCGGCCTCTCTGGCCTCAGGCCTCTGCCATCCTGTGCCCAGGTCCCAAGGGTCATCCCAGCCCAAGCAGAGCCTTGACAGCAGAGCCATGAACTGGAGCTGGGCACTCCTGCCTCCCAGCCCCCAGCCTCCTGCCTCCCAGCCCCCAGCCTCCTGCCTCCCAGCCTCCAGCCTCCCAGCCCCCAGCCTCCTAACCCTCCCACCTCCTAGCCTCCAGCCTCCAGCCTCCCAGCCTCCAGCCTCCTAACCCTCCCACCTCCTAGCCTCCAGCCTCCTGCCTCCCAGCCCCCAGCCTCCTGCCTCCCAGCCTCCAGCCTCCAGCCTCCCAGCCCCCAGCCTCCTGCCTCCCAGCCTCCAGCCTCCTAACCCTCCCACCTCCTAGCCTCCAGCCTCCAGCCTCCCGCTTCCCCAGCCTCCCAGCCTCCAGGCTCCTGCCTCCAGCCTCCCAGCAGGGAAGGCAGCTCCTCGGGCCCCATGTAGCTGAGCAGCCTCAACTCCTGGCCCCCAGCCCCTCCTCCCCCCCCTCTGCCCCCCAACCCCACTCCGAGAATGCGAGGAGCCCCAGGCCGTCCCCGGCCTCTGGCCAGGCTGGAGCTCAGCCTCAGACGGAAGAGAGGCCTCCCCCAGGCCCTTTGGCCTCGGGACAACGGATGCCGGCGGCCGCTCCTGGCTCCGCTGCACCTCCCGGCACCTGGGCCCCGCACCACCCGGCCCGGCCCGCTCCACTCACCGGTTGGGCTTGTTGGGGGAGCCCTTGGCCGGGGAGCCCTTGGCCGGGGAGCCCTTGGCGGGGGAGCCCTTGGGAGACCCCTTCCCCCCTTTGCTCAGCCCCTTGAACATGGTGGCGGCGGCAGGTGCTGGCTCGGGCGGACGGGCGGACGGGCGGACGGGCGGGCGGGCGGCGGCGTGTGTCCTGCGCTGGCGGCGGGCTGGGCTCTGGCGGCGGCTGCGGGCGCGGAGGCAGTTTCTGGGAGGCCCCTCTCCAGGTGAGCCTGGCTGCGCATGCCCCGCCCGCCCGCACTCGCCCGCCCGCCCGCCCGCCCGCTCCGGCACAACCAGTTCGGGAGGAAAGGGCAGAGCAGAGGGCGGGGCGGCCGCCCCACTGCCAGGGAAGGTTCGGACCGGGCACACCCACCGCCCGAGGCAGCCAGCGGCACGCCCGCGGGAGCAGCTGGTGCAGGAGGGCCGGGGCTCCGGACACACAGACACACAGACAGACAGACAGACAGACAGGCCTCCGCATGGGCAGACGGGCAGAGCTCGGACTCGGGAACGAGCACCGCCGGGCAGGGCTGCCAGCTGTGCCCGCCGCAGCCATCCCCGCCCGGGGCGGCTCTGTGGTCTCTTCCGACACGACGGGGAGCCGGGCCCCGCCCCGACGGCTGGCACAGGGCATGTTGAACGTGGGCACCATCGGCAGTCCCGCCCCCCGGCCCGTGACTCCAGGGCCAGATGCAGGAGCACGTGCCTGACCGGGACCCTCAGAGGCTCAGGCCAGCTCCAGAGGGACGAGGCCTCCCCGGGACCCTCCCCCAAGGACCCATGTCGGGCCCCGGTGCTGCTGAGGGAGCCCCAGAACCCGCTGCACTGTTTCCTGCCTCTCCCACCCGGTCCCGGGAGCGGGAGCGGCCCCGGGGCTCCGGGGACAGAGGGGCGGCGCCGGGAAGATCACCTCGGGAGCTGCCTTCTTCGGCGGCGGCCCCAGCGTCTTCACGAAGGGAGTGATCCCCCCAACCCTCCCCCCCCCCCCCCGTTTCCAGGCACTCCTGCCACTGGCCCGGCTCAAGGTGTCCCTTCCACCGTTTGGGGGGAAGGAGGGGACCAGGGCATCGCCTGGCTTGGCGCTGGGATGGCGGGCAGGCCTCGTGGAGGGCAGGGAACAGGGGAGAAGAGAGGGTCCCCGCAGACCGGAGAGACCAGGAGCCCGACACTGGCCACGCCCCGGGGGACAGGGCAGGCCCCACCCTTTTGGCTGCACCTCCTGGACTGGCTCTGGGGCGGGGACCCCGAGTCACCCACCTGGGGGGGGGAGGGGCCGACATGGCAGGGGCGGGGGTGGGGACGGGGTGGGGGAGGAGGTGGGGGCCCGGGTGGGGGCGGGGGTGGGGGAGGAGGGGGCAGCGGGGGCCTGCACAGACAGGACCTGCAGGGCAGTGAGTGGTGTCCGTGTTCTGCCCCCGCCACTTGGTGGGGGAGATGCCTCCACCCAGGTCCCCCCTCCCCCCACTCCCCTCACTCCCGGTGACAGTTCCTGCCAACCTCCCGCAGCGCCTGCAGCCTTGTCCTGCTGGTGGGACGTCTGCTGGCGGGACAGCCGGAGCAGCCCAGCCACAGGCCTCAGCCGTCAGGTCAGCCGTCCTTATCGGGAAGAGGCGGCGCCGGCAGAGCCAGACCCTCAGCCCGGGGGCCGCCTGCCCCTCCCCCTCGGGGCCGTGGTCACTGAGATGGGCGGGGCGGGGGGGGAGCTGCCAGGGGGGCCCCTCTGAGCCGGGCAGGGGGGGGGCTGGGGAGACAGACCGGCTGAGGTGGGGAGCGGTTGGCCTGACCGCGGCCTGGTCTGCAGGAGCCCCCTGGCTGTGGTGCACGGGGCTCGCATGGCACCGGGGCTGGGCCACCAGCTGGGTCCTGGCGGGACTGTCTGATGCCCAAACCGGAGCCCGGCTCCCACCGCCCACCGGAGCGGGTAGGCCGGGTCTGAGGCCCCGCTCTCCCCTCTCCCCCTCCCCCTCCCCCTCCCCTCTCTACCCCCTCCCCCTCTCCCCTCCCTCCCCTCTCCCCCTCCCCTTCTCCCCTGCCCCTTCCCCCTCTCCCCTTCCCTTCTCCCTCTCCCTCCCCCCTCTCCCTTTCCCTTCTCCCCTCTCCCCTGTCCCCTGTCCCCTCTCCCCTCTCCCCCTCTCCGAGGGAGGCTCCTGCTCAGGGCCTGGCCCCAGGGACGACGGAAAGGGGCCCAGGTTTAGGCAGGAGGGGCACACGCAGCCGTCAGGTCAGCCGAGTGGCCCCTGACACCGGAAACGCCACCAGTGCGAGCGGAGGGCGTGTCGTGAGCGTCACGCGGGGCTGACTCGGGGCTGACTCGTTTGACAGGAGGATGTGAAGCACCTCGAGGCTTCACATGGGCTGCAGATCAGAAACACGTTTGGATGTCGAGTTACATGAAGAGTGTATTTAATAAACCTTATTGTTGAAGGTATTACCTGTGTCTCCTTCCCCCCATCACCCCCCACCCTCCCTTCCCCGCTCCTGCCCGGGCCCTCACCCCCGTGTGCACCAGGCCCTGGCGGGCTGCCTCCCACCACCCATCCTCCCGCCTTCTGCAGCGTCTTTAAAACGGACTCTCCCGTCTCCCTTTTTAATGTTTGCAGAGTCTGAAGCGGCAGATGTGGGGCAGCGCTGACCGGGCAGGGATAGGACCCCGACTGACTTCAGCTTCCTCGGTCTCCCTGACACCCTCCTCCCCTCGAACCAGGCGGGAGGCCCCGCCCTGGCTTCCCCTCGCCTGGCACCGGCCTCCTCTGTGGATGGAGGGGCACGAGGTCGCGGGAGCCAGGTCTCCCCCAGCCCCGTGCCAGCTAGGACTCCAGCTGGCAGCGTGCTGGCACCCGGCCCGGGGCTGGGAGCCCAGGAGGCCCATCGGAGCGGAGAGCCGCGCGGCTGCCAGGCTGCCAGGCACGCTCGCACCCGAGCGCCCCACTCTGCCCCCGGCCCCGGGCTCCCCTGCCGAGCAGATGGTGGCGATTGCCGCCTCTGCCCTGGGAGCCGCACCTGCCAGGCCCCGGCTCCCCGGCCCGGGCAAGCTCGGCCGGCTCAGGAAATTGCACAGACCCTGGAGCCCCGCTGGCTGGCCGCCTCCCCCGCCCGCCCGGCCCTGAGGACAAAGGCCCCCCACAGCGGGAGAGGACAGGGCTGTGGGAGGGGAGTCAGGTGCCCCGGGAAGCAGGGGGCAGCCCCGATCCACAGGGCAGCGGGAGGAGGCTCTTGGCTGCCAGTCTGCCCCGTGGGTCTGATGAGCGGATGCTGGGGGGCCTGGGGAGACCCTGACCTCACTGGCCCCGGAGTGGAAGCAGCCGGAAAAGGTGCTGTGCTCCCACTTGTGCCTTTTGAGGGAAGTTCAGAGGCAGCAGCTGGACAAGCACACAAACTCTGTCTGTTGGGGGAACAGGGTTCCCCGTCCTCGGTGGCAAGACAGAGAACACGGGGCCTCCGGTCCTCACGGCCAGGCTGCCTGAGTGCGTCCCCCCCTTCCCCCCCAACGGCTCCCTCTCTGCAGCCTCCGGCGACCGTGATGGGCGACCATGGTGGCCCCAGACCCTCCTCTTTCACCCCCCGCCCCCCGTGCTGCAGCTGCAGGCACAGCCCGCTCCGGAACCCCAGCCCCTCGGTGAGCACGCAGGCTCCCGTCACTCTGCACCTCGAACTGGGGGCGGGAGGCTCAAGGGCTAGGCCGGGGACTGCGGCCGGCGGCCATCAGGCAGCTCAGGTGCGGTGGAGGCGGCGGCAGGCGAGCGGCCCGAGAGCCAGAGCCACAGGGGCCCTGGGGGTGGGGGGTCGCCCTGAGCCGACCACTGGTCCGAGGAAGAAAAGGTTTATAAGATGAACAAACAGGAAGAAGACACTAATAACAGTCTTCGAGGACTAATTGCTAATTAGCCTGATCGCCCGGAAAACGGAAAGCAAACGAGGGCAGCGCCTTGGCCTCCACCTGCTGCCTGGTCCCTGCTCTGCCCGGGGGTGTGCTGGGGGTGTGTGTGCTCGGCCGGGGAGGGGGTGCTCAGCCTGGGGGTGTGCTTGGCGGGGTGGGGAGGGGGAGTGCTCGGCCGGGGGTGTGTGTGTGCTCGGCCGGGGGGGGGTGTGTGTGTGTGCTCGGCGGGGGGGGGTGTGCTCGGCGGGGGGTGGTGCTCGGCCGGGGGGGGGGGTGTGCTCGGCGGGGGGTGTGTGCTCGGCCGGGGGGGGGTGCTTGGTGGGGGGGGTGCTCGGCCGGGGGGGTGCTCGGTCGGCGGGGGGTACTCGGCTGGGGGTGTGCTTGGCGGGGGGGGTGCTCAGCCCGGGGGTGTGTGTGTGCTCGGCCGGGGGGGGGGTGCTCGGCCGGGTGGGGTGCTCAGCCCGGGGGTGTGCTCGGCCCGGGGGGGGGTGCTCGGCCGGGGGGGTGTGCTCGGCCGGGGGGGGGGTGCTCGGCGGGGGGGTGCTCGGCCTGGGGGGGTGCTCGGCCGGGGGTGTGCTCGGCGGGGGGCGGGGGGGTGTGCTCGGCGGGGGGGTGCTCAGCCCGGGGGTGTGTGTGTGCTCGGCCGGGGGGGGGTGCTCGGCCGGGGGGGGGTGCTCGGCCGGGGGGGGTGCTCGGCCGGGGGGGGTGCTCAGCCCGGGGGTGTGCTCGGCTGGGGGGGGCGGGAGGCAGGGGGCAGGGGGCCGGCGAGAGGGAGAACCCGTGTGAAGAGGAGGGTCTCCTCACCGGCCGGGCTCAGCCCGGCGACCTCCTGGAGGCCCGGCCGCGGTGAGGAACGGGAAAGCCTCTCCAGATCCGGCCGGCGGGCAGGGCTCTCCCACCGGTGGGCAGAGCGGGGCGGGGTGGTGCGGGGCGGGGCTGCGGGGCCAGTGGCCGAGCGGGCAGCGATGGAGGGAAGGCAGGCGGCCAGAGAAAGACGCCTCTGTCTTATGGGCGATGACCCCGCGCCCTCCACCCCGCCGGTCACACGGAGCTCGCCCATCACGGGTGTAGCGGCCCGGGCCCCTGCCTGTCCCGGCCGCCATGGGCCGGGCGCCTGGGAGTCCGGCCTCGTGGAGCGGAGGCGGCTCTGTTCCAGGCGGCGTGAGGGGCCGCTCGACCGCAGGCCGCACGTGAGGACTCCGCTCCGGTCGCGGGGGTGACAGGCCACCTGCCAGACGGGGCCCTGGCGGCACAACGGACGTGGCCGATGTGGGCACGGCGGGAGGCGGGCTGGACCCGGCCTGCCTCTCCGGCTCCCAACAGCCAGCGCGGGCAGTGGCCACCTGCCCCCGGAGCAACAGCAAACGCCCGTCCTCCGACCAGTCCGCCCGCGGGGAAGGTCAGCGGCGGCGCCCCAGTGCTCCGCCCGATTGGTCATCTGCGGTCCTCTTTTTCATAGTCTCTGTGGCTTTTTGTTTTTAAATATATCTTATTGATTTCAGAGAGGAAGGGAGAGGGAGAAACATCAATGAGGAGAATCAGTGATCGGCTGCTGCCCACCCCCACTGGGGATGGAGCCTGCAACCCAGTCACGTGCCCTTGACCGGGACTGAACCCGGGACCGTCAGTCTGTAGGCTGACGCTCTAGCCACCGAGCCAAACCGGTTAGGACCGTGGTCGGCAAACTGCGGCTCTCGAGCCACAGGCGGCTCTGTGGCCCCTTGAGGGTGGCTCTTCCACAAAACACCACGGCCTGGGCGAGTCTGTTTTGGAGAAGTGGCGTTATGTTTAAAAAATTTGGCTCTCCAAAGAAATTTCAATCGGACTGTTGATGTTTGGCTCCGGTGATTAATGAGTTTGCAGACCACTGGGTCAGGGCAACGGTTCTGTTTTTCTTTAAACTCACACCAACTGCGGACGCGGCTGGCTGAACACCTGCCGTCCCTGCGCCGGCGGGGAGGGGGACCCCGCGGCCAGGGCTGCGGACCCTGGCGTGCTCCTGCCTGCCCCCCCCCCCCCCCCCCCCCCGCACGGCGGCTGACATCCCGCCACCAGGCGAGATTCTTCCAGCCGGTGGTGTCAGGCTGCCGGCAGCGATAAATTTTACAGCTAGACCTGGTTTCCATCTCCTCTGTAGCAACAAGTATCTTCAAAACAAAAACCCAGAACCAACACATATTTCTGCTATCTTTGGACATTTTCCTGGGCCTCTGACGGTTCCAAGCTCCCCGAGGCCGAGAGCAACGAGCTGTTTGGATTCTGTGAGCTGTGAGCTCGGCGTGCAACGGTGACGCCGGGCCTGGAAACTCCGCTCCCACAGGGCGCGCCATCGCCTCGGCTTCGGGAGCAGAGCCCGTCACAGGCCCTGCGGCGAAGGGGCCCACCCTCCCGGGCTGCCACCCACGGCCAGTGCCAGGCGCGGGGTGCCAGCAGGTGAAGGGACGGACCCAAGGCCAGGAGGGTTCCGTTTTCAAACAGGGAGTCCAGAATCCGCACTTGGCTGAATGCACGTCCCAGAGCTCACCCCGCTTTAAACAGAACCCGCGGGGAAGGGAGGGTAAAGGGGCCGGAATGTGTCTCTCGACCCCAGGCTGAGCGTTATCCCGCCCAGAGCGGCTCTCCGAGGCCGGTGTCTCCGCACAGCCGGCGGGCTCCCCCACAGGATCGCCGTGAACACAGCCCACACGGGGCCCCACAGCCGGCGGGCTCCCCCACAGGATCGCCGTGAACACACAGCCCACACGGGGCCCACAGCCGGCGGGCTCCCCCACAGGATCGCCGTGAACACACAGCCCACACGGGCCCCACAGCCGGCGGGCTCCCCCACAGGGGATGGCCGTGAACACACAGCCCACACGGGGCCCCACAGCCGGCGGGCTCCCCCACAGGATCACCGTGAACACACAGCCCACACGGGCCCCACAGCCGGCGGGCTCCCCCACAGGGGATCGCCGTGAACACAGCCCACACGGGGCCCCACAGCCGGCGGGCTCCCCCACAGGATCGCCGTGAACACACAGCCCACACGGGCCCCACAGCCGGCGGGCTCCCCCACAGGATCGCCGTGAACACACAGCCCACACGGGCCCCACAGCCGGCGGGCTCCCCCACAGGGGATCGCCGTGAACACACAGCCCACACGGGCCCCACAGCCGGCGGGCTCCCCCACAGGGGATCGCCGTGAACACACAGCCCACACGGGCCCCACAGCCGGCGGGCTCCCCCACAGGGGATCGCCGTGAACACACAGCCCACACGGGCCCCACAGCCGGCGGGCTCCCCCACAGGGGATGGCCGTGAACACACAGCCCACACGGGGCCCACAGCCGGCGGGCTCCCCCACAGGGGATGGCCGTGAACACACAGCCCACACGGGGCCCACAGCCGGCGGGCTCCCCCACAGGATCGCCGTGAACACACAGCCCACACGGGGCCCCACAGCCGGCGGGCTCCCCCACAGGATCGCCGTGAACACACAGCCCACACGGGCCCCACAGCCGGCGGGCTCCCCCACAGGGGATCGCCGTGAACACACAGCCCACACGGGCCCCACAGCCGGCGGGCTCCCCCACAGGGGATCGCCGTGAACACACAGCCCACACGGGCCCCACAGCCGGCGGGCTCCCCCACAGGGGATCGCCGTGAACACACAGCCCACACGGGCCCCCACACTGAGGCAAGGGGCTTCCTCCTCGATCTGGAGACACAGGCCTCACAGCACCCGAACCACAGCCCATCCTGGGGGAGGATGTGCACCCCAACAGCAGGAAAGTGGCCCTGGAAACGCAGTGGCCTCCACACGCGCTCCTCACACCTGGGAAGGCGGACCGTGGGTGCTGCTCTCGCTCGAACCCACCGGCCTGGGGCTAGCTGAGCCGGTTCCCGCAGGGTGGGAGCTGCCTCCTGGGCCCGCGGACAGGATGGGCCCTGCTTCCGCACCCGGTCCCCACCACTTGGCCTGTCCAGCACACAGGGAGCCTACGCGAAGGACGGGCGAGCTCACGGAGACACAGGCCCCGCCAGCTGTCCTCGTGACACCAAACACGTCTGTCCCAGCATCAGGTGACCACGGCCGGGCGGGGCAGGGAGGCCGGAGGGAGGGACTTCCTGGTACGGCACAGACAGAACACCCGGCATGGCGGCCCTGGAAGGCCCTGAGCAGAGAAGGGGCACCGCTGCCGGAGGTGCGGGCGGTTCTCCAGCCCCGTCCACCCGCAGGGCTGTGGGCGCTGCACTGACCGGCCCGAGGGCTCCTGTGGCTGTGAGCAGTCAGGTCAGGCCGAGGGGCATGCGGACCCTGGACCACCGCCCATGGGGGAGCGGGAGGGTGAGGAGGGATGAAAGCCCTCAACTCCCCTCAGCTCCATACGCCCCGAGTTTCAGGACCAAAAACCAAGACCACAACCTGCGATCATTTTATATTTTAGGAGGAAAGGTACCCCTACGCTGTGTGGCACAGACCATGACACTTTCAATGACAAAAAACAGGTTCTTTGACCCACAGCAAGTCCTGGGGGAGGGACCACGGGGAGCAGCTCGAGCGCGCAGTCTGCCGTCCTCCACCCTCAGTCCGGCTTCTGCAATTCCTGGGGAGCGGCCCGTCGCGCCCGAGGTGGGTCCATCCTGCAGGAACACTCAGGTCCCCAAGCCATCGACCGCCTCTTCCAGCGGCTCTCGTCGGCGCCGAGTCCGAACCACACGCGGCCACCACTGCCCGTCTCCCTCGGGCTGTGTCCACTCCACAGGGACCGGGTCGGGTCCATCTCTGCTGAAACCACGCACTCCTCCGTCCTCACACTGCTGTGACTTACGATCGAGGCCAGCACAGAAATAAGAACGAGGACAACATAACGGGGAGCGGGAGAACTGGTCAGCACGGTGGCAGCGACAATGACAGCCCGGGAACGGCACAGCTGTCTCTCCACCTCACTCCAGAGGCCGCCCGCCCCGCAGGGGCACCTGGCCCGGGTCAGGCAGCGGGGCCCGAGGCGAGGCCGGGGCTGGGCTAAGCGAGGGCACGTGAAAAAACGGGCACAGTCGCCAACATCTTTGCCTTTAATATAAGATTTGCTTCCATCATTCCCGAGCGCACACATTTCTTCTAAAAATAGACTCTCTGCTTGTTCGGAAACGGGGCTTCCACTGGAGGGGGGGCATGAGGCCACTGAACTCCGGGAGGCGCTGCCGATGCAGCCGCCACGGACGAGCTTTTCAAGGGATCCTGGGTGCTCACAGCGAGCAGGGACCGTTTCTGACCCACCGCCCCGAACCCCTCCCGGCCCGGTGTGAACTCCCCCCCAACACATCACCGACAGAAGGAAATCAGCCACCGCGCACAGGGGAGCAGGAGGCAGTGCCCCCCAGGAGCCGGACAGAGGGACCCCGCACAGGTGCGCACCAGAGGCCACAGGGCGCCCTCCCAACTGTGGTGAAGGATGGAAGTGCAGACACACAGACACAGGGACGCGGGGTGGGGGCTGCACCCCGGACCTGCGCCGACACCGGAGCTCGCCGGGGCCTCAGACAGACCGCTCCAGGCCCCGCCCCCGGAGCCGGTTAGCTCCGGAACCCGAAGATGCCCTTGATGTAGCCGGTGAGGCCGCTCTTGGCCTTCTGCTCCAGCTTGTCCTCCAGCGGCGGGAAGGCCACGTGGTTGAGGGCCAGGTCGAAGAAGAGCGGCTTGCACGGGATGGGCTGGAAGCCGGGCGGGAAGTGCACGAGGCTGGCCTGCTTGGTGACGAGCGAAGGGTCCAGGCAGAAGGTCTCAAACCGTTCAACCAGAGGCTGGCAGGCAAGTCAGAGGGAGGATCGGGGTGAGCCAGACCCGCAGGGGGGCCCACTGTGTGGAGCGCCCAGGTCAGGCCTAGAGGTGTCACCTCACTTGGTCCCCACTCATCTCCTGTGCCCCCCATTTAATAGCTGAGGTTAGAGAGGGGCAGGCTGGGACTGGGGTACATAGGGGCCTGCCACACGCCCACGTGGGCACTCCTGCAGGGGTGGCTCCTCGGCCCCCCAGTCCCTAAGCTGAGTTGAGACCGAGATGACCCCTGACCAGCCTTGTACAGGCAGCTTCCGGTTTCTGAGTAAAAGGGAAGGAGCAGGGTACGTCCTTAGGATTAGGGGTCCCCTCTACCAATGAGCACACATCCCCAGTGAGTCAGGATCCTCCTTTCCACTCCTCGAGAGCCCCGCCCAGCTCACCTTATTGTCCTTGACTTGGGAGGCGGTCTCTGTTTGCTGGGAGTCACTTGCATCTGAAAGGTCACAGGGGTTCAGTAAGGACGGGGACTTAGCAAACTGGGTCACACGTGGGGGCTCTCATCCCAAGAGCAGAGGGGCCACCCTGAGGGTGAGTGAGCCCTTCCCCTGCTGGGCCCACACGCTGCCGAGGAGCCGCGCAGAGCAGACGGTAAAGCCAGGACCGGCCACCGGCCCCGGGAGCCCGCACACTGCGGAGACGCGACCAGGCAGAGGGATGTGCCACAGCCCCCAGACCCCGCCCCGTGACCGGATGCACAGAGGTGACGGTGGGAAAATAAGAATCTTACAGATTTACCAGGACACCCCCTTTCAATCCTCAGCGGTGGGGGCAGGAGAGGAGGAGCCACAGGGAGGGGCTGGGGGGGGGCTCACCCAGGATGGCCGCCGCCTGCAGAGAGCACTTCTCCGACCGCACCTGCGTGATGAGCTCCTGCACGTCGGGCAGGTCCTGCAACGAATCGGGAACCGAGTCCTCACGAGCCGAACCCGAAACCCATGTCCAGGAGCTGGGCGGGCGGGCGACCGGCACCAAAGCCCCTGAGCGAAGCGCCGCCGGTCTCCCCGGGGGCTTCAGACTTGGGGCGCTTCTCCCACTGAGAAACCCCAGCCGGTTCTAACCGGGAGAGCTAACCTGGTGAGTGACAGTGCTGGGAGCAACGAGGCTAACGACAGGATTAATGAGTTTCTTTCACACTCAACGCGCCCTGCCGTTTTACAGGCGAGGCTGAAGCGGAGAGCAGAGCGGCCACGTGACGTGCCAGCCACACCCCGGGGGCTGCGAAGCTGGGACCCACCCAGCGCCTGGCTCGGCCTCTCCGGGCTCCCACAGGCAGGTCTGGGGAGGTGACCAACCCCAAGCTCTGAAGCCAGAAAGCAGGCTCACACTGCAGCCCACACCGAGCGCCGCTGTGCGAATCCGGGGCTCCGATTACACCCCTCCGCTCTGTCCCAACAGTCTGCTCCTAAACGCACGGAGTCCTTGGACCGGCTGGCGCCCCAGGAACCTGCATCCCCAGAGTCACGAGCTTACACAGCCGGCTCTCTCCACGCCAGGAACAGAAGCCACACCGCCAGCAGTGAGCCCAGGGCGCTCGCTGACGCACCCGATCGCCTGCGGGCCGTGCTGAAATGCAGACCTGCACGCAGCGAGCGGCCAGGCCTGAGCCCGCATCTCCAGCAACACCCCGGCGCCGCCGCGGGCCGGGCGCACTGTGCGGGGAAGGCTCCGCGCCGGCCTCGCTTGGCGGCGTGAGTGACTAAAAACCCAGGGCGCAGCCGAACCAGTGTGGCTCAGTGGACAGAGCATCGGCCTTCGGACTGAAGGGTCCCGGGTTCGATTCCGGTCAAGGGCATGTACCTTGGTTGCGGGCACATCCCCAGTGGGGGGTGTGCAGGAGGCAGCTAATGGATGTTTCTCTCTCGTTGATGTTTCTGGCTTTCTGCCCCCCTCCCTTCCTCTCTGTGAAGAATCAATAAAATATATTAAAAAATAACAATAAAAAAGAATAAAAACCCAGGGCTCCTCGCAGATCCCACAGTCAGAATCGGACTCTCTGGGGGTGTGACCAGACATCCCTTTCCCCAAAGGCAGTAAATCGAGCTGAGTCCTGCAGCGTGCGGGGACCAGAGGGGTGTGAACCCAGACACCCTGTGTGTGTGCAGACCTTCCTGGCGATTCCAGCGCGCAGCCGCGTCTGAGGCCCATTTCACCAGGGGCGGGGCTTCCCTTCTCCGGACCTGGCCCCCTCAGGCCGGAGGCCGGCCCCCAGCCCCCACGGCTGACCGGGCAGCGCCCCCAAGGACAGGCGGCCCCGAGCCTCACCTTCAGGCTACTCCCGAGGGCCCCGGCGTCGGCACTCACTTCCTCCGCGTATTTCAGGACGCGGTCGTACAGGACCAGGGCCTCGCTCCACTTCTTCACCAGCACGTAGGACTGCGCGATGAAGAAGCACCTGGCGGGCGGGAAGGGGGGGCGGCACAGGCTGCGGGAGTGCACTAACTGAGGTAAGGCTCTCCCGGGGTTAGGCTGAACTTACCTTGTTTTAAGGGAAGGAGGAAGAGGAGGAGGAGAGAGGGAGAGGGGAGGGGCGGGGGGAGGGAGAGAGGGGGAGTGGGAGCGAGGGGGAGGGGGAGGAGGTAGGGGGAGGAGAAGGAGGAAGAGGGGGGAGGAGGGGGAGGAAGAGGAGGGGGGAGGATGGGGAGGAGCAGGGGGAGGAAGAGGAGCAGGGGAGGAAGAGGAGGAGAAGGGGGAGGATGGGGAGGAGGAGGAGGGGGAGGAAGAGGAGCAGGGGAGGAAGGGGAGGGGCAGGGGGAGGAGGAGGGGGGAGAAAGAGGAGCAGGGGAGGGGGGAGGAAGGGGAGGAAGGGGAGGAGCAGGGGGAGGAGCAGAGGAGGAGCAGGGGGAGGAGGGGGAGGAAGGGGAGGAGGGGGAGGAGGGTTAATGTGGGGGCTCTCTAGCTGCCAGACCCACCCGAGCAAACAAGGCCCTGGGAACCGCCAGCCACGCCGAGGCCGAGCCGTCACTCGAACGGGGGGGTGCTGGCCCTGGTCACGGGCAGGTGCCGTGCCGCCAGCGCCCACTCTCCCGGCAGAGGCCCGTCCTCACCTGTAGGCCTTGTACACCAGGGTCCGCAGGCCAATCTCCTTCTGGAAGGCTCTGTCGTCCTCCAAGCCGGGGAGCTGGAGCAGCTCCACCAGGTTCTGCACGAGACGCGCAGAGAGAGCGCATGGAGAGGCGGCTGCGGACCAGGAACAGGCCGACCAGGTACCGGGACAGCGGGGCTGCCGCCAAGGGGGAGCCGGAGTCCAGGGCCCTGGCACAGCCACACCGGTCACCTCCCTCGTCTCCGGGCCCTTTCGGACTCAGTGCAGACAGATCCGAGCGCTTTCGGGGCAGCTCGCCCGAGGGGACGGCTGTGCGGAGCGGTCTCTCCAGAGCGGGCGCTTGCCTGGCGCGCACCCTGCCGCCCGTGTGCCTGTCCCACATCCGTCCCCGGGCAGAGTGGCCTGGGTCTCGGGAGGCGACGGCACGGGGGCGGGATCCCGAGCAGGCCAAGTGCTCAGTGAGCCCGGCTCCCCGGTCTCTGGGCGGCAGGGTGAGCCCTGGCCGGGGCCGGCTGGTCGGAGCATTTGCCCCGGACGCCAAAAGGTTGCGGGTTCCGTTCCCGGCTGGGCCACAGGTGGAGGCAGCTGACGGAGTTTTTCTCTCACACTGATGTTTCTCTCTATACCCCCTTCCTCTCCCGAAAATCAATTTCAAAAAACAGTAATTAAAAGAAATAGTAATAAAACAGCCCTGACCGGTCTGCCTCAGTGCTCTGTTAGAGCGTCGGCCTGCGGACTGAAGGGCCCCAGGTTCGATTCCGGTCAAGGGCATGTACCTTGGTTGCGGGCACATCCCCAGTGGGGGGTGTGCAGGAGGCAGCTGATTGATGTCTCTCTCTCATCGATGTTTATAGCTCTCTATCCCTCTCCCTTCCTCTCTGTAAAAGACCAATAAAATATGTTTAAAAAGTAATAAAATAAGTAAATGCGAGGGTCCCAGTCACTGAAGTGGTGTAAGGACAAGATCCCAGCCGCCGGCTGTCCCACGCTCCCGCTGCACCGGTGAGCAAAGCCGCCCGGCGCCCCACACCGGTGAGCAAAGCCGCCCGGCGCCCCACACCGGTGAGCAAAGCCGCCCGGCGCCCGTCACCTGCAGGATGATGTCGTAGAGCCGGATGAGGTCCTGGGGCCGGGCCGAGCGCCTGCTGTCGTCCTCGGGCGGCGGCTGCAGCAGGGCCCCCTGCAGCGCCCGCGCCATGCTCTCGTTGCGCCTGATGGCCGTGGACAGCTTGATGTGCGTCAGGAAGCTGGAACGGGCGGGCGGGCAGGTTACTCGGGGCGCTGGCGCTCTGGGGACAGCCTCGGGTCGGGGCCGGCCTCGGGGAAGCGGGGGGTGAGGCCTGACACACGCAGAGCTGGCAGCCCGGCCCCAGGCCCTCCATGCTGGCTGCTGCTCCGCGGCAAACATGCGGGGGACCAGTTTGAGACCCCCGGACAGAATTTATTTTAGTCTCAGTTACAGTCTCTGCTGCTTCTTTAAAAAAAAAAATATATATATATACATATATATATATATATATATATTATTGATTTTTTACAGAGAAAGGGAGAGGGCTAGAAAGTCAAAAACACTGATAAGAGAGAATCATCCATCAGCTGCCTCTTACCCCCCCCCACTGGGGATGTGCCCGCAGCCAAGGTACACGCCCTTGACCGGAATGAACCCGGGACCTTTCAGTCCGCAGGCTGACGCTCTATCCACTGAGCCACACCGGTTTTGGCTGTTTCTTCTTTTAAGGGGCGCAGAACCGCCCACCCCAGAGGCGGTCCTCGCGAAGACCACAGGGGGCAAGCCTCTTCCTGGACCGGGCCCGGTCGCGGCCGGCCGCTCACGCCCCAGCAAGCAGGGCAGAGGCGGCCTGCGGCCCACCAGTCCGTGGGCCGAGCGGGCCATGCTGGCACACAGGGAGCATGTCCCACGACGGCTCCCCGGAGGGTGAGGGGCGTCGTCCGGATGCTGTGCAGCTGGCACATCCGGAGGCCGTGCTGGGGCTGCTCTTCAGTATCGGGGTCTCCGGGTAACCACTCAGAATCTGTTCAGGAGGTCAGGCCTCGAGGTGCCCGTTGTCCTCCTGGGAGAGGACAGAGACCTGGGCTGGGACAGGCACGGTCGCGCCAGGGACCCGGGGCTGAGCCAGGGGCCACAGACTGTCAGTCTGAGTGCTGACTGGCCTCCTCAGCCTCCAGAGCAAAAGCAGCCAGCAGTGTCTGGGGATCCCACTGCCCAAGACTAACCCTGCCAGCCTGGAGCCGGGCCCGCGGGGAGGGCGGAGCCAGGCGCCTACAGGGAAGCCCAGAGCTGCCGCCAGACCACCACACGCTGCCCCGGGGGGTGAGTCAGACGTTCACTCCACAAGACGGAAGCGGTCAAATCCAAGAGGGAAACGAGCAGCGAAGAACCAGGCTTTGCAGGGAGAAAACCTAAAACATGAGGATTAGCCCTAACCGGTTTGGCTCAGTGGACACAGCGTCGGCCTGCAGACTCAAGAGTCCCGGGTTCGATTCCGGTCAAGGGCATGGACCTTGGTTGCGGGCACATCCCCAGCAGGAGGTGTGCAGGAGGCAGCTGATCGGTGTTTCTCTCTCATCGATGTTTCTAACTCTATCCCTTTCCCTTCCTCTCTGTAAAAAAGCAATAAAATATATTTAAAAAACACACACACAATGATTAACAACCCTGAGAGTGAGGAATCTTCCTGACCACATTAGAATGAGACGCTGACGTTTAAAAACAACATTCCAGAACACAGGCCGCAGAAATGACAAAGAGCAGGGGTGAGCACCGCACAGGCGCCGGAGGGGCGGGGCCTCCTCACTCCCCGGGGGAGAAGGGGGTACACTCACACCCTCTCGTCCCAGCGAGGTGCCCCCGCACTGGCCGGCGCGCCGCCTCACCTGTGCAGGTACTGCAGGTTGGAGACCTTGCCCGCCTCCGCGTCCAGGCTGAAGTCTCTCTGCTTCTGCAGGAGTGGAAAGGCACAGGTCACACAGCTCACCTTCCCGGGACTGGCTCCCCCCGCCCCCCGGGGAGGAGGAGGCCCCAGCCCAGAGCAAGGGCCGCCCTCAGCTGCCGGTCCCACCTGGTCCGGCCTCAGCTCCTCCCGCACGGCCTGGATGGCGTCCCGGCACTCGCTGAGCACGGACTCGAACAGCCGCTCCTTGGTCTCTTCGCTCTCGGCCTGAGGAAGGCAGAACGAGGGGCTCAGACTCTCTGGCGAGGCAGTGTTCTGAGGGGGGCATCACAGCGCTCGGACCCCCCACCACACGCCCCGAGCGCGTCCCGGGCGTCCACTCTGCACCCGGGGGCTTCTCTGGGGTCGTGTCCGCTCTGTAGGCGGAAACAGGAATTCTACGTCAACGTGAGCGCCCGAAAAGCGCCTGTCCGACCACCCGACGCCGTCCGTCAGGCAGCGGCGCTTCCAACGGGGTGCGATCAGAGCCTCTGCCCGCGCCCCCGCGCCCCACGTCTCGGGGGCCGCTCCGCTCCGGTGCCTGCGGGCCCCGAGGACCAGACCGGGCGCTGCTCCTTCCCACTGAAGCGCGCCAGGGGCTTCTTTCCCTTCTTCCTCCCAGAACTGACGGCCTCGAACCCCACCGGGGCCACAGAATTGTCCCTCCGACTGTAACCAAAGCCGAGCTGACACTGGGAGGCGCTGAGCTCCGAGCAGGTGAGTGACTGCCCTGACCGACCCCCATCTGCACCCGCTTCCCTCCCCATCACACAGGGTCCCCCCGGACACCCACCGGGCTCGCCGAGAGCCTTTCTGGGCAGCAAGGTGACAGGACCGCACCCCACGACAGCGCCCGCACAGCGCAGGGAAAGGGAGCGGTGACTCATTACCCGGCCGGGTGCCGGCCCGCCACCTACCGCCCTGAGGAATCCGCCGGAGCGGGCGGGGCGGGCGAGAGGCAGGCAGGGAGGAGGGGGCCGTGTGGCTGGCAGCCCCACTGGGGCACGAACACACAGCATTCCATTATTCCGTGTGACTGCCTCCGACACCGACAGCCGGTGACCTCTGAGAGCGCCCCAAGGAAAGCCGCTCTGCCCCCCCGCTCCTGAGAGGCGGCTGGTGCCTTTTCTCCCCAAGAGCGCGCATGCTTGTCCGTGTCCGGGTGGGAAACGTCCCTGTGAATGACCCACCACGAACCACACACACTTCCTGTTTGTAAGCCACCGACTCCCCCGCTGCCCCCCGACAAGGGACACACGGGGGACAGTCCTGCTACAAACCCACTGAGCCCGGAGCAGACGCCCCGTGGCGCTGTCACCACGCCGCCGCCCGCACGGCAGGTGCAGCCACCTGGGACCTGAGCACTTGAACTTAAACCAAACTCGGGCCCGCGTTCCCGCGGCTGCCGGCTGCCAGGGAGCCCCGAGGAACACACTTCAGACAAGCACAGGCCAGCACCGCAGGCGACAGCCGTGTGTAACTGTTTGGCCGCCCTGGCCGGCCATTTCCCAGACAGCCTCCGTGGGCCGGGCAGCCCGGCCAGTTCCACCGGCGTCAGGTGCGGGGACAGACCTGGCGGCAGCGGGGGAGCTCCACTCCGGCCGAAACCACGCCGCCCGGGGTCACGCCACCACACGCTCTCGGCGAGGGCAGGGCTCGCGGCTGGGACAAGGGAGTGCAAGTCGGAAGAGGGGAAACTTCGCTTTACCGGCTACACAGGCTCTGCCTCCTCCTGCAGGGAGGGTCCAGGGAGCCAAGGAAAACACCGCCGAACCCCTTCGCTGCCATGGCCGCTCCCCGCCCTCGGGGTGAGGACGCCTCGGCATGAGGCGCTGAGCAGAGCGAAGCCCCGGCTGGCAGGAGGGAGACCGCAGCGAAGGGAAGGCCGCTCTGAAGCTGGACGGGTCGGCGGCGCACAGGGGCTCGGCCCACTGCTCTCTGGGCTTCCCGACAGGAAGCTTCTGGCCCGTTTCACTGTTTACACTTTCATTCCACCACCTTCCGGGGAGGCTGAGCCCAGCGGGAAGGGCCAAGGACAAGAAAGGCCCCCTATGGAGCGCGCTCCCCAGAACCCGCAGGCGGCCCTCCCGAGCCTGCGCTGAGCCAACAGGGGCTCCGAACACGCGGCAGCCCCCTGCCCAGGGCGGGGGGGGGGGGGGGTGGGTGGGCCTGGACTCTTCCCAGGTGTCGCTGAGCCAGAGGGACCGCAGGCCGGGAGGGTGTCCCTCCCTGGCCCGAGTGCCCACGGTCTGATCACCCGCCGGGATGTGGCTGGTCACCTCTCCAGCTCACGGGCTCACGGGCCCAGAGCAAAACCGGCTGCTGTCTGTCCTGAACTAGTGACCCCCCCACCCCCCCCCATTAAAAACAGACGGTTTCACCTGCGACAAAAGCTGCTGGAAGGTGGCGGGGTGACTAAGAGACAGACGAGGCGAGTCCGACCGCATTCCCACCACACCCAGAGAAGCGGGCCGGCACACACCTCGCCCAGCCCGCTGAAGTCTGGAAAACTTCTAGAATCTAGACGTCCCGGGGACACAGACCTCACCGCAGAGCAGATCTTTTTTAAAGAGAAGAATAAACGGTGTCCTTTCGACCCAAACAACGTGTTAACCACAGCTGACCCCCCCCCCCCCCGGCAGCTGTTAAGCCCCCCCCCCCCCCCCGCCCAGCTCCTCAGAGCAGCCCCGGGACAAGACCAAACCAGGGTCACATCAACCCGGCGACAAGTCGCGCGACCCCCTGGGCCGGGGGCCGGCAGGAAACAGGCGGCGGTTAAGACGCAGACCACACCGCGGGCCGGACCCTGTCGGCGCGGCGGAGACTCGGGACTCGGCACGGGCTTTGGCAGCAGATCCACTCTCGGCTCCAGGCTTTCGGGGCCGCGTCTCATCTCCCCGAGTGACTCCTTCCTTCCCGCCTCCCAGTGAGGTGCGGCGTCAGTGCCGAGCGCTGGAGGCCTCGCCAGGCGAGCACTGGACGGGACCACTGCACCCCCGCACCGGCTCCTGGGCGTGGCCAGCACCAGTCCCGAGCCGGGCAAGCACCAGCGTCGGGTCGGTCAGGGTCACCGGGATAAAGAGCCTCGTTTCTAAGGTGTGTGACGTCCTCCCTTGGTCTAATCCAGCTGAAGCTGAGTTACTATACAAATAAGGCAAAAGACCTCCCAACTACAGGTCTCTATTCTCTAATTTCGGGTAAAAACGAGAGAAAGATAAGTTCTCCACGAGGGGGACCTGCCTCCCCCCGCTGACCGACTGCGGGGAGAGAGGCCTTTGCCAGGAGCGAGTTCCCCTCCGGGCTGTGCCCGGTCCAGCCTGCCCGTCCCGCTGCTGTGCACGCCCAGCGACACAGCACCTCACTCTGCACCAAAGCCAAAGGGCCGGCCTGTCCCCAGCCCCTGGGGAGTCCAACCGGACAGCGCTGGCTGGTCTGGCTCAGTGACTAGAGCGTCGGCCTGCGGACTGAGAGGTCCCGGGTTCGATTCCGGCCAAGGGCATGGACCTTGGTTGCAGGCACATCCTCACTGGGTGTGCAGGAGGCAGCTGGTCGATGTTTCTCTCTCACCGATGTTTCTAGCTCTCTCTCCCTCTCCTTCCTCTCTGTGATAAATCAATAAGATATGTTTTAAAAATAACCTCACAGGACATGTGGGAAAGGCCAAGGACTACATGAGGGAGCCCGAGGCCTGGACGTAAACGCAGGGCTCCCCGCCATCCACAGGCAGCGGGCGGTCGCAGACTCTGAGGCCCTTTCCCGTCCATGACGTGAGTGCTGCCACCGGAGGGCTGGCAGGCCCACCAGGAGCACCCAGCATGCACCCGGGCCACGAAGGAGGGCGGCACCCTCCGCTGCTCCGCTCGCGGGGCTCCGTCCGGGGGACCCCGGTCCTTTTAAGTCTCACGGAAGAGAGGCGGGATCGGTAAGAACGTGGGAAATCGTTACGAGACGTTAACGAACACGGGACACAATCGGATCTCAGTGTAAGCCCAACAAGTAGAAAGCACACCTCGGGGACACGAGACCGAAAGGCAAACGCTGGTTCCCTCCTTATTTCAGTGACAGCAACGGAAGCGAACGGCGCGAGAGGCGGATCGAGCTCTTTAAAACAGCGTTTACGTTTCCTAAACTTTAAGCTGAGTAATTTTAAAAACTCAGCGTCAGCTTTTCTTGTCTTTATCTGACACACGTCTGTGCCCCGTCCCGGAGCCCCCCTGGACCCGCCCCGTGGCCTCCCCCCCTTTTCGGGAACGCCCGCCGGGCCGTCCCGGACGCTGTTCTGTCTCCAGCGCGACCCTGTACAACAGCGTCCCCGTCACACCGCCGAGCGGCCGCTCCACCGCCAGGAGCTGCCCTCAAAGGGTTCTCAGTCCCCAGTTTAAGGCGACAAAATACACTCCCCAGTCTCTGTCCTCCGAGCGGGATGGAGGGAAACTGGAGAGGCGACACCTAACACAGGCGCCGAGGAGTCCCAGCCCTGACAGCGTCCCCAACCAGGGGCTCCTCGGACCCGGCACCGGAAAGACGGGACCGCGTCAGAACCGCCAGCCCAGCCCCCGCCCCGCAGGTGACTGGGCCCCTTATTTCTGTCCTCCGGGAAGAGCCCGGCCGGGGGGGGGGGGGGGGGGGGTGCTGGGCGGTCTGGCTCCTCTTTTCAGGCGCTCTTCACTGCACACGGAGGAGGTCTGAAAAGTGCCTACTCGCGCCCAAACCGGGGTGGCTCAGTGGATAGAGCACCAGCCTGAGGACTGAAGGGTCCCGGGTTCGATTCCGGTCGAGGGCACGTGCCTTGGTTTTGGGCACATCCCCAGTGGGGGGTGTGCAGGAGGCAGCTGATCGATGTTTCTCTCTCATCGCTGTTTCTGACTTTCTGTCCCTCTCCCTCCTCTCTGTGACAAACCAATACAATGTGTGTTTTTTAAAAGAGTGCCTGACCGCTGGTGCAAGCCAACAGCCCCAGGACCTCATCTTCTGAACCTCCCTCGGCTGTTCACACCCACAAACCGGCCACAACACGTCAGCAGGCGGCTCTGCGGGGGTGACAGACCCCCCAGCAAACGAGACTGGCTCAGCGAGGCTCTTCCTAGAGAGCCGGGACAGGAGGCCGGCCCTCGGGGCGAGGCCCGGGGAGGGGTCGGAGAAGGAAAACAGACACGAAGCTGCTGCTCCACCTGCTGCCCAAACCCACCCCTCCCGAGGCCGCCTCCACTGCGCCCCGGTGTCAGCCGACGGCTGGCGTCACCCACTTCTTCGCCCTTTACACACAGTGTCTCCTCTGTAAACCTGGCGTTTAAATGCTTTTATTCAAGGGAGTGCGTCTTGAGACCGTCATTAAATACCTGACAGCGTTAAGGTAAGTTTGTGTTTGTGATCTCACACACACACACACACACGCGCACACACACACACACACTCACACACACCCCCCTTCAGAAACACACAGGAGAGAGGGCGGGGCCGCCTCACCTGAGCGATGGCCGCCTCGTTGTCGGCCAATCCCAGCAGAAAGATCCTCACTTTGTCGATCTTGACGGGCACCGTCCTCCCTCTCCACTCCACTTCGCTCATGGTGGCGGCCTGCTTGGCTCGAGTCTGCGTGATCAGCGCCTAGAGCCGCGGGGGGAGGCGCTTTAGCGACGGGGGTGTGAGCGAGCGCCCGCGGGAAATGAGCGGGTTAGCGTCTCTGCGGCCCGCACGGCAGACCGGACACTCGCTCTGTGTGTGAGGCCCTCCGGGGGCCCGTGTCTTGGCTCACAGGAACTCGATTTTAAAGACACCCCAGAAGGCTACAGAGCCAGCGCTGAGTGCCGACAGGGGTGTGGGAGAAGAGCGTGTGTCATTCACCACGAGCAGATATGTCAAGTAATAGAAACTTATTTACCGGTATGTATCAGGAGCTTCCAAAATATTTAATTACGCTTTTAGAAACTTATCCTAAAGAAAGAATTAAGAATATGTACAAGCCGAAACCGGTTTGGCTCAGTGGACAGAGCATCGACCTGTGGACTGAGGGTCCCAGGTTCGATTCCGGTCAAGGGCATGTACCTTGGTTGCGGGCACATCCCCGGTAGGGACTGTGCAGGAGGCAGCTGATGGATGTTTCTCTCTCATCAATGTTTCTAACTCCCTATCCCTCTCGCTTCCTCTCTGTGAAAAATCAATAAAATATATTTTTAAAAAGAGCATGTCCAAAAGCTGAGGCCACAGATGTCCACGCCACTCCTGCCGGCACTCAGTAACGGTGAAGCGGCCAAACAAGCCAGGCCTAGCGGAGCGCCAGGCGCCGCCAGAGCTGTTTACGGGGGAACCACACGAGATGTCTGTCCCACGTGTGACACATTTTAAAAGATTGTCACTGAACTGCACTGAGATCCCGTTTAAAAACACGTGCCTTTCCCCTCCACACGCAGAGGTCTGAGCGTGGCAACCCACGCGATCCTGCTCCCCCGACTCTCGTGTTTCCTCCTGTGCCCATGAGCCTGTGGCGCTCAGACAATAACTGTGACATGGCAAAGAACTCGAATACTTACAAATGCTAAGTGAAAAGTTTTCTGCTAAAAGATATATAGACATAAATACGCACATGTTAACAGCGATTCTATCGGGTGGCGGGATTATGGATTACTTCCTTTTTCTGGACTTTTTAAAACCGCAGACCTTTCACAAAAAGCGTGCACACTGGATTACCTCCAGCTTCTCAGCCAGCAGGCCCTCGGCGCCTCCAGACCTCAGTCTCATCTGCATGAGCTCGTTGATAGCCGACTGGTCCCCTGAGAACAAGAGGGAAATGGTCAAGGGACGGGTCTGTTCTATCCAAAGCCACGAGGTTCCACTCCGGGGGGGGGGGGGGGGGAGGGAAGAGGGGGGTGCTCTCTGCGCAAGCGCGTGCGGTGACTCCAGGCCCTGCCCGGGGCTCAGGGGCACAGAAGTCGGCAAGGTGGGAGCCGGGCAAGGCACTGCCTTCTGCGCTTGTGAGAACTGCCTGACAGTCCGCGCTTTCCGGAGACGGACCCCCCCCCCCCCCCCCCCCGCACCACCAGGGCCCCGCGGCCGCTCACCGATGTTGTACGCGCAGTAGCGGATGTTGGGCGAGATCTCCTCCACGCGCTGGTTGTACAGCACGGCCTGCTCCTCGGTGAAGGCGCTGGCAAGCTTCTCGTAGATGGTCCTGCAGGGGCGAGGCAGCGGTTCCGAGCCTGATTCTAACAGCGTGAGCGCACAAGCACCATGCTGCTAACAAAACACGGCTGCCGAAAACCGCGTGGCTCAGTGGACAGAGCGCCGGCCTGCGGACTGAGGGGTCCCAGGTTCGATTCCGGTCAAGGGCATGCACCTTGGTTGCGGGCACATCCCCAGTAGGGAGTGTGCCAGAGGCAGCTGATCGATGTTTCTCTCTCATCAGTGTTTCTAACTCTCTATCCCTCTCCCTACCTCTCTGTAAAAAATCAATACAATATATTTTTAAAAAACCACACACACACACACACACACACACAAAAATCACGGCACTTTGAGGACCTTCTATCAGCTACCGGAGCTGACATGTTCTGAGGATGAAAGAGAGTAACATTTCTAAAGGGAAGAAAAAGCAGAAACTGTACTAACTCGCACAGCTTGACGGCACGGACGACCTAGAGTGAACGGCCCGAGCGCTGGAGCGGAGGACTTACTTGCACTTGTTGAAAGCCTCGATGGCAGCTTTCCATTCCTGGTGCTCGAAGCGCAGCATGCCTGCGAGGTACGCTGTGTACGCCTGCGGGCGGCAGGGACAGACACTGCTCAGCGCCCGGGGCCGGTGTCACAGCCCAGCCTCCTCTCTGTCCCTCCAACCTGGCTCCCCAGAACACAGACATCCAGGCTGACTGCACAAGAGAACAACTTCTCACTGGTCAAAGGTGACACACAGGTAATTGGTTAGGATTCCTTTACTTCCGGGGAGAGAACTTCAAAATAAAGGAAACTGGTTGTCTTCATTTTACTGAAAACCAGCTTGTGGGCTGTAACATAAGTATCAAAAGGCGAATGTAGCCGAAACCGGTGTTGCTCAGTGGATAGAGCGCTGGCCTGCGGACTGAAAGGTCCCAGGTTCGACTCCGGCCAAGGGTGTATACCTTGGCTGCGGGCACATCCCCAGTGGGGGGTGTGCAGGAGGCGGCTGATGGATGTTTCTAACTTTCTATCCCTCTCCCTTCCTCTCTGTAAAAAAAAAAAATTTTTTTTTTAAAAGGTGAATGTAAACTTGCAATATCCATCTCTTTTTACAAAATGCGTTTAGAAAAATTATCTTGTGAACTCCTCCAAGTGTAAGATGAAAAGCTTCCATCTACGCATCAAAAGAAACACGAGCTTCGTTTACAAGTGAGAGCCAATTGTCAAAAACCAGGAGCTCAAACACGAGAGGTGCTGCCCGGCCGGGCGGCCGGGCGGCCGGAGGTCACCCTGGCACCCAAGGCTGCAGGTCTGGTCCCCTCAGGGCGCACACCCAGGCTGTGGTTTGACCCGCGGTCAGGATGTCTATGGGAAGCAACCCATGGCCCTCACATGTTCCTCCCCCCGACCTCGCCCCCCCCCCCCCCAAATCAATAGACATATCCCCGGGTGAGGATCTGAGAGAGACAGCACCTTCACTGGGAAACCAAAACCAGTTCCTCCCTCTCCTGTGTGGCCCGGGAGCTCTGCTCTGGGCACCTGCGCTGGCCGCAGTCGCGCCTCCCACCGGCGCCGTGGCGAGGCCGACGTCAGGACCCACCTGGGCCTCCAGCTTGGTCTTGGCGTCCACGCGGCTGCTCTCACACAAGCGCTCCAGCTCCTCTGCGTGCTTCACGGCTTTGCGGAGGCGAGACAGCAAGTGGAAGCGTTTGCGGGGCTCCGTGTTGGCCTCCTGTTTGAGCTGCATGGCGTAGCTCCAGGCCCGTTCGGCATCCATGAGAACCAGCAGCAGATACCTAGCCCAGAGACAGGAGCGCTGACCGGGGCCCGGAGCGCGGACGCAGGCCGTCTCCCAGGCACAGCCTGCGGCCTCGCCGCTTCCTCCACGCCCCCCGGCGCTCCCCCCACTGCTCTTCTTTTAAAAAAACGTATTTTATTGATGTTATTACAGAGAGGAAGGGAGAGGGGAAGTAAGTGAGAAATATCAATGAGAGAGAAACACCGATCAGCTGCCTCCTGCACACCCCCCTACTGGGGATGTGTCCGCAACCAAGGTCCATACCCTTGGCTGGAATCGAACCCAGGACCTTTCGGTCCGCAGGCCAACGCTCTATCCACTGAGCCGCACCGGTTCCGGCCCAACTTTTCTTCTCACAACAGCAACCATGACTGCAAAATCAGCGTCTTGGACTAAAGGTCCCCTGACTCAGGCCCCTCCTCAGGTTTGTGTAGTTTTTTTCCTTTTTCTAAATATATTTTTATTGATTTCAGCGTGGAGGAAAGAGGGAGAGAGAAAAACATCAATGATGAGAATCACTGGTGGGCCGCCTCCTGCACGCCCCCTACTGAGGATCGAGCCTGCGACCCGGGCACATGCCCCTGACCGGAATCGAACCCAGGACCCTTCAGTCTGCAGGCTGATGCTCTATCCCCTGAGCCACACCAGCCAGGGCCATCTCAGGCCTCTAACCAACACCAGACCCATCCCACTGAGAAGCCTGCTCCCGCCGCAGTGGCAAACCCAGACCGACCCTCCCAAATTTCAGCAGACAGACTGCACAAGTGCGCAGTCTGACCTCACCTTCGAACCCGCACCTCTCTTACCCCAACCCAGTTAGAACCCGAGCATCAGGAGGCGCCACACTGAGCCGGTGGGTGACTCAGTGGCCTCACATCACCCCAGTCACAGCCAATTCTTTTGTCGGGGCCGGCACTTCAGACTCTGTCACACACGGTCTCTGTCACAATCACTGTGACGGTAGCTCAAAGCAGCTGGAAACAACACTAAGCAAAAACGGTGTGGCTGTGTTCCAATAAAACTTTATTTATAAGGACAGGTGGCAGGAGGACCGATCTGGCCCCCAGGCTGCAGCCTGAGGAACTGACCTAGCGGCCATCAGCAGCTGTGCCCGCAGCTGTCCTTCGGAAACAGGAAGCATGGCGCACGCAGCAGGACACACGGGCTCACCTGCGGTCACCTGCGGTCACCTGCGTGCGGCCGGATCCCAGCTAAGATCGGATCTCCTGGCCGAAGCAAGCACTTCACGCCACTGACACGTGCGTTCCGGAAACCTCTCCCAACTGGACAGATTTCACCCCCTGACTTTAACACCGCCGTGCCAACAGTTTCTGAACCAGTTCCTAAACCTTTTTCTGACACAGCGACATTTGTAAAAACGCCCACTCCACAGAGCTGCTGAAAGTCACATGAGCCCGGCGGGTTTGGCTCAGTGGACAGAGCGTCGGCCTGCAGACTGAAAGGTCCCGGGTTCGATTCCAGTCAAGGGCATGGACCTTGGCTGCGGGCACATCCCCCATAGGAGGTGTGCAGGAGGCAGCTGATCGATGTTTCTCTCTCATCGATGTTTCTAACTCTATTCCTCTCCCTTCTTCTCTGTAAAATATCAATAAAATGTATTTAAACAGAAAGAGCATTGGCCTGCAGACTGAAGGGTCCCAGGGTCAAGTCCAGTCAGGGCACACGCCTATGTTGTGGGCTCAGTCCCTAGCGGGGGGCATACAGGAGGCAGCTGATCAAAGGTTCTCTCTCATCGTTGATGTTTCTCTCTCTCTCTCCCTCTCCCCTCCTCTCTGAAATCACTAAAAACATTTTTTTAGCAATCAGTAGGAGGTGAGACAATGAAAGTTTAGCAAAATGTCTGGCCCACTGTTAAAGTACTCAGCATCCAGCGCTGAGCCATACCTGTTATCAGTCAGAAGATCCTCCGTCACCTTTTTGCCCGTGAACTTGTGCCTGTTCCCCATCTTGAAGTTGAGCGTCTTCCGGAGCCGCCTTTGTCTACGGGAGCAGTAGCCCCTGTAAGAAACCGCCACCAAAAGCCACTCAGACAACCGGACAGGACGTTCGACAGTAAATTCGACGGTAAGGCCAGGCCAGAGGCTTGACATGCTCTGCCGGAGGCCACCACCACGCCCCGTCCTCTGGCAGACACTCCCTGAAGTACGACACGCAGGGCAGTTGGACTGGCGTCCCGAAAACAGCGAGACGGAGGACAGGGCCGTTCTCAACGGGCCCACCCTCCCGTTGGGAGGGCCACGCAGGTAAACGGCCACCAAGAAAACAAGGCAAATGGCAAGTTGATGCCGACACCGGTGTGGCTCAGCGGACAGAGCGTCGGCCTGGGGACTGAAGGGTCCCGGGTTCGATTCCGGTCAAGAGCATGTACCTTGGTGGCGGGCACATGCCCAGGAGGGGGTGTGCAGGAGGCAGCTGACGGATGTTTCTCTCTCATCGATGTTTCTAGTTTTCTGTCCCTCCCTTTTCCTCTCTGTAAAAATAAATAAAACATATATTTTTTTAAATGTCCGGCTGAATGTCAAGGACACGAGTCGTCACCCTCTTCCTGCGGGCACCGCACCGGAGTGGGCTGAGGACCGGTTTTGAAAGAATGAGCAGGACGCCTGTCTCACTAACAGGAACTCCTTCAGTGCAAAGATGATTTCATTTTCGAATTTCTAAGCACAGGGCCTACCATACAGAAGCTCAGTAAAAGTATTTTGACTAAATTAGTGTAAAAATATATATAAAATTCCACCAACCCTTAAATAATATAGCGCATAATTTACAACACAGAATAATAATTAAATGCTACTGTAGTATCTTAGCCCTAAAGCTACCCGGGTAGAGCTTATTAAAAAGAATAACAGTCTGGCTGAATCTATAAACTAGATCTTCTCCCTCAATTCATAATTTTTGCTTTAATTATCACTTATCCTTTTCTATAAAAATAAAACGGAACACTCATACTTTATGGGGAGAAATATAAGTTGCTAAGAATTTTCTAGCAATTTGGATACACTTATCACGATCCTTAAAAATATTCATATTCCCTGAACCAACATTCTACTTCTATACTATTCCATACTCAAGAAATAATCAGAAATACAATGAGGTTTGAACAGATTCATGGGAACAAAAGTTTTAAGCCTAAAAAACTGGCTATCATATACGTAACCAATTCCAAGGAAAAGGTCATTAGGTTACTGTATACATATAATAATACTGGTTAATAGTGCACCTCATAAAAGTCACGTGTGCAGAACATTTTTATAGGCAGGGAGAAATACATGCAATATAATATCCAGCTAAAAGCAGGACAAACCTTCGTACATACAATGCGAGCAAGCTCATGAAAAAGTGCACGGAAAGAACTAGAAAACCAAAACCGTTATTTTGTGGGCACACACATACAAACGTATTTATGTATTTAAAGACATAAAAATGACCGAAAGGTCCACACTGATGCCAATTTTATGATATGTGTATTTTTTCCACAAAAAGCGAATTAAAATGCAATAGAGGCCTGGCCAGTATTGGCTTCGTGGCTGAACATGGACCTATGAACCAGGAGGAACCAGTTTGGTTCCCAGGCAGGGCACGTGCCTGGGTGGCAGCTTGATCCCCGGAGGGGGGCGTGCAGAAGGCAGCCGATCGATGTTTCCCTCTTATCGACGTTTCTCTCTATCCCTCTCCCTTCCCCTCTCTACAGTACATAAAAACATCCTTTTAAAAAACGCAATATTGAATAAAATTAACAACCAGGGGAAAAAAAACAAAATGGAACAGAGCAGCAAGTGATCACTGGAATAAATGTGTGATGAGTTCCTTATACTACCAACCCTACCTACATTTTGTTTTGGAAATTTTCTTAATATTTAAAAACAAATCAAGTGATAAAAAAAAAAAACTGTTAAACTCTTCAGTGGCTCCTCCCCTCACACCTAGACGAACACCGGAAGGAGGTTAGCCTCCAGGGCCCTCCAACCTGCGGTCCTGCCCCTTCATCTCCTGCCACTCCCCACCTCGCCCACTCTGCCCAGCCTGCTGACCCGCACAATGAAGCTGATTCCTTAGAAGCTGAGACGGGGTGTTTCAGCAGCACTTTTAAAAATCAGGCAGCCAAAGCCTGTATCGACAATACAGAAAAGGTTGGATATTTCTGCTTTCAAAGTACTGAACTATATTATACATTAGGCATCTATTATACTTTTTAGACTCATATGAAATGTTTTTCAACTTACAGGCTGTTATAAAAGCTTACCAATGAATCACAATGCCGGAAATTCCCCTTCTATGTTTAAAATACTATAATGCTTTGCATCTCACCAACACCACACAATATGACTAAGTTAAAAAAAAAATGATTACCATTAACTGCTTAATTTCAGCAGAAGCCTCCAATGTATCTGCAATATTGTGAGGCAAAATGGATAAAAAGATTGGCTCTTTTTATTCATTATAAAACTTTACATTGGAAAATTACGTATCTTTTGAGGCTCCAATATAAGTTCAGAGCTAGACTTTCTGGTTATACTTTCTGGTATCACAAGTCGGACATTGCCAAAGGCAGACGAAGCTGGAAACCCCAGTGATTTGCATGATACTAACCTGTACCTCTGGAAGTCGCCGTGCCGCAAGCCGTGCTGCTGCTGGGATTCCTTAATGATCTGAAGGACTGGAGCCACGTTAAGGAGACGCTTACAACGGCCAGAACCCACACAAATCACAACATGTCCCCACTGGTCTATATCGGTATCCAACCACAGCGCATTAGACATTCCCGAAATACTTATTAGCATGTTAGCTATCTTACCCTAGGACAGGGCGAAGCGCATAGAAAAGCAGATTGCCTTAACTATTTCTATTTTCACACTAAAAAAGGAGGCCAGCCAAAACCAGTTTGGCTCAGTGGATAGAGCTGTTGGCCTGCGGACTGAAGGGTCCCAGGTTCGATTCCGGTCAAGGGCATGTACCTCGGCTGGGCTGCTGGGCACATCCCCAGCAGGGGGTGTGCAGGAGGCAGCTGATCGATGTTTCTCTCTCATCGATGTTTCTGACTCTCTATCCCTCTCCCTTCCCCTCTGTGAAAAATCAATAAAATATATTAAAAAAAAAAAAAAGGAGGCCATTACTAGCCATTAAGGACTGAAAACCAACAGCTTAAATAAGGCTGCCAGAAGCTAAATGCTGACTGTAAGCGGGCTGGTGTCCACTGACTGACACCTGGACCCAGTGATGTTCTCATTCCAGCAGATTCCAGCTATAGATGTCGTGTATCTCTCCTCCATTTGCATACTCGCCTGCACCTGCCAAATCTAACGTTCCTTAACAGCTGTGGTGCTGTGGGAGCCAATGATTGGCACATGCCAGATGAACTAGGCCACCGTTCGCATAAAGATACTTAAGTTTTTATTGTAAAAGAACAAGCCCTGCCTAAACTCTCCTTTTTAAGAATCTTAAAATAGTTAAAGCTCACGTACCAAACTTCAGACAGTCCAATGACCTTTCTCGTCAACTGCAGTTTTCTTTCCCTCAACGCTTCTCTAGGGTTGTATTTTTAAATGCTGAAAACTAAAAGGAGTATTTTAATAACTAAATACGGACAAGGCGGTATAACGTCTGTAGTAAAATCAAGGAGTCCTAACATCCATTTGGCATTATACCACCAGTTGCAAAACCCCAAGCCCCTGGAAACTTAACGATACTGAGGTGGCAGGCTAAATGTGCTATTTCAGAAACTCAGCTACATGCTCCCCGTGTCACTTCATTTCCAACAGCAAGCTGGCGTCATCAGCACTCCATCGCGTGTCTCCCAGCGCCTCCCGACGGGACCCGCAATGCCCACCGGCCTGTTAGGAACGCTTCGCCGCCAGCGGTTCCAGAAAGCTGCGACGATTCGCATTCCAAACAGGCGACTCAAGCTCTGCCTTCGCATCCAGAGCACAAGCTGTGGTTTCGACCGCCCCTTCCCCGACCGCCCGCCCGATCGACACGTAGCCATTCCCAGCTGGGCCCGGTTCCCCTGGGATACTCTCCAGGCTCAGGCTGTCCCCCAACTCTTTGTTCGCCTTCGATCCGGCCGAAGGTCGCTCGTTTTCCTTGTTTTCTTCTCCTCCGGCACCGCGTCCGCCGCCGCTGCCGCCGCTGCCCCCGCCGCCGCTGCCGCCGCCGCCACCGGGTACCTGTTTCTCAGCAGCCATCTTGCCTCAGTGCCGCAGAGCAGGACGGGAGAGAGGAGGCGAGACGCCGGCGGCGGGAGAGAGCGGCACCTGCCAGGCAGAGGCTGATGGGATAGCGGCGGACTCCCCGCCCCCTCCCGGCCCTCTGGAGGCAGCCACTTGTTGGAGGGTATCTCAGGGTGGCTCGGAGGAGTCTTTTTATTTATTTATTGTTTTTTAATAGATGCAGATTGAAGAAACCTTATTTTATTTTTATTGATTTTTTTTTTTACAGAGAGGAAAGGAGAGGGATAGAAAGTCAGAAACATCAAGGAGAGAGAAACATCAATCAGTTGCCTCCTGCACACCCCCCACTGGGAATGTGCCGGCAGCCAAGATACATGCCCTTGACCGGAATCGAACCTGTCTGCAGGCCGACGCTCTGTCCACCGAGTCTTTAAAAGATGCTAACCGGAAGAAGCCCCACAAAAGGCTGTCTATTGCATAGGTCCATTTACATGCAATGTCCAGTACAGGGAATTCTATAGAGGCAGAAAGTAGGGGTTGCCTCCGACTGAGAGTGGGGGTAGAGATTGGAGATTTATGGCTAAAAGGGTAGAGGTTTCTTTTTTTTTGGGGGGGGGGGGAATGTTCCAAAATGGATTGTGGTGGTTGTACAATTCTGTATGTAATAAATAAAAAAAGACTTAAAATGGGTATATTGCATGGAATGTGAAATATATTTTTTAATGTTTTTATTGATTTCAGAGAGGAAGGGAGAGGGAGATAGAAACATCAATGATGAGAGAGAATCATTGATCGGCTGCCTCCTGCACACCCCCTACTGAGGATGTACCCGCAACCAAGATGTTTGCCCTTGACCAGAATTGATCCTGGGACCCTTGAGTCCGCAGGGCGATGCTCTATCCACTGAGCCAAACTGGTCAGGGCATATGTGAAATATATTTCAATAAAATTTTTTGGAATAAGTCAGATTGGGTTAGTCAAAACTTTGCAGTGGCTCCTCATTTTTCTCGGCCTAGAGCTAGAAGCAACCGTCCTTGTAAAAAAAAAAAAACAAAACAAAAAACAAAACAAGAAGCCTGACATGCTGTGCCTCCTCCCTCCTCTCCTTCCGGCCCGTCGGCAGCCACACCGGCCTCCTGGCTGAGGGGCCAGGCAGGTGCCTGCGGCGGGGCCGGCACTGGCTGTCCGTCTGGCATGCTCTTCACCTAGCTGCCTACTGATCTAGCTCCCTCACTTTGTTCAAGTCTCTTTTAATATAGGGTTTTTATTTTTTTACCGATGTCAGAGGAGGAGGGGGAGATGGGAGACAATCATTGATCGGCTGCCTCCTGCGTGCCCCACTCTGGGGATGGAGCTTGTAACTTGGGCATGTGCCCTGACCAGGAATGGACACACACGCAGGCACACACACACACACACACACACACACACCTGGGATGGAGTGGCTTTAAAGTGTTCCCTGTTTGGGTACCTGACTAGGGTCCGAAGGAAGAGAAGAATTTGATCCATTCAGATTCAACCTCTGGCTTCGGGCCTCCCAGACACACCTCATCCTCCCCAGGGCCCTCTGTGCAGGGGTTCTTTCCCATCTCACAGCCCAGGAGCGTGAGGCATAGCGCCAAGGACGGGGCCGACACGCAGGAGATGTTAAAAAGACACTGTTTATTGGATTGAAGTGGAGGCAGGAACGTTCAATAAGCAAATCCCCCCTCCCCACCCAGGCTCTCTGAGCTCTCCGGTGAGGGCCGCTGGAATTAAGACTGGGAAGAGGCGTGGAGTACGCGCATGGCAGTCCCACTCACCAACTCCAAAACCCGAGGGCCCCCCACCCGCCTCTGCCCCCTGTCACCTCTCCACCACCTCAGCACCCCACCCCCGGGAAATCTTCCGAGGAGCCCCCACCAGGCTACAGGGAAGCACAGGCACCGCACACACACGCAAACACACACACACACACAGACACACATATACACACGCACACACACTCACACACACACTCACACACAAAGACACACACATACTGACACATACAGAGACACACCTATACGCATGCACACACACACACTCACACAAACACAGACACACACAGAGACACACATATACACATGCACACACACACTCACGCACACAGACACATACTGACACACACAGAGACACACATATACACATGCACACACACACACTCACACAAACACAGACACACACAGAGACACACATATACACATGCACACACACGCGCACACACATACTGACACACACAGAGACACACATATACACATGCACACACACACTCACGCACACAGACACATACTGACACACACAGAGACACACATATACACACGCACACTCACACAAACACACACACAGACACACATATACACACGCACACACACTCGTGTACACAGGCAAGCCCCCCCATCGTTCCCTCCACTCGTGTTTTCGGGGAGGTCAGTTCGCGGTTCAGCCCGGCACAGCCCGGACCCGGGGTTGGAGCGCGCCCACGACGCCAGAGGGCCCTGCGCCCCGGGCTGGGCTGCCCGCGCCTCCGCCAGGCCCACTGGACAGCCCCGGGGGCCATCCCACCCCGTCAGCGGCTCGCTCCTCCCCCGGTCCCCGCGCACCCTGCCTCCCGCTCCAGCCGCGGCCAGGCTCACTCGCCTGCAGCCCGCGGAGTCGCGCTGGAGCCGCCGGAGCGGCGCGGGAGCCGGGACTCAGACGGCGCGGGAGCCGGGACTCAGACGGCGGCGCGGGAGCCCGGGCAGCCTCGGCGTCGGCCGCACCATGAATGACTCGGGGGGTCCTGGGGCCGAGGACTCGAGCGAGGCGGGCGGCGGGGACACCCGGCAGCCCGAGGCGGTCCTCGTGCCCATGCTCTTCGCGCTCATCTTCCTCGTGGGCGCCGTGGGCAACAGCCTGGTGCTGGCCGTGCTGCTGCGCCGCGGCCGGGCGGTCAGCACCACCGACCTGTTCCTCCTCAACCTGGGCGTGGCCGACCTGAGCTTCCTCGTGTGCTGCGTGCCCTTCCAGGCCACCGTCTACACCCTGGACGGCTGGGTGTTCGGCGCGCTGCTCTGCAAGGCCGTGCACTTCCTCATCTTCCTCACCATGCACGCCAGCAGCTTCACGCTGGCCGCCGTCTCGCTGGACAGGTGCGTCCGCGCCCCGCGCCCCGCACCCCGCATCCCCCACCCCCGGGGCCGGTCACCGTGGCAGGGGCGGGACCGAGGGTCCAGGGAAAAGGCACCGGGAGTGGAGAAGGACTCCCCCGGCAGAGGGGCCGGGAGGGAGGGAAAGACAGGCAGGCGGGTTGGCGAGAGAGGAGTCAGGGGGAGGGGGTGCAGTGTTCCTCTGTCAGCTGCGCCTGGCGCCGCCCCGCAGAGCGCAGCGTTTGGGGTACAGAGCGTTCAGGTGCTCGGTCTGGCTGGAGGCTCCATGCCCCTGTGGGGTCGGGGCGGGCGGGGTTACTGTGCCCCGGAGTTCACAGGGACGGGCTCAGAGTCGCCCACAGTCGTTGTGTGCGGGAAGCCAGCGCTCCTGGCGTCCGACTCAGCCTCGAAGCCACGGTTTGCTGGGCGCCCCGGACTCTGGTCCGGATTTGGGGATTTGGGTCCTTTCGTGGGGGCCCATGCCATGCCCCAGGTCCCCTAGCTTGGTCCCACCCCTTTTGCACCCCACCGTCAGGCCCAGGTCAAGGGCAGGGAGAGGACCGCACAGAACTCGCCCACCCCCTAAACCAGAACTTGGAGGGACTCCTGGGGAGGAAATGCCGGTCTGACCACGCATCTCCCCGCTCCCGTGTCCCCACGCGCTGCCCCGCCCCCCGGAAGAGGAGCGAGGGGACCCCACGTTCCACATCCGCCTCCCGGTTCCACGGAGCGCCCAGTGTGTCCGTTTCAGAGCGCGTGGGCTTCCCTAGACCATGGTCAGCAAACTGCGGCTCTCGAGCCACATGCGGCTCTTTGGCCCCTGGAGTGTGGCTCTTCCACAAAATACCACGGCCTGGACGAGTCTGTGTTGAAGAAGTGGCGTTAGAAGAAGTTTAAGTTTAAAAAATGTGGCTCTCAAAAGAAATTTCAGCCGTTGTGCTGTTGATATTTGGCTCTGTGGACTAAGGAGTTTGCCGACCACTGCCTAGGAGCTCGCTCGCCTGACGTTTCCAGGCTGTCTCCTCCAGGCGCCTCCTGGCCCCCCCCCCCCCCCCCCCCCCGGCCGTCACTGCTGGCAGCAGTCCCGGAAAGAGCAGACGAGTGGCCGCTACGTGCACCTTTCCTGCTGCCCGGTTTCCCCACATCTGGACGCTGCCGGGTCGCCCTGGGGGAGCGGGGGGCCGCTGTGATCGTGCACTGAGGACTGTGCTGGAGAGCGGGTGTGGGGCCGAAACCGGTGTGGCTCAGTGGATAGAGCGTCGGCCTGCAGACTGAAGGGTCCCGGGTTCGATTCCGGTCAAGGGCATGTACCTTCACTGCAGGCACATCCCCAGCCGGGGGTGTGCAGGAGGCAGCTGATCGATGTTTCTGAGTTTCTCTCCCTTCCTCTCTGTAAGAAATATTTTTTAAAAAAGAGAAAGAGCGTGTGTGGGGCCTGAGGCACCGAGGCCCTGAGCTGAATGCGCAAATCCGCTCACTCGCTCGGTGACACTTCCCTTCCCTTCCCGGTCCGGCCCGCAGGTACCTGGCCATCCGCTATCCGCTGCGCTCCCGCGAACTGCGCACGCCCCGCAACGCGCTGGGGGCCATCGGGCTCATCTGGGGGCTGGCGCTGCTCTTCTCGGGGCCCTACCTGAGCTACTACCGCCAGTCGCGGGTGGCCAACCTGACCGTGTGCCACCCGGCGTGGAGCGCGCCCCGACGCCGCGCCATGGACCTCTGCACCTTCGTGGTCAGCTACCTGCTGCCCCTGCTGGTGCTCGGCCTGGCCTACGCGCGCACCCTGCGCTACCTGTGGCGCGCGGTGGACCCCGCGGGCCCGGGGCGCGCGGCGGGCCAAGGCCAAGGTGACGCGCATGGTCGTGGTGGTGGCCGCGCTCTTCGGCCTCTGCTGGATGCCGCACCACGCGCTCATCCTGTGCGTGTGGTTCGGCCGCTTCCCGCTCACGCGCGCCACCTACGCGCTGCGCATCCTCTCGCACCTGGTCTCCTACGCCAACTCCTGCGTCAACCCCGTGGTCTACGCGCTGGTCTCCAGGCACTTCCGCCGGGGCTTCCGCCAGGTCTGCGCCGGCCTGCTGCGCCGCGCCCCCCGCCGGACCTCGGGCCGCCCGTGCGTGGCGGCGCCCGGCCCCCGCGGCGGCAGCGTGCGGGAGCGCGAGTCCACCGACCTGACCCACGTGAGCGAGGCGGCCGCGCCTCCCGCCCCTGCGCCCCCCGATGGCCCGGCCTCGGGCCAGGTTCCGGGCCCGTCCTGGCGGGACCAGAAGGTCCCCAACGGCAGCCTGGGAGTTGATGTGACTTAGCGGGCACGCTTGTGGGTGAAGAAAGGACTGGAGTCAGAGGTCCGGGAGAGGTGGATGGTTTCCTCTGTGAATAAGATGCGCAAACCTTGTGGAAACCGGTTTGGCTCAGTGGATAGAGCGTCAGCCTGCGGACTGAAGGGTCCCAGGTTGGATTCCAGTCAAGGTACCTTGGTCGGGGCACATCCCTGGTGGAGGGGGGGTTTTGCAGGAGGCAGCTGATCGGTGTTTCTTTCTGTCCCTCTCCCTTCCGCTCTGTAAAATGTCAGTAAAATATATTTTAAAAAATAAAATGCGAAACCATTTCATGTGCAGCGACGCCTGTCTTGAGGTTCTGTGGTAAGAAGTCTCCGGGTCTTCACAAGGGACTTTGGCTGATCGGGTGCGGGTTTGGGGAGTTAAAAATCTGCGAGGAAATTACCGAACGCGCGAGGCCGGGGAGCGTGCACCGGGAGAAAGCTCTTTGCACGCGGCCATCTGGAAGCACCGGGGCAAATGGATGGGCAAACCCGCCGCCGGTGCGCGTGGCCCGGACCGGCGGGGTGGCTAAGCCCTCCATACAGTTGGATGACGGACGCAGACACTACGTTCCCAGTAGCATTCGTGCGCCCGTGTGTGGCGGGGCCTCGGCTGCTTCCAGCTCCCTGGGGCCCTTTCGAGTCGCAGCAGCCCTCTCCGTGCGCACAGACCGCACGCCTTGGGGTGTCCTCCCGAGATGAGCAGCTAGCTGTCTGGGCCCAGATCTCCAACCGCTCGGGTTATTTGGGGGCAGGAAAACCTCACCCCCCCACTCCCCCCACCCCGCCCGCGGGTCCTGTGCTGGGACCACAGCTGTGGCTCCGAGGCCTGTGCCTGGCTCTGGTGCGCGAACAGGACGCCCTGGCGCTTTGCTCTTGAACTAGTCCCATCTGTCCCCGGGCTCCCCGCTCCTGGAGTCCTGGAGCCAAGGCTTTTCACATGGGGTGGGGTCCGTGTTGAAGGAGAGGCAGGGCGCTCTCAAAGGCTGTGCCCATCTCACAACGGGGAGGGCAGGGCACTTGGAGCTTCTGGCCAGGCGGGCCCCGCTGTGGAAAGGCACCTGCCTACAGGGGAGGACCCAGGCAGGCTGCGATGGGGCGGCTCTGTGCTCTCGGGGCCTAGTTTGCTGGCCGTGAACTGGCAACCAGTTCCAGCTGGTAGAAGCGGAGCGGGACAGCCAGGGAAGGCCGGGCAGGTGCACGGTGGGCAGGGCTTGGCCCTGGGCTTTGTCTCCGGTGTTTGCAGAGCCCAGGGTGTGTGTGGGGGGGTGCCAAGCCCAAGGCTGCAGGGTCATTGCACAGAGCACCTGCTGACCAACTGCTCAGTCCCCCGGAGAAGAGCCTGAAACGCAGGTGTAGCTTGGGCGCTGCTGCCGCACCTCCGCCTGCAGCCCCGATGGTGGCCCTGTGGCTCCTGCTCCGTCTCGCCTTGCTCGGACTTGGCACCCCGAGGCCCTTGGTCGCGGGCCGCAGCCTCCGCGCACCGGCGGTTGGTAGGTGAACGGCGCAAGGTCAGGGGCTTTGGGATTTGGGCCCCGACGCACCCAGGTGACCTTGACCTCCATCCCTCAGCCTGGCCGTCCTACTTCGACCTCAACTCACCGCTGCAAGTTCATGAGGCCACCCAGATTCCGGACAACGGGAGCGCGCCCCTGCTCGTGGCCGTGCAGGTGTTCGTGACCAACGTGTTTAACGTGGTGAGTGTCCTCTGGCCGAGGACGGGCGGCCCGTGCTGAGCGGGCATGGGGGGGACCAAGTCCCTGGAGTGCTGGTCCTCCTGCCTCCTGGTGTCACGTGGCTGCCAGCCCTCAGGTGACGCGCTGCCCCCTCCCCTCCCCAGGACATCCTTCGGTACACGGTATCCTCCACGCTGCTGCTTCGGCTGGTGAGAGCCCCTGGGGGCGCGGGGGGGGGGGGCAGAACCCGCTCTGAGTCCAGCTCAGAAGTACCATCTTCAACCTGCTAAGCCAAGAGACACGTACATACCTCCCCAGAGCCTTAGCGGGGTCCTTGTGTCCCCCAGTCCTGGCTGGACACGCGCCTGGCCTGGAACACGAGTGTGCACCCTCGGCACGTGCTCACACTGCCCTGGGACTCACTGTGGACACCGGAACTCACTATCCAGGAGGCGTGAGTTCTCCTCCCTGTCTACCCCCCCCCCCCCCGAGGCCCTTAGTGAATGCCCTCCCGGGGTAGATGCCCTCTCCTGGAGGCCCTGGCATGCCCCACCTCCACTGCTCTGCATTCCTCTCCCTCTTGGAACCCTGAGGGCAGGGGATGGCAGCTGGGCATATGCCCGTCCCCCCCCTTCCCCTTCAGAGGGGCTGGGGCTCTGGCTGTGGTCTCTTCCCCGCAGGCTCTGGGTGGACTGGCAGGACCCGAGTCCACGGGCCCAAGTGGACCAAGATGGCCACGTCGAGCTCTCCCTGGCCCTCACCACGGAGACCAACTGTGACTTCGAGCTCCTCCACTTCCCCAGGGACCGGAGCAACTGCACCCTCAGCTTCTACGCCCTCAGCAATACTGGTGCTGACCTCAGGGGCGGGATGGATAGCGGGCCTGTGTCCACACCCATCTATCCCTGCTCAGGGGCGCTGAACAGACCTGGAAGCACAACATGCTTCTCGCCCTGCACTTCCCACTCAGACAGCAGCCCCGTCGCCCAGTGCTCCCTGCGGGCCCGTTTCAGCCTCCCCAGCTAGCAAAGCCGTTGCCCTCGGCAGCCGGGCCAAACCGCAGTGGTTGGGCCACTGCTGCAGCTCGGGCTGCTCTGGCCTCGGCCCTGGAGACATCCTGAAGGCGCAGCCACCCAGGCAATACCCACAGACCCACCGGGTGACGCCCAGCTTGGCAGAAGACCCACCCTTCCCTGACACCCATCCCCCCTGGGAAATGCCACAGCCCCCTCCATGAGATGGGCAAAGCGCATTTATTTTTACAACGAGAATCCGTCTATGAAGCTGAAAAAGCCCTTCCTCTGGAGAAAACTTGCAGGGGGTGAGGGGGGACAGAAGGTTGAGAAAGCCCTTGCAGGGACGTGTCACCTCCAAGTCTGCCCAGCAGCCATAGGAAGCCTCCACCACCCCTGGGCACCGGCCTGTGCCTGCCGTGCCCCCAGGGGAGATTGGGGGGCAGCGGTAATTCTCAGCTCACTGCTCTCCCCTCCCTCTCCCAGTGACGGAGCTGGACTTCCAGGCCCACGTGGTGAACGAGATCGTGAGCGTCAAGAGGGAGTACGTGGTTCGGGGTCTGAGAACCCACGTCCCGCCCCGGCAGCTGGTGCCCTGCTTCCAGGTGTCGGTGAGGCAGCAGGTGGCTGGCGAGGGCGGCAGGGTGTCAAGGATGCAGAGCCAGAGGCGTTGCCCACTCCTGCACATGCTCCCCCCGCCAAAAAAACCCCCCAAACTTCTTCCTTCCAGCTGCACCTCCAGAACACAGCGCTTAAGGCCGTCATGGCACTGTTGGTCCCTGGGGAGGCGCTGCTGCTGGCTGACATGTGCGGGGGGCTGCTGCCCCTGCAGGCCGCGGAGCGCTCGGCCTACAAGGTGACCCTGCTGCTGGGCTACCTCGTCTTCCACTCCTCCCTGGTGCAGGCCCTGCCCAGCTCCTCCTCCTGCAACCCGCTGCTCAGTAAGCCCCCGTGCCCTCCCTGGCCCTTGCTCAGCTCCCTGGGCACTGGAGGCACAGGCGTGGCCCCTGACTTGGCCCTGCCCCTCCCCAGTTCACTACTTCACCGTCCTGCTGCTGCTGCTCTTCGTCAGCACCATGGAGAGCGTGCTGCTGGCCGGGCTGCTGGCCTGGGACCGCCTCAGGGCCAAGCGCAGCCCCAGCCCAGCCCCAAGCGGGGAGCAGCAAGCTCATGAGGATGCAGGGCCTACTCCTGAAGGTGGGTGAGGAAGGAGGCTGGGAGCAGGTTTGATGGGGCTGAGCTGGCAGGCTGCACCCCTGAGGGTGGGATTGTGGTCACTGGGCTAGAGGGCTGTGGCACTCCCTCTGCTGCCCCCGTCCCTGAGCTTCACCACGCCGGCCCTGGAAGCAGCAGGTCTGAGCAGGGAGCCAGGTGAGCTTCCCTGAAGGCCTGGTGACTGCGCTCCGCGAGGTGACCCTGTGCCTCGTGAGCCCCTCTACTAGGGTCTTCCGACTCGAGGTGGCCTGGAGCGGGCCAGCCCCAGTCCCACTAACTGGGACTCCATGGAGGGGAGAAACCTGCTGCCGGGGCCTGGCTTCCTGCTCGGAGAGGGGTGGGTGACCCCTGGAGTACAGCTCCTGCCCCTGCCTCTCCCCCAGAGGCCACCAGAGGAGGAGCGGGGACATGGAGGAGCTGGGCCGAGGTTGCCGACCACACCTTCTTCCTGCTCTACGTGGCAGGGGTGCTGTGCAGCCAGTTCATCTTCATTGGACTCTGGATGTGGGCAACGTGCAAATCTGACCCAGCCCCTGGCGAGGCCGTACCCCACGGGGGGCAGCCAAGGCTGGGGCTGCAGACCTGGGGTGGGCCCTGACAGGGTAGGGTCTCTGGAGACAGGAGGAGGGAACCCAACTCTTCCCTAAGCCTGGGGGCCCCTAGGTCCTCCTGAGCTTCCCCTTCTGTTAGCACATAAGCAATGAGTGTGAAATAAACCCATCACCCAAGTGCAAGTGCCCCCCAAGGGTCTGCTTCCATTGAGCTCGGCTGGTCACTCTTGTCCTATGTAGGTGGGGCCCCTACTCCATTCCTGAACTTCTCGCTAGTGGCCACCAGTCACCCCGCCCCGCCCCCACACCTGCTCCTTCTGGGACTCCTGCTGCTTGGCCTGGGCCAGGAGCCATGGGGGCCCGGATTCAGGGCCCCAAGGGTCAGGCCGCCTGGGGTGGTCAGCACTCCTGAGCTGCTGAAGGGTGCTGGACCCCAGAGGGACTGGGGAGAGCCGAACACGCAGCCCCCAGGATGTGGGCAACGGGGCACGTGTTGTCGGCACGGGTTCTGAGCAGGTGAAATTTGCTGGGTTTTGCGAGAGGCCCTCTGTGGCCATGTGGCCTGTGCCTCTCCCCCCACGTCTGAGCGGAAGAAGGAGCACTCCCCACTCCCGCCCCCACTGTGAATGGGCTGGTGGGGGTGGTTCTGCCTCCTGCTCACGCTCACAAGGCAGCGTGGGCAAGGCCTTTGTCTTCCTGTCCTTTCCTGTCTTGAAGCCCCCACCCCCCCGCGCCCCCTGCAGCTGCGGGCGGGGACACCAGCCAGGTGCGCAGGAAGCGGGCAGGGCAGTGCTGGGTTGGTGGAGACTGGGGGTGGGGGGGAGAGGGCGTGGGGAGAGGCACAAACCAGGACTCCAGGGCCAGGGCCAGGGCTCCCAGGCGGCCGGGCAGTGAAGAAACATCCCGTCCCAAAGGACACCACACTGAGGGCCGAGGCAGGTCAACACGTTTACGTGTCCAGTGCCCGGGCAGGGGCGCGCAGGCTCAGGCGGAGGTGTCAACACGTTTACGTGTCCAGTGCCCGGGCAGGGCGCGCAGGCTCAGGCCGAGGTGCCAACACGTTTACGTGTCCAGTGCCCGGGCAGGCCGCAGGCTCAGGCGGAGGTGCCAACACGTTTACGTGTCCAGTGCCCGGGCAGGCCGCAGGCTCAGGCGGAGGTGCCAACACGTTTACGTGTCCAGTGCCCGGGCAGGCCGCAGGCTCAGGTGGAGGTGCCAACACGTTTACGTGTCCAGTGCCCGGGCAGGGCGCGCAGGCTCAGGCCGAGGTGCCAACACGTTTACGTGTCCAGTGCCCGGGCAGGGCGCGCAGGCTCAGGCGGAGGTGCCAACACGTTTACGTGTCCAGTGCCCGGGCAGGGCGCGCAGGCTCAGGCCGAGGTGTCAACACGTTTACGTGTCCAGTGCCCGGGCAGGGCGCGCAGGCTCAGGCCGAGGTGCCAACACGTTTACGTGTCCAGTGCCCGGGCAGGGCGCGCAGGCTCAGGCCGAGGTGTCAACACGTTTACGTGTCCAGTGCCCGGGCAGGGCGCGCAGGCTCAGGCCGAGGTGTCAAAGAGGCGGTCGATCATGTCGCCCACCTGCTCCACGTGGTACTTGATGTACTTCTCCGGGTTCTTGGTGAAGGGCACGCTGCCGTACCTGCCGGGCACTGAGGTCAGGGGAGGCCCGCTCTCCTTCCCGCGCCCGCCTCCCCGTGGGGTGTCCCTGAGCGCCGGGCCTGCCTGGCGCCTTCCTGGGGCAGAGCACTGAGCCGCAGGGAGACGGGGGAGTGGGGCGCGCTCACCTGTGCAGAAAGGCCCCGTACGTCTCCTTGACGATGAGCTTCTGGGCCTGGCGGATCTTGTCCCGCTGCTCCGTGTCGGGGATGGCCCAGGCTTTCTGAATCTTGCACAGTTCTTCCAGGCCGTCATTGAAGCCCTGCCACCGCCGGAGGGGAGAGAAGGGACCGGAGACAAACGGTGGGGTGTTGCTCCCGCAGCAGCAGCAGGGGAAAGGGAAAGGGACAGGGAAGGGGGGGGGGGGCTCCCAACTCACCTTAAACCGCTCCTTGATCATCTGCCGCTCCTTGTCCCGGAGCTGGGGGCCGAGACAGCTCTGCTCAGAGAGGCGCCTGCCCCGCTCCCCCGCCAGCGCTCGCGCCTCGCCCCCTCCTGCGGCTCCGATGGCCACAGGCATCCGCTCTCACCCCACAGGCACTCCCGACCGTTTCCTCCCAGAGCCCTGGCAAACAGGCTGGCACCTGCCAGACCGCGCCCCCCCCCCCCCCCCCCCCCCCCGCCCGCTCAGCCCACCTTGACTCCCGGCTGGAATGCGGGCAGGTTCTTGTCGGTGATGTAGTCGGTCACCTTTAGCCAGCTGCCGGGAGAGGAAACGGGAGCCTCAGGCAGCTGCTCCCGGGGCGGGCTTGCTTTGTGTGCTACTGTTCTCTCTGGAGCTACTGGGGCAGTGGTCGGCAAACTGCGGCTCGCGAGCCAGGGTTTGCCACTCTATTGACTGAGTTTGCTGACCGCTGGATAGGGACTTAATCACAAGGAACAACAGCCTGTGATTATTGGAATTGAGAGTCTAGTCAGTGGTCGGCAAACTCGTTAGTCAACAGAGCAGCAACCTGTGGCTCAAGAGCCGCAGTTTGCCGATCACTGTACTGGGGGGTGTAGGGAGCAAAACACAACTGAGGTTTTCCCCCGGGAATAGGAAGTGTTCGAGACGCTCGCTTTTAAAGCTGGAACAGGAAACAGAGCAGGCAGTAAACGCAACGGACACCAGTACCATCAACTGCGCTGCCCAGCGGCCTCCTGGCAAGTGAAGCCGGAGCAGCAGGGGAGGAAAGGAGGCGGGGCGACCTGGGAAGGGAGCGGAAGACACCGCCAGGGGAAGGACACTGAGGGACACACAAACCCGCAGCAGAAGAGAGAGCAATGCTCAGTCAAAGTCAAGTGCTCTTGCAACCTGCTCTTCACCTGGGCCAAACACTGCCCACACTTTGACCTCAGCCCTTCAACTACACTTAGCTTCCCCCTCGCAGGCAGGCAGACTGCCCTCTGCGGAGGCTGGCACCGAGGCCGCTAGGGAGCCAGCGGTGGTGGTGGGGCCCCAGTGCCACCCCATGACTATGACACAAGAGAAGGATTGGGTCCACAGGACAAGTTCCCCGTGACTGACCCCACTCCGACTGGACCCAGTGTTCTGAGCTGAGGAGGGATCGTGAGTGGGGGGCACAGCGGTGGGGTGGACGGAGGGCAGCTCCGCACCTGCGCTGGTAGGTCTGGATCTGCTGCTCGATGTGCTCCCGGTAGGAGCGCTCGGCAGTCTTCTGGGTCACAGCCACCAGCTGGATCAGCTCTGACCTGGGGGTGCGGGGAGGGGACAGCGCAGAGGGGATGGGATTGGCTGTGGGGCTGGGCAGCAGCACCAGGGGACCTGCCCTTCCCGCCCCCGGACACCCGGCGGGCACGGCCGGCCGGGCACCTACTTCTCCAGGGCCTTGAGGATGTAGTTGTAGTTGTTGTGCAGGAAGATGGCGCTCAGGGCCGTGTCCTCGTACACCTTGGACTTGCTCAGCAGGTTCAGCTGCAGGTTCCCCAGGACTTTACCTGCGCAGGGAAGGATGTGGCCAAGCCCAGGGGGCAATTTGACCGGCGCCCCCCAATCCCAGGCCCCACAAACCAAGACCTCCCGTCACTCCTGTCCCTCCCCGACTCCAGACGTCACAAGCTTTGCCCAGCCCCTCCGGCCCTGAACCAGAGGTCAGGCTGGTTCCAGGGTTGGGGCTCAGGAGCAACGGGGAATAGCGGGAGAGCGCAGAAAGGAGGCGGGCTCGGCAGGGATGGGTGCGGGGCGGCTGTGCCGGCGGGACTCACAGATGTAGGTGCTCAGGAGGCGCCTGCTGAACTCGGAGCTGTAGCTGGTGGCCGAGGAGCTGGTCTCTGCGAGAGGGAGGTCTGGCTATGGCAGTGGCGGCAGCTGGACCCTCTCTGGCCTCCCCTCAGCCCCAGGGGCAGCTGAGGGCTGGCGGGGAGGGGCCTCGGAGCCTCCCTTGCCCTGGCTGCTGGGACAGGGGGAGCTGGGGCGGAGCTGGTGTCGGCGGGCTCGGGGCTCCCGCCCGCTGCAAGGAGCACTGCCTTGGACTCTCTCTGGAGCCCAGGGCAAGCCCCTCTGTGGTGCCAGGGAGGCCTACAATCAGCAGCGAGGCTGGCAGGACCTCCAACCCCCGCCCCCTGCTGGGTGGCATCATGGCCCACCTATCCCATCTGTCACGGGAGTCAGAATGGGCTCCACGGCTGCCCCCTCCCCACGTCCCCCTCCTCTATGGTGCTCTGCAGAGGGGACCTCCCTACACAGAGCGAGGCCCGAGGTGGGGTGAGGGCGGGCAGGCAGGAGCTGAGCCAGGCTTGGGGGTGCCCCAGCCTGCTGGGGGCAGCCTGGGTAACCTCAGAGACAGAAAGTGCGCATGAGGGAGCTGCGAGAGCAGGAAGCACTCTGAAGGGACCGGGTGCCCTGTGACCCCCACTCCCCAGCGGGTCCTGAGTCCATCAGGGGCCTCTGTCCCCAGGGAACCTCACTCGCGGGGCTTCAAGAGGGAGGGTGGGGCTGAAGAGCCCTGCCGCTTACCTCGGGGGTCTAAAGGAATATTGTATGTGTCCCCAAGAACTACGGAGTGAAAGGCAGTGCCACAGGGGGAGGAGGGAGACAAAGACGGGAGAAAGATGCAAAGTGCAAAAACAGGTTAGAAACAGCTGTGTCGCCCCATCAAGCAGACCGCTCCCCACGACAGCCAGGACAGACAGCAGGCCACACCCAAGCCAGACCCACGGGGACCGGGCAGCACGCAGCCAAGAGGAGGCCTGAGAGCCCCGGGCCGAGGCTGCCCCTGGCTCGTGCCCTCAGAGGGGGCAGCAGGGAGGGCCCGGGGCCCGGACACGCCGGGCTGGGACTCAGCGCTTGCAACGGCTGGAAATGCGTGTGCCCTCCTGTGCCAACCTCAGGAAGGTACCAGGCTGGCCCCGAGATGCCAGCCTCCCAGTGGCCATGGTGTGAGACTCATTAGGGGGGACAGGCGAGCACAGAGAAGGTGGGCAATGTGGACGAGGGCGGGCAGGAAGGGCACCCTCAAACACAGCATGCTCTCCAGAGGGAGCCTGGCGCAGAGGTCGGCGGGAAAGGCCGGCAAACCCGCGCTCCTGACACTCGGTGCTCTGCGCCCAGCCCTGAGGACCTGGGCAGTTCAGGGTTCAGGGTCCTGCCCAGGCCACGTCTCCTTCCCACTGCGCAGGCGGGGGCCGTCTCCTCACCAGCGGCGGCAGTGCCGCTGGGGGTCACCCCACATCTCCAGCAAGAGGGAGGAGGGGGGTACGGGGCTGGGGAACCCGCTGGGAGGAGCCAAGTACCTTGGGAGGCCAGCATGGCACCAGCCGTCTCCTGGAAGTCCAGCAGCTGCTGCAGGAAGAGGATGGCCTGTGTGGGGGAAGGTCAGGGCAAGAAGATCAGGGCAGGCCCCAAGGTCAGGCCCCTCCCACAGCACATCCTGAGTGGCAGGGCAAGTTCAGGGCCCGGGGGCTGCCGAGTGAAAACGGTGGCTGCAAACTTTGATCCCACTTTGGGTTCGGGCTTCGAGGGAAGGCGGGGTCTGCTGAGGGTGCTAAGCTGTTAGGGAGTCCTGGTGCCCCCCACCCCGTCCCGGGCCCGGGCGGCACCCACGTTGCTGGTGAGCTCGTGCACCGTGCCGTCCTTGGGCATGTTGTACTCCTTGTCCGGGTCGCTCTGCGGAGGGAGAGAGGAGCTCCCGAGGAGGCCCCGCCCACCCCGCGCCCCACAGCCTGCTCCCCGCGCCACCTCTTGGCAGACAGGTGTCAGGACCCCCCTTTAGGCACCAAGGGGAGAAAACAGGGGCAGGGGCCTCAGGCCTGGAGCCCCCAGAGAGGGAGGCAATGGGCGCTGACAGACGTCATCCTTCCGGCAGATCTGACCGCTCGGAGCCTGCGCCCCGAAGGGCCCACAGCCAGGTGGCCCTGCACGGAGGGAGGGAGGTCACCTTGATGTTGTCAGCGAAGTCCTCCAGCGCTTTGGCACCAACCGTCTCCATGGAGGCGATGAGGCTGGGCAGCTTGTTCTTGGTGCTGGCGGCCGTGCCCTGAGGACAGAGCGGCACAGCTGCCCCGGCCCGGCCCGGGCGCGCACCCCCTGCTTCCAGCTGCTCCCCTCCCCCCCTCCCCCAGGGCATGCCTCCTCCACCCCGAGCAGACGTGTGGGCAGAGCGCGTGGTGGCTCCCTCGGCCCCGCGTCCCCACGCACCTCGCCCACCACGCACCTGGAGCACCTGGTCGAACTCGGGCTTGGTCTGCTTGAGGTGCCGCAGGATGGGGAAGATGGCGAGCACCGCCGAGAAGTCGTGTCTCACGATGGCCTTCCGGGCCGCGGACACGATGTTCTCCCCCTCGAGCATCAGCCCCTCCAGGGCATCCTGAGGGGGAGGGCGCGGCTCAGGGGGGGCAGAGGCGAGGGCTGGCTCCCAGGGGCGGCGAGGGCACCCGAGGGGCGAGGGGAGCCAGTGTGCTTCTGAGGGGAGGTGCCGACCAGACACACCGCCAGGACGGACCCCAGGACGCAGGGGGAGGAGGTGGCTGTGCTGGAGGCCACAGGCCACAGGCACGGCCCAGGCTGCAGGGACAGCTCCGGGCGGGGCAGCACCTGGATGAGGGAGTCGAAGGTCTTCTTCTGATGGTGCTCGGGGATGACCTCCACCAGCAGCTGGTACTCGCTCTGCGCCAGCTTGACGAAGGCGCTGACGCAGTGGATGTAGGCGTCGGTCTCCACGTCCAGCACGTCGTCTCTCCCTGCGGGGCGGCGGGGCGCTGAGCTGCTGCTCCGGGACGGCCCTCTCCCAGCTGCGGGGCGAGGGTCTCCCCAGCTCCGGGCCGGGGGCCCAGACTGGCCCCAGACGGGGAGGAGGGAGACTGTGCGGGCACAGAGCCGACGCCAGCAGGCCCCTGGGCTGAAGGGGGAAACGGCTGGCTTCGCTCTGAGCTCTGCCCCGGGCGGGAGTCACGGCCCGGAGTGCCAGAGCGGGAGGTGTGGGTGACAGACAAGAGGGGAGGAGGGGGTCCCTGAATGGACTCCCTGGAGAGGGGATGGCCCCGGATTGAGGAGCCGGGTTGTATGGAAAGAGGGCAGCGGGGGGCCGGCGGCAGTGTCCACCGAGGAGACAGCCGTCTCAGAAGGCGCTGGGCCTCCGGGGCGGGGCCAGCCCGGCCAGGCTTCCGGGACCGGCCAGAGGCCAGCTGGCACGGGGTTAGAGCTAAAGAGGCAGGGCGAGCCCAGAGAGGGGGCTCCTTGGCGATCAGCTGCCCCAGGAGGAGACCGGACCCCACTGCTGGAGCTGGGGCCGGGGCCTAGTCCTCCGCGCCCGGGGACGGGCTGCAGGAGCCGGAGCTGCTGGTGAAGCCGATGTCGGGCTCCCTGCCCGCCGGGGAGCGGCCCCGAGAGCCAGGCGCACACTCCCCGCTGGAGGGAGGCAAGGAGACCTCGTGCCCGAAGGAGAGAGAGACGGGAGAGAGCGACAGGCGTGCCCATCCTGCGGGCGCTCCGGCGGCGCCGGGAGGGCAGCGGCGCCCGCGCCGGGCGGGCTGCGTACTCACCGGCCGGTGGCCCGTGCTTGTCGGTCAGGGCCTCGGACAGGTGCTTAACTCGGAAATCATGCTGGTGACCTAGCGAGACGTCGGCCGCACAAACACAAGCAGCGTTTATCCAGGGGCCGGGCGGGCTGGCCCTCGGGGACCGGGAGGGAGCCCTCCATCTCCGGGAGGGTGCGAGCGGGGTGTCGGGGAGGGGCATTGGAGGGCGCCCTGAGCCCCTCCTCTGCCGCGGGCCACCCTGGGGACAGCCGTCTCGAGCCTGACGTGCAGCGGCCAGGCCAGCCCCGGGCCCGTCCCGGCGCGGGGGCCGAGAGCCGCGGGGCCGGGAGAGTGCAGGGGCTCCGGCAGGTGGGGGAGCCCAGTTAGAGAAATGTCCCTGCGAGGGAATGGGGACAGCCGTCCTCTTGTCCCCAGCTCATTCTGATGAAGGAGGGCCAGGTCCTCCAGGTGGGGCTGTCCTTCCTGACGTGGGAAAGGGAGGAGGCCGACCAGCTGCCTGTCCCCTTGCTGCACGCCCCCCCTTATAAAGCTGGGGGTGACCAGGAGGCCTAGGCCAGCTTGGTCCTGCCACCGCCGATCTCAGCGTGAAAGGGCTGTCCACAGCACAGAACTCTCTGAGTTCAAACAGGAGACAAGGACAGAAACAGGAGGGGGGGGAGCCCCAGGGAGGGCAGAGCTGCCATCAGCCAGACAGGACCAGGCCAAGGCCACGAAGCCTGTCCCTGCGCCAGCTGGAGCGAGTGGCCCAGGGACGGGCAGCCCCACCCGACCCCTCAGCGTTCCTCCCGGGGCCCGCTTGGGGCTGGAGGCTCTGCCCTGCCTGCCGGGATGAACACACGACGGAGGAGGAGGAGGGGAGGGAGAGGAACACGGGGTGATTACCTTCCAGAGGAATGAGGTTAGAGCCCCCCTTTTTCCCATCTAGACCATGCTGGGAACACTGTTTCAGAAGGTTCTGAGCCTTCCGGATCGTCCCTGTCACCAGAGCCACAGAGAGGAGAGAAGAAGACCTAGGAAATGAGTGGGAGAAAACAGCGGCGCCCGCCACGCCCAGCCCACACCGACCCCACAGGGAGCACCCCCAAACCCCCTCTCCCAGAGCGGCCCTCCACCCAAGCCCACGCCTGGCCCCACAGTGAGCATGCCCAGACCCCCCTAGCTCTCAGCAGCGGCCCTCCATGCCCGGCCGCAGAGTGAGCATGCCCAGACGCCTCTCTTCTCGGCTCCACAGTGAGCACCCCCAGAACTCCCTCTCCCAGCAGCAGCCCCCCACGCCCAGCCCACGCCCGGCCCCTCAGTGAACAGCCCCTGCCCCCCTCTCCCCCAGCCCCAGAGTGAGCACGCCCAGACCCGCCTCCCCCAGCAGACCTTCCCCAGGCCGCCGGGACCCCGCAGACAGAGACGCGGGAGTGGACACACTCCCCTGGCCTCCGATCCTGCTGCTGACCCTCTCTGCTCTGGCCTGAGCTCATCGGACAGCGCGAGGCGGGCAAAGAGCCACCAGGAGGAGCCCCAGTAAAAAACTCCCAAAAACCAAACGGGCTCGGGCTCGGCCTGGAGGAGCTGGTGACGAAGCTCTCACACCCGGAGTTACGACCCAGGACTGAGCCCGGGCACCTAGAGGCTGGGAGCCCTGCGCCCCACGAGCGCCAGGCGCGGCTCCCGGGGCATGCTCGGTGCCGGCCAGTGCCCACCAGCAGGCAGAGAGCAGCACGGCAGCTGTGAGCCGGGAAGGAGCCGGGGAGGAGGGCCAGGACGGAGGCTGCAGACCCAGAGGCAGCCTGGCCCACACGGTTACCCAACCCCCAAAGCGACCGGAAAGCTCAGGAGCGAGAGGGTTACCAGAGCCTCACGGAGAGCCAGGGCGCATGCTCTTGGCACGGGGGAACAACAGTTTTGTCACCAGTCAGAACACGAAACCAAAACCGCGCGCCCGCCCCGGGTCGGCCCCTCTGGGGAAGGAGACCCCGCAGGGCGGACACGTGGGGAGGAAAGCAGCATCTCCCACGGCGAGCACGCTGCCTGCGCTGCCTGTGCCCGGCCGTCCCTGCTTCTCCCCTGCATCTCCCCTGCTTCTCCCCTGCTTCTCCCCTGCTTCTCCCCTGCATCTCCCCTGCTTCTCCCCTGCTTCTCCCCTGCATCTCCCGCTTCTCCCCTGCATCTCCCTGCATCTCCCCTGCTTCTCCCCTGCATCTCCCCTGCTTCTCCCCTGCATCTCCCCTGCTTCTCCCCTGCTTCTCCCCTGCATCTCCCCTGCTTCTCCCCTGCATCTCCCCTGCTTCTCCCCTGCTTCTCCCCTGCATCTCCCCTGCTTCTCCCCTGCATCTCCCCTGCTTCTCCCCTGCATCTCCCCTGCTTCTCCCCTGCATCTCCCCTGCTTCTCCGTTGCACCTCCCTTGCATCTCCCCTGCACCTCCCCTGCATCTCCGAGCACAGCCAGTCTGCGCCCCTGAGGAGCTCGGGTGAAGAGGCAAAGTCGGGGCTCATTTCTTCCTGTTGGCGCCTCGCCACCATTAGCCGCTCACCACACGGGCTCCGGCTCAGCACCTGCCCTGCGCGGTGAGTGCCGCTGACAAGCACATCAGACCCCTGCCCCACAGCTGAGCGGGAGCAGACGGGCCGCCAGGAGCCAGCACAAGGCATGGGCGTGCGTGGGGCTGCTGTTGGCACTGCCAAGACCATCGGGCACCCAATCACCATGGACCACGCTGAGGCTGGCGCCCCATGGCCACCCACCTTCTTTTCCCTGCTCCTCTCCCCCCGCCAGGAACTGACGCCCCCAGTCCCGAGCCCACCAGCTCCTGACAGCTCTGGACCCCCCACAGGAACATGGGGTCCTCCCCGCTAGTTTCCCTCTTGGGTCTACAAGTCACGGAGGGGTTCGGTCCCCGGTGAGCCCCTCCTCCCGGAGGCCGGTCCCTGCATGGCAGCCAGCACCCCAGGCAGAGCACATCGGGCCCCAGGGCCCCGGCGCCGCCAGAGAAGAGACGGAGGGGACCCGGGAACCGAGCACAGAGCTGCCGGCCCCGGCGGCCCCCCGGACAAGGCCCCCGCTCAGCACACGGAGGCAGAGGGACGGGACGGCCCGCGTGCAGCAGCCTCCGCCCCCGCCAAGCCGCCAGCTTAGTGGAGTCACTGATTTTCGGGGGAGCGGCCAGGGCACCCACACTGGAGGGGAGAAGGCAGTGACTTCCTGCCAGGCCCCCCAGCTTCCCTAACACTCACCTGGCTCTGCCCCCCCCCCCCCCCCCCCCGCGCGCAGCTTCTACTCTGCACATTTCCAAGCCCTAAGGGGCGCAAACAGACCCCTCCCAGGGGCAGGGCAGGGCGGGCTGGACAAAGGGAGGGCAAGCTCTACACCCAGCCTGTCACCAGGGCCGGGCCCCGCAGGCCCCCCGGGGGCAGTGCCTGCAGCCGGAGCCCAGGCCTCTCGCCCTGCCGGCCACACGGGGCCCTGTGAACCTGCACCGGCTGTGGGGACAAGACACCAGGAACCCGGCAGTGAACTGCTCACCCAGGACACCAACCACCCAGGCCCGGGCCTCTCGCCCTCAGCGCCCCTCCCGCCCTCTACGGCCGTCGCAAGGCACTCACTCGCTGTGCGGCCTGGAGCCAAGCGCACTTCCTCCGTGACGGCGGCCCAGGCCCCCCCCCCCCCCCCCCATCAAGTCTCCCACACGCTTCCCACCGCCCTGGCTCGCTGCGAGGTGCAGGCCGCCCATCCCGGCCCCGAGCTTGGCTGTCGCAGCCTGGCCTCCTGGAGGGACAACAGGGGAGGAGCAGGGGCCCGGCAAGGGGCTCTGCCTGGCACCCCGGTCCCCTGCCTCTCCACATCTCTGACGCCCCTCCCTCCTCCAAAGACATGTTTGCAGCCCCCAAACCCTGCTGAGCGGCAGGAAGAGCCGCCCCGGTGGCACTGCCCTGCTGTCCCGTCTGCCTGCGGCTGAGGGGCCGACGCTGCTGACCCCGCGGGGCGAAAGCTGGCGCTGAGGGGGCCGGTGGGCTCACCTGGCCGCTTGATGGGCTTCTTGGTGGGCGTGTCTTTCCTCTTGTTGGGGATGGCAGGGGAGTAGGGAACCCCAGAGATAGAACTGTTCTTCCGGAAATGCTCCTTCAGGCCCCTGATGGAGCGGTCCAGCTGGCTGGAGCGGATCTGGTAGTAGACGTTCATGAAGTCTGAGGAGAGAGGGGGCGATGGGCCTGTGGCCCCGGGTCCCAGCCTCTCCCCCACCAGCTCTGCAGGGCGACAGTGAGCCCACTCCTTCTACCTCCAACCCGGTGTGCCCTCTACTTCTACCTCCAACCCGGTGTGCCCACTCCTTCTACCTCCAACCCGGTGTGCCCACTCCTTCTACCTCCAACCCGGTGTGTCCACTCCTTCTACCTCCAACCCGGTGTGCCCGCTACTTCTACCTCCAACCCGGTGTGCCCACTCCTTCTATTTCCAACCCGGTGTGCCCACTCCTTCTACCTCCAACCCGGTGTGCCCACTCCTTCTACTTCCAACCCGGTGTGCCCACTACTTCTACCTCCAACCCGGTGTGCCCACTCCTTCTATTTCCAACCCGGTGTGCCCACTCCTTCTACCTCCAACCCGGTGTGCCCACTCCTTCTACTTCCAACCCGGTGTGCCCACTACTTCTACCTCCAACCCGGTGTGTCCACTCCTTCTACCTCCAACCCGGTGTGCCCACTCCTTCTACCTCCAACCCGGTGTGCCCACTCCTTCTACCTCCAACCCGGTGTGCCCACTCCTTCTACCTCCAACCCGGTGTGCCCACTCCTTCTACCTCCAACCCGGTGTGCCCACTCCTTCTACCTCCAACCCGGTGTGTCCACTCCTTCTACCTCCAACCCGGTGTGCCCACTCCTTCTACCTCCAACCCGGTGTGCCCTCTACTTCTACCTCCAACCCGGTGTGCCCACTACTTCTACCTCCAACCCGGTGTGCCTGTTACTTCTACCTCCAACCCGGTGTGTCCACTACTTCTACTTCCAACCCGGTGTGTCCACTACTTCTACCTCCAACCCGGTGTGCCTGTTACTTCTACCTCCAACCCGGTGTGTCCACTCCTTCTACCTCCAACCCGGTGTGCCCACTCCTTCTACCTCCAACCCGGTGTGTCCACTACTTCTACCTCCAACCCGGTGTGCCCACTACTTCTACCTCCAACCCGGTGTGTCCACTACTTCTACCTCCAACCCGGTGTGCCTGTTACTTCTACCTCCAACCCGGTGTGTCCACTACTTCTACCTCCAACCCGGTGTGTCCACTTCTTCTACCTCCAACCCGGTGTGCCCACTCCTTCTACCTCCAACCCGGTGTGTCCACTCCTTCTACCTCCAACCCGGTGTGTCCACTCCTTCTACCTCCAACCCGGTGTGTCCACTACTTCTACCTCCAACCCGGTGTGCCTGTTACTTCTACCTCCAACCCGGTGTGTCCACTCCTTCTACCTCCAACCCGGTGTGCCCACTCCTTCTACCTCCAACCCGGTGTGCCCGCTACTTCTACCTCCAACCCGGTGTGCCCACTCCTTCTACCTCCAACCCGGTGTGCCCACTACTTCTACCTCCAACCCGGTGTGCCCACTACTTCTACCTCCAACCCGGTGTGCCCACTCCTTCTACCTCCAACCCGGTGTACTCCTTCTACCTCCAACCCGGTGTGCCCACTCCTTCTACCTCCAACCCGGTGTGCCCACTCCTTCTACCTCCAACCCGGTGTGCCCACTACTTCTACCTCCAACCCGGTGTGCCCACTCCTTCTACCTCCAACCCGGTGTGCCCACTCCTTCTACCTCCAACCCGGTGTGTCCACTCCTTCTACCTCCAACCCGGTGTGTCCACTACTTCTACCTCCAACCCGGTGTGTCCACTACTTCTACCTCCAACCCGGTGTGTCCACTCCTTCTACCTCCAACCCGGTGTGCCCACTACTTCTACCTCCAACCCGGTGTGCCCACTCCTTCTACCTCCAACCCGGTGTGCCCACTCCTTCTACCTCCAACCCGGTGTGTCCACTACTTCTACCTCCAACCCGGTGTGTCCACTACTTCTACCTCCAACCCGGTGTGTCCACTACTTCTACCTCCAACCCGGTGTGTCCACTCCTTCTACCTCCAACCCGGTGTGTCCACTACTTCTACCTCCAACCCGGTGTGTCCACTACTTCTACCTCCAACCCGGTGTGCCCACTCCTTCTACCTCCAACCCGGTGTGTCCACTACTTCTACCTCCAACCCGGTGTGTCCACTCCTTCTACCTCCAACCCGGTGTGCCCACCACTTCTACCTCCAACCCGGTGTGTCCACTACTTCTACCTCTAACCCGGTGTGTCCATTACTTCTACCTGCTAACCCCTTCCTAGCACCTGGTCAGGCTGGCAGCCACCCACAGGGCCTTGCCCCGCATCAGGCGAAGTTTAAAGGGAAAGTATCTCCCAATAGAACTGAGTATATCTTTTACGTTCTGAAGCTAAGTATTTTCAGATAAAAAATATAAAGATTGGGTAAGGAGTCAAAGGATGTGAGCAATTTATAGGAGGCAATAAGACAACCCACGTCAGTGAATGAAAGAACACTGTTATCTTCAGCCGTTACAGAATGACTATTAATTTTCTCTGGTCTGAGAGAGAAGCGTGGATGTGAAAGAGACATCGACTAGTTGTCTCCAGTACACACCCTGACTGGGGACTGAACCCCCTCCCTTGGTATGTGCTCTGCCTGGGAATCGATCCCACCACCTTTTGGTGTACAGGAGGATGCTCCAACCCACTGAGCCACCCGGCCATGGCTAAACTTTTTATTAAAAGTAAAACAAAACAAAGAGCCGCCCCTCCCCCGGGCCTGCCCTGCTGCTGGCCCCGCGGCCGGGCCTCACCCTGGTTGTGGCCGTACTCCACCAGCCAGCGGGAGATGCGGATCACGTCCAGGAGCACGGCCTCCGGCAGGTGCTCCAGGGGCACCTCCTCCTGGATCTCCAGCTCCTCCTCCCCGCTGATCAGGTCCAGGATGAGCACCGGGGAGACCACCTTGCTGTGCCGGGTCATCAGGCTGCGGAACTCGGCCTCCAGGGACTCCTTCCCCCGCTCGAACAGCAGCTTCTGCAGGGGCGAGGGGAGGCAGGAGGAGGGCCCACTGCCGCTGCGGCATTCGGCGAGCCCTCCCCTCCCCTGCCTGCACTTGCTCGAACCCAGAGAAGAAAGGCAGGAAGCCCTCCTGGGTCATTCCTCAGCTCAGGTTCTAACCGGATGCTCACAGGTGAAACCCGGGGCTGTAAGCAGATGCTTCGTGCACACTGTGGGCTGACCACCTCCTCATGCACTATCATCTGTCTGCTTGTCAGAAAGGGTTTGCAACCCGAAACCGGTTTGGCTCAGTGGATAGTGTCAGCCTGCGGACTGAAAGGTCCCAGGTTCGATTCCGGTCAAGGGCATGCACCTTGGCTGCGGGCACATCCCCAGTAGGAGGCTGTGCAGGAGGCAGCTGACCGATGTTTCTGACTTTCTATCCCTCTCCCTTCCTCTCTGTAAAAAATTGATAAAGTATATTTTTAAAAAATGGTTTACAGGGAAAGAAATAAATTGAACTGCCACATTAAAAACTTTTGGGCTGTAAAGGATATCATAAAAAAAAAAAAAAGCGGAAAAACCCACAGAATGAGAGAAATTATTTGCAAATCACATATCTGATAAGGGACAGGTATCCAGAACATGTAAGAGAATTGGAAACATGTTCATACAAATCCATGAAAAACATCAGACAGAGAAAGACAAGTACCGCAGGGTTTCACTTACGTGTGGAGTCTAAAAAACAAAATAAACGAACAAACGAAACAGAAATAAACTCACAGGTGCAGAGAACGAACTGGTAGTCGCCAGATGGGAGGGGAGTTGGAGGGAGAGGTGAAAGGTGAGGGATTACGAAGCACCAATTGGTAATTATTGAAACAGTCACAGAGACGTAAAGTAAAGCACAGGGAATACAACCATTAATACTGTAATAACATATGTACGGTGGCAAGTAGGAACTACACTTATAAGGGTGATCACTTCATAAGATACAAATGTCTAGTCACTACACTTGAAACTAATAAAATGTTGCATGCCAATTATAATATAAAAACAAATTTTAAATAAAAACAGTTAAATTGATAAGTTTCACGTTATGTATTTTTACCACAGTAAGAAAATGCCAAATGCATTCGTAAAAATCAAACATTAAATTTATGTTGTACAAGTAATGGCTGCAGGCTCCATCCCCAGTAGGGGGCGTAGAGGAGGCAACGGACCAATGGTTCTCTCTCATCATTGATGTTTCCATCTCTCTCTTCCTCTCCCTTCCTCTCTGAAATCAATAAAAATTGTATATATATATACATGATTCCTGAGGCAGAGTTCTTCAGGACTACAGTACGTGTACCACATTAGATGCTTCTGTTTACTCTACCACCTTCTCCTTTAAGCTGGTTCCGTCTCTCCCGAGACCAGGGCAGGACCGATGTGCCAGCCTCTCCCATTACGCCGCCGGCCCCTTACCACTTTGTTGAGCTCCGGGCTGTCCGGGCTGTTGTCCTGGAAATACTCCACAGCCTTCTGAACCTTGGCCATGCTCCCCAGGTACTCCTCCAGCCTTCCTGTGGGGCTGAGAGGACAGAGCTGCGTCAGCCGGCCGCATGGACGACGAAGAGAGGGACCCATTTGGAAGGCGAGAGGAGAGAATTAATATAGGGGACTCCAGGCTCAAATATATCCTTCCCCCCTTCCCCTTCTTCGCCGCTGGTCCAGGAGGCATCAAGAATGGCAACAAGAGCCCTGACCGGTTTGGCTCAGTGGACAGAGGGTCACCCTGCGGACTGAACAGTCAAGGGCATGCACCTTGGTTGCGGGCACATCCCCAGTAGGGGGTATGCAGGAGGCAGCTGATCGATGTTTCTCTCTCATCGATGTTTCTAACTCTATGTCCCTCTTCCTCCCTCTCTGTAAAAAAATCAATAAAATATATGTTTAAAAAAAAAAAAGAATGTAAACAATAGCCCTAGCCGGTTTGGCTCAGTGGATAGAGCATTGATGTGCAGACTAAAGGGTCCCAGGTTCGACTCCAGGCAAGGGCACATGCCCAGGTTGCGGGCTGGATCCCCAGCGGGGAGTGTGCAGGAGGCAGCCAATCAATGATTCTCTCTCGTCATGGACGTGTCTATCTTTCCCTCTCCCTTCCACTCAGAAATTAATAAAAAGACATTTTTTAAAAATGGGAAAATCCTTTTTAAGATGTCAACCATAAGTTAATAGAAAAGTAAAAGAAAAGGTCAGTTAAGAAAAACAACAACGAAAGGAGGGTGACGCCTGGCCCGGGCTCACCCCTCCCTGATAATCTTCTCCGTGTCGCTGGCCACGTGGTAGTAGCTGATGACGTGGTCCAGGCAGGACAGCGTCTTCTCCACGTTCTCCTGCAGCCGCTGCAGGTTCTCCGTCTGCTTGTGCACAGGGATGATGGAGTTCTCCAGCTTCATCAGGCGGCTCTCGAAGGACGACAGGATGGACACCTGCGGGGACCACGTGCTCTCAGGCCTCGCGGTTGTCCCAGCGCGGCTTCGAGACAGCTACCAGGTCTCTGGCATTTGCTGCTTTTTCTCTGGTTTTCTAGACAATGAGCTCCATGAAGGGAGGGCTGGGGGTGCAGCTGTCACCACTGTCACCTCAGCTCACAGGAGGCGGCCCAAATGCATTAGGTGGAATATGATTTGAAGGCAATGCAAGCATCAAAGGACCTCCCCCCAAAATAATCACCCCAAGATGGTTTCCCTTCCACCCTTTGAAACCAAATCTCAATTTCTGTTCTTCCTGAGGCTTTCCAGACTGAACAGGAAGTAGCTGCCTAGGGAGTAGCCTCAAATGCATTGCTGGCACTTCCAAAGGCCTCTCTCTCGAGGGGTGAATCTCACTACCTAAGGACTAGGACTTCATGATTGTGTTACTGCACACACACACACACACACACACACACACACACACCACGTTTGTCTTCACTCAACTTGTGCCTTACAGTCTCCTCTGGAAATAAAGAAGAAACCCCACCAACTGTATACCAGGTGCTGTGCAAGATGGGTCCCCATGTATCGGCTCCTATGACCTTCACAGCCACAGGGGGAGCGTGGCATTGTGTCTGTTTTGTCATATGAGGTAACTGAGGCTCAGAGTTACCTGTCAAGAGCCACACACAAACCAGTGGAGGGTGAGGACTAGATCCTAGATCTGTCCGATTTCGGAGCTCAATCTACCCCAAAGCCCTGGGGGCGGGAGATGGCTGGGTCTTGTCTGCCCTCCGCGGGCCACCTGGAGTGAGGATGACACATGACCGTCCCCAGGCCACCTGTCAGCCTGAGTGTTTGCAGGAAGAGACGAAGTCCAGGCTAGGGGGGCAGCAGCATCCTCAGTGAAGAGGGAGACAAGGGGAAGGCAACGCGGTAACAGGTCACACCGCTGCCACCCAACGCCACCATCCTCACCCAGGCCAGAAGCCCAGGCCTTATGGGCCGGACCGGACCGGGTCGCAGAGCTCTCCTGCGGGACCTGCAGGCTGGCAGCCCCGCCCTAGCGGAGCGGTACTCACCATGTTCTTAGTGAGTTGGTCGCTCTTCTCCAGGCTGTCTCGGATGAAGGACAGCGTCTCCTCCTCCTGGGGGCGCGGAGCGGAGGCATCACCAGAAGCCGCGGCCAGATCGCCGTGCCTGGCCCACGGCGTCGCCCCGAGCCCAGCTCCTGGTAGGGAGCACCCCCTCCCCGCTGCCTTCTCCTTCCAGATGCCCCGGCCCGGCCGCGGCGCCTTCCCCCGCCTCCTCCCCGCCGCCCCGGCCCCAGGCTCACCTGCTTCAGCTTCTCCTCGATCTCCCGCCGCCGGGCGGACGCCTCCTGCGGGGGAATCATCCCGCAGGCCGGGTGCCGCTTCCGCGGCCCGTGTTTTGTCGCTGCGTATGTGCCTTCCCGGCTTCCGTCCCCGTTACACCCACTTCCGCCCTTGGCCCCGCCCCGGAGCGCACAGGTGGAACAGGCTGGGAGTGGCAGCCGGAAGTGCTCCTCGCGGGGCGCGGAGACGGGCGGGGGAAGTCGCCATGTTGGGTGTGACCGAGTGTGGCTCTGGCGGAAAGCCTCACTCAGCTCTTTATGGCTCTGAACAACACCCAGTGGTCGGCAAACTCATCATTCCACAGAGCTAAATATCAACAGCACAACGATTGAAATTTCTTTTGAGAGCCCAGTCTTTTAAACTTAAACTTTTTCTAACGCCACTTCTTCAAAATAGACTCACCCAGGCAGTGGTATTTTGTGGAAGAGCCACCCTCAAGGGGCCAAAGAGCTGCATGTGGCCCGCGAGCCGCAGTTTGCCGACCACTGACTTAGCCCATAGTACATGTTCAAAAAAACATATCACTGACATCATGCTTTATATGTCTAAGGAAGGGACTCCTTTATGGTTGTGAACAAATTCCCCCCAAAAATCTTTAAGATATATATATTTTATTGACTTTTTTTACAGAGAGGGAGGGAGAGGGATAGAGAGCTATAAACATCGATGAGAGAGAAACATCGATCAGCTGCCTCCTGCACACCCCCTACTGGGGATGTGCCCGCAGCCAAGGTACATACCCTTGACCGGAATAGAACCTGGGAACTTTCAGTCCGCAGGCCGACGCTCTATCCACTGAGCCAAACCGGTTAGGACAGCCCCCCCCCCCCAATCTTTATTGTTGAAGGTATAGCATCTGTTCCCCCTTTTCCCTCAATTGACTCCTCTTAGTCACCCCCTGCCCTCCCCACCCATATTGTCTGCGTCCAGGGGTTATGCATACAATGAACAAATACTTCCAACTACATAGTCTCATTGCATTTTTGGTAAATGAACTGTGTGTGTGTGTGTGTGTGTGTGTGTGTGTTTTGCATTTTCTCAGATTTCCTCCCTTAAGTGTAATTTGGTAGCCAGCTGCCATGTAGCGAGAGCCTCTGTTTGCCCATCTCTGTCACACCATTCTTGCTCTCTGTCTGGGCTAATCCTCACCATAAACTTCCGAGTGGGCACAGCTGTGGTGTCCCTTCCGCAGCGGAGGAAGCTCAGGGGCAGAGAGGTCAGCTGCCTAAGTCAACACAGCTGGCTGGGACCGGCTCTTCCCTGCCCCCCCGCCCCCCCCCATGCTCTGCAGCTCAGGAACCTTAGTTTGTTGCTGTGCAAGGCTGCCAATCTGATGGTCAGGAAAATCCACTGTGAAAACCAGGGTACGTTCAGGACCAGCAGAGCTAAAGAAAGGCAGACAGAATGAAAGGATGCGTGTAACTCTGTGCTCAGCCCAGCACGAGGCGTGTATGTGAGACATCGAGTCTGTAATTCCCCACCGAGACTCAGCACAAGCTGCTTCCGCAAAAGGAGCAAATGGAAGCCTTGATTTTCCTTCACAAACTGGTGCAGAGCACAGGGATGCCCGTCCTCACCCAGCCCCCCTGCCGGCAGAGGCCCCCTTTCCAGGGGGAAGGAGGGAGGGAGGGACGGTGTTCTCTCCTTCCTAACCCAGACTGTGCTGCTCCTCCCGTACCCAGTGAAACAGCCTCCACATTAATGCTTCCGGCGGCCCAGCCATACCGCAGATGTGCATGCGGCGACATGAACAGCCGCAGGAGTGTCTGCTCCCGGGTCACAGCCATTTAAATATGACAGATGCATTGCAAAAAAAGGAAAAAAAATGTCAGAGTCCAAGGGATGCTCAAGTTTCTCTAGTTTCTAGACTGAGTTTAAATTCCCTCCCTATTGCTAACACTTCTAAGAGAACAGTTTCCTTTTTTTCGGTAATGATAAAAAACAAAAAACAAAAAACAAAAAAACCAAAAAAAAAACAGATTCTTTTTTGTTTGTTTCATGTAGAAACCACCGGCCATCGACAATGCCATCTGACAGAGTGGTCGGAGGAGTTCTTTCATTTTCCTTGAACTGCTTTTATATATAAAGTGAAAGAAACCCCGGGAGTGGTCAGCTATTGCACGCTTTCTTACGGAAGAGAGAGCAAAGGACATTTTTAGCGTGCTTTCAGCCATGTGTGGGGTCCAGCCTGCAATTTGGTTTTAAAAAATGTATTTGTTTTTTTATTGATTTCAGAGAGAAAGGGAGAGAGGGAGAGAGACAGAAACATCAGTGATGAGAGTCATTGAGTGGCTGCCTCCTGCACGCCCCCCACTGGGGATCCAGCACACAACCCAGGCCTGTGCCCTGACCTGTGCCCTGACCTGGAATTGAACCGTGACCTCCTGGTTCGGAGGTCAACGCTCAACCGCCGAGTGGCCAGGCTACATACTGACTTTAGAGAGAGCAAGGGAGAGAAAGAAACATGATGTGAAAGAGACACTGATCGCTGCCTCCCACACGTGAGACCCGCGCATGTGCCTCGACCAGAAGTGGAACCCGCCACCTTTCTGGAGTACGGGACCGCCTCCAGCCCCCGAGCCACACCGGCCAAAGCTACAATTTGGTTTTAAAGCTACTTTTTAAATATATTTTACTGATTTTTTACAGAGAGGAAGGGAGAGGGATAGAGAGCCAGAAACATGGATGAGAGAGAAACATCCATCAGCTGCCTCCTGCACACTCCCTCCCCCCACCCCCCACTGGGGATGTGCCCGCAACCAAGGTACATGCCCTTGACCGGGATCGAACCTGGGACCCTTCAGTCCGCAGGCCGACGCTCTATCCACCGAGCCAAACCAGTTAGGGCTAAAACTGGTTTTAAATTCAATGTAACCCTATCCAAACTGCAGAGAAGGTACACATGCCTCCTCCGCCTTGACCCCCAGGTGGTTACTCTGTCCCGGAAGGAACACAGTCATAACTGTCTGCGCGAAGTTATACAGACCCAGGTGCGTTCTACACGGAATAAGCTCCCCCCCCTCCTCTCCCTCCTTCTCTCCCTTCCACTCTCTCTAAAAAAAATCCTAGGGTGAGGATTAACAACAAAATATGTGCTTTCCTGGACCCTGCCTGTTCACTTAATAGCGCACCTTTTTTTTTTTTCTCTCCAGGTGAGCTTTAAAGTCATTTTCCACTTGCAAATTGAACACTCCCTGAGTAAACTGGTTTGAATTCAGGTCCTCAGGATGGGGACCTGCCCAGGTGAGGAATGGAGGCCAAGTGTGACCGGGAAAGGGAGGGCCGGCAGGCAAGAGGGAGGGCTCCCGGCCGGGCCCCACTGAGGGCAGATCATGACCCCCGCTAAGGGCAGATCAAAGGCCGAGGACCACAGGGGAGGAGAGCTAGGCCCCGAGGCAGGGGTGTCAGGAGGGGACAGGAAGGCCCCTCCAGCACCCGGGGGGGTGAGCTGGCACATCTGTGATGAGCAAGGAGACAAACAGCTCAGTGATGGCTAAACCCGAGGCCAAGGGAGGAGCAGGGCAAGGAGGGAGTACCGGGGATGACTTGACCTGGAGGGGAGATTGGGGGGGTGTCCCCAGAGTGGGGAGTTGAGAGGAAGAAGGTTCATGTGCCTTTGAAGGCGACTGTGAGCTTCTGGGCCCTGAACATCACAGCAACATGCTCGCAGGGAGCACACCCCAGTCCCCCCCCGCCCCCACCTGTCACCGTGGGCAGGGCGGGCCCCTGGAATGGGTGGGATTGGGTCCCACGTGGCGCTGACTCCTGCCCCCACTTCTCCCCTTGGGGCATCTCTAGGCTCCAGGACGACCCTGCTTTCCGGAAGCCTCCGAGAGGGTTCGGAAGACGCGGCTGTGCCGCAGGGGGGCGCGCTCCCCCGCTAGCCCAGGAGCTGAACCCCAGTCCCGGCGGCGAGGGCCGGCGGGGCCACGAGGGGGCGCCCGACACCGCCTGTGCGCGGCCGCCGCGCCCCGTTGGTTGGCGGCGCAGGGAGGGGGTCCGGGAGGGAGGGGGTCCGGGGAGGAGAGGGTCCGGGAGGGAGGGTGTCCGGGGAGGAGGGGGTCCGGGAGGGAGGGGGCGGCCGGAGGGCGGGCAGACGGGTGTCCCCAGAACCAGGAGCCGCGCCCCGCAGAGGAGAGGGCCGTGGAGGCGGGAGCAGGCCGAGGGGGCGCGAGGCGTGTGGCTGGGCCAGCGCCCGGCCTCTCTCCCCGCTGCCCACGGCCCCACCAACCGGAGCGGGTTCGAGCCAGCGGCTGGGCTCCTGTCAGCCGCCGACATCCGCGGAGCCCGGCCCTTCGCGGAGGTGCGGGCTTCTGCCCCGCCGCCTGCACCCCGCACCCCGCAGCCCCGCACCCTGGGGCGCGCTCTCGCCCGCCGCCGGCGGAAGGTCTGGCTCCCGGGGCAGCTCGCCCGGAGCGTGAACCTGACTCAGCGCTTTCAGGGCCAGGCTCAGACCCGCCCGCCCGCCGCACCGCACACTCCGGCCGGGTCCACCCTCCGGCCCAGGAGATGCCCCGGGAGGCGGGGGCCACTGGGCCTGCCCGGGGCCGGTGTTGGGGGTGAAGGGGGGGGGGCAAGAAGCCCTGACCGTGGCCCTTTCCAGGGCTGGGTCCCGCTGGGCTCTCCGCTCCTCCCCTCCGGAGAGGCCTGCCCCTGCGGCCTTCCCCCCCCCCCCCCCAGGCCCCTGTCCTTCCGTCTGTCCGTCTGTGTCCGCTCACCGTCAGCTCCGCTTCTCCACGCATCACCTGGGCCAGTGATGGCAACCTTCTGAGCTCGGAGTGTCAAAATCCGCCGAAAAACCGAACTCGGGTGGCGTGTCCCTTCGAGAAAACCACAATTCTGCAATATTTATAGTTTAGGTAACAAAAATGTATCATTGTAATATATAGCTGTATTTAATACACCAAACACTAATGATGTAACTTCCCTGCGATGTTTCATCCTCGGGACCGAACCTGGCCGTGCAGTCGCCGAGGATGAAACGTCCTTCTCGGCGCTCGGCCCCACACTTCTCTGTGTGCCACCGCGTGCGGCCGCGTGTCATCGAACATGGCTGCGCGGGTCAGTGCTGACACGCGTGTTGTAGGTTCGCCGTCACGGGCCTGGGCTGACCTCCCGCAGTGTCCTCCCCGTCCCCGAACGGGCTCCGCTCACCCCTGGGGCTCGGCGCGTCTTGGGGGGTCACTCATGCCTGGCTCGCCTCCTAGGCTGGGACTCCCCTTCCCAAGCGCGGTCACCCAGGTGGAGGGGCCTGGGAGCCGGACCGGGAGTGGTGGCGGTCAAAGTTCAAGCCCAGCGTAGGGACCGCTGTCGGCTGGGCTCTGACCCGGTAGGTCCTGGGGACACTCAGCTCCAGGGCTGGGGGAGGCCAGAGAGGTCATTTCCTCCTCTGCAAACAGGGCGTGGCCTGCCCCTGCTCCAGGCCCCCTGGAACCCCATCAGAGTGTCCTCGGGCCCCCCCAAACTGCCCTCAGACAGGAGCTCCCAGGCCAGAGGGGGCAGAGCCTCTGAGCTGAGCGTGGTGGGGCCGGCGGGGGCCTGCTCTTCCTGTTCTCAGGATGCTGGGCCTGCTGGTGGCTCTCTTCTCCCGCCTTGGATTCCTTCCAGGGCTGGAGCCCCCCATGTCCCACTTAGGACAATGAAACCCACACGGGTAATAGGGGGGCCACACAGACCCGGGGAATGTGGATGGGGCGTGAGTCCTGGACTCGGGGAGGTTGGCACAACACTGCCGCACACCACCCCCTCTCTCCAGGGTTGGCCTGGAACCGTGGTCTCTACCCCACCTTCCTGGTGAGACAGTGCCAGCTCCGGCCCAGCCTCGCAGAGGGCCACCCCACCCGGCCACCCCACCAGGTCACCCACCAGACCACCCACCAGCCCACCCTCCAGACCACCCTCCAGCCCACCCTCCAGGCCCCCCCCCTCCAGGCCAGGGTTAATCTGCAGCCAATCCCAGGCCCTGGAGGCTCTGCGCTCAGACCTCACAGACCTCTGGCCCCACCTGGAGGCCGGGCAGCAGGGCCCCCAGGGCCCGTCCTGGTGTCAGTGGGGGGGACCAGGCAGGACAGGTGAGCTGGGCACACTCTGTCCTGGTGAACTTGTAGCTGGGGTCCAAGCAGGTGAAAGGCCCACTTGCTGACTCTGTGGGGTGTTTTTTTTTGGGGGGGGGTCCTTGAATGCCCGTTTCTCCACACCAGCCCTGCCTCTTGGCTCCCCATGACCCTCACGCCCGGGGTGGAGGCCCCAGGACAATGGGGGGCCAGAGGAGCAGATGAGAATGAGGCCGGGCCTCTTCCACATCCCTCCATCCCTCCCTTCTCGCCCCATGTCCCTCCTCCCTTCCTCCCACCTGGCTCCCACCTGCCCAGGTCCACTCAGCTCACTGGCACTGCAGGCCCCACTATCTCTCTTACCGCCTCCCCCCGCCCCCCCACATGCACACACCCACACATAGGCACACACACCCCCCCACACACGCGCACACACACACACCACACACACATGTGCACACACACACACACACACCACACACCCATACGCACACACACCACACACACACACATGCACACACATGCACACAACACACACACACATGCACACACACCACACACACTCTCACACACATGCACGCACACACACACCACACACACATGCACACACACACCACACACACACTCACACTCACACACATGCGCGCACACACACACACACACCACACATGCACACACCACACACACACACACAGGGTCAGCAGAAGGGCTGCTTGCTTGTCCCGAACCAGGCAGCGTGGGGCTTTTTTCCCAGACCCCGCTCACCTGAGTGCTCTCCCCCCAACCGCTGCAGCCTGGGCCTCCAGGAACCCCCACCTCCAGCCCCAGCCCAGCCCCTCTGGCTGGGAACCCCTTTGTGTTTACTGTCTGCAGTCGACATCTGCCAAGGCTACTTGGTTGTTTCTCTACCTTTTATCCATCTGCCCAGTCAGCTCATTCATTCATTCATTCATTCATTCTTTCCTTCCTTCCTTCCTTCCTTCCTTCCTTCCTTCCTTAAAAAATCAGGCGCAAGACAGGCAGGTTCCGTGCCCGTGGGAGTCTGCAGGCCCCAGAGCTTCTGAGATGGGGACTCAGAGGCCAGGTCTGTATGTCACCCCTCCCCGCTGTGGGGACACCCACCGACCCGGCCAGCACGGCACACTTTAAGCAAGTTGGCGAAACCGGAATATCATGGGGGGATCGGGACAGGGCTTGGTGCCCGGATGAGGCAGGCAGAGGGCAGGGCTGTCTGGGGTGGGGCAGGGCACTGACAGAGCCTGTGGGTGGCTCTGCGTACACACAGCAGCCTCTCTGCTCAGCCTCGCTCCCTGGGCAAATAGCCTGGAGAGCTGTGGGCAGTCACAGACTTCAAAGGGCCCTGGGGGGCTGGGGGCCTGGAGGCCTGGGAGTCTGGGGGCCTGAGGGTCTGGGGGTCTGGGGGACTGGGGGTCTGGGGCCATGGGCAGGGTGCTGTGTGCAGGCGGCCTGCGCTCCCCACTTGCTGGAGTCTTGCTGTCTCAGGAGCTCAGGGAGCTGCTTTCTTCCGGGGAAAGAGGGTCTGAGCCCCTCCTGCCCTCTGAGGAAGCGAGCAGGTGCCAGGCAGGACGAGGGGCTGTGCCGGAGCTGGGGGCCAGGCATGGCGACCTTGGTCTGTCACCCCCGGTTAATGTGCACCAGCCTCGCCCTGCACCACACCCCGGGCGGGCTGGCTCCTGGGGGACAGGGCTCTCCGGCTGACCCCTGCCCGCTGCTGCCCACACAAGGCAAGCTCAGGCCCCAGCATGCCCACTGGGTGACTCTGACCTGTCCCTGTCCCACCGGGAGCCCCTGAGTGGGACAGCCACCTGTGCCCGGGAGGGGGTGACCCTCAGTCCTCCATGGGCTCCTGCCTCAGCAGGTCAGTGCAGCCCCAGCATGGGTGGCCTCACAGGGCCCCCCAGGGTGCCTCCCCTCCCTGTCACCTGCGTTTTCTCCTCCTGGTTACACAAGAATGTGTCAGCAGGACCTGGGCCACTCTCCACCCCATTGTTAATGCCCCCCCCATCACCACCCCAGACAGGCCCAGGCCTGCCCCCGGCCCCCTGCTGCGAGTCCAAATACACCTGTTTACCTTCGGGCCTGGCCCGGGATGGACTGCTCCTGGCTCCGGCCCACCTCCTCCCCACCTGCCCTCACACCTCTGCTCCCCTCTCCCCCCCAAGCTCACTCCCTTCCTTCTGAAAGTCTGTACGGGGCGGTGGGGGGGGGGTGGGAGGATGTGGAGAGTGATTCCGTCCTCAGCTCAGCTCTGCAGGCGCCTGGCCTTCTGCTGCGGGACAGGAGTCTGGAGCTGAGGGACCTGGGACAGAAGGAGCCGGGGCCTGAGGGACCCTCGGTCACTGGAGCTTGTGATGGCCTGGCCGGGGGCGAGGGGGTGGGGTGGAGGGAACTGGATGTGCTCTGGGCAGGGAGGGGACGGGCCTCCAGTTCCAAGCTCCTGCCCTCCCCTCCTCCCCCCTCTCCCGCTTCACATGGAAGCTGGGGCAAAGGGGACCCCTCAGGAGACAGGAAAGTGGCTTCTTCTTTGGGAAGGGCTGCCCCCCAACACCTAAGGATGAAGTCTTAGGGGCTTCTCACCTCAAAGATGGATTAAAGGAGATGAGGAACCTGCTGGGAGTCATGGGCGCAAAGCCAGGCAGCTTAAAGGAGACAGCACCGCCGCCCGGCGTGGCTCGGTGATTGTGAGCATCCGCCCATGAGCCAAGAGGATCCGGGTCAGACTGGGGTCCCGATCGGAGCAGATGCCGGGGTGGTGGCTCGATCCCCAGTAGAGAGCGTGCAGGAGCTGATCGATATTTCTCTCTCATGGATGTCTTTCTTTCTTTCTTTCTTTCTTTCTTTCTTTCTTTCTTTCTTTCTTTCTTTTTAAATATTTTATCGATGTTTTACAGAGAGGAAGGGAGAGGGAAAGAAAGTTAGAAACATCGATCAGCTGCCTCCTGCACACTCCCCACTGGGGATGTGCCTGCAGCCAAGGTACATGCCCTTGACCAGAATCGAACCTGAGACCCCTCAGTCCGCAGGCCGACGCTCTATCCACTGAGCCAAACCAGTTAGGGATATATATTTATATATATTTAACATTTTTAAAGAGAGAGAGGACCCCTGCCCTCAGTGCGACTCAGGGCCCTGGACAGGGTGCTGGGCCGGGAGGAGCGTCAGCGGGGCCCTCTTTGATGGGCCGGTGGTGAGATGGGGTCACCAGGTCATGGCCATGTCCTGCCGGTGCTGGTGGCCCGGGGGCTCTGCGGGACCATCCTTGTTCTAAGGACGCACACCCTCCAGTGGTCTGTGCTGACGGCATGTGTCTGCTGACGTCACAGGCTGCAGTGCCTACTGAGTGGGCTCACGTCAAACCCTCAGTAACTATGAGCCAAATGAGCAGCTTTTTAAAAAGCCGCCCGGCAGCCCGGCCCTCGTGGCTCTGTGGCTGGGCATCGGCCTGGGAACCAGGAGGTCACAGTTTGACTCCCGGTCAAGGGCACAGGCCTGGGGTGCCGGCTCAACTCCCCGTGGGGGGCGAGCAGGAGGCAGCCGATCACCGATTCTCTCTCATTGTGGATGTTTCTCTCTCTCGCTCCTTCTCCCTTCCTCTCTGAAGTCCATACAACATCTAAACAAATGAAAAGTAAAAAATAAAAGCCATCGGGCCGGCATGAACAGGAGGGATGGGCTCTGAAACTCACCTTTTTCCTCATCAGAAGCTGCCTGCTCAGATTGGGGAGCCCAGTGCACCAGCCCCGCTTTGGGGACCCTTCATCAATGTTGGTGCCTGGGCCCAGCACAGGGATTTTCGGGAGCTCCTGGTTGTCTCCCCCACAGCCAGGGCTGAGCCCCCCCTCTGCACACCCCTCCTGCCAGCTCTGCCTGCCAGACCTCGCCCCTCTCCCCGCAGCACAGGGGACGCAGAGGATGAGGTGGGGGAGAGGGTGGCACGCCCACTGTCAATCAGAGATGTAACTCCTTTGGCCAGGGCTGCAGGCTGATGTCGGGGGCCAGTAAAGAAGGCCTTAGCCACCCCCCCACACACACACACACTATTTCCCCGCTGCTGGGGGCCAGGAGAGAGTTGGGCTGGAGGGGCAGGGTGAGGAGGTGACAGGAGTCACTGTGGGAAGAGGGGGTGGGCTGGCTTCTGGGCTCAGCAAGGCCCCACCCCCACTGGTCCTGCAGTGTGTGCGCCCCTCTGAAATATTTGGAATAATTAGCAAGTGAAAGCAGCGAGGGAGCGAGGGGAATGCAGGGCTGGCCAGGAGCCGGGCCCCAGGGAAGGGACACAAAGGACTGGGGAGAAAGGGGTCCGTGGAGGCTGGGCAGGCCTGTGCGGGGGATGCCCGCTTGTGCCAGGCTGTGTGTGTGTGTGTGTGTGTGTGTGCGCGCGTCCGTGTCCGTGTGTGTGTGCGTACATCTGTGTGCGTGTGCGCATGTGTGCGTACATGTGTGTGCGTGTGCGTGCGTGCGTGTGAGTGTGCTGGGGGAGGAGCTGTGCACCCCCAGGGTGTTCTTGTGGGGCTGAGTGGAGAGGTGGGTTCCAGACAACGCTGGGGGGAGGAAATTGAGAGATGCCAGTGTGTCACTCGAACACCCATGTTCTGTGCCTCCGTTTCCCCATCAGAACCCTGGTAGGCTGGGTTCCTCACAGAGCAGACCTGCCGGTGTGAGAGAGGGGGAGGGTCTGGGCACACGGCTTCTCCAGTGGCCTCCTCCTGCTCCAGCCGGCCGGGGCCTGGGAGGGAAGCACGCGCTGGCTGCACACACCCCAGGCTGGGCGTGTGGGCCCTGGGACGGGGCCCTCTGACCTCACACCCTGTCCCCGCCGGGAGGGGACCGAGGCAGGGAGGTGCTGGAGACGGCCCAGGCCAGGGAGGGCAATTCAGGCAGGCAAGCCCAGGCAGGCCTCGCGGTGGGGACACTCAGCAGAGCCGGGGCGCACGGCCTTTGTGAGTCCCCAGGGCCAGGGAGGGGCTGTGCCGCCTTTTCCCGCACTCTCCTGGGGCTGTGGGCGTGGTGACCCCCATTGTCCAGATGGGGGCACTGAGGCCGGGCTGCCTCTCCCCTTTCTCCCTGGGACAGTCCACAGGGGGCATGTTCAGGCCTTCAGTGACCCCCCTAAACTCCCTCCCAGCCCTTCCCCTGCAGCACCGATGGGAACCCCCACCCCCCAAACTGTGCCCTCGCCTTTTCCCAAAGAAAGTTGCAAGCAGGTCCATTTGCAGATTTTTAAAAAATTTATTTTCAAAAAAAGTTTTATTGTAAATAACTTTCCATGAAAAAAGGTTAAATTGCCCCGTGGGGCAGGAGGATGGATTCGGGATGCAGCCTGGGGCGCTGGGGGCGGGCGAGACATCCCCCCACGAGTGCAGGCGGGGGCACGGGCGACCCCCACCCCTCCCTGGTCCCCGTGGTTCTAGCAAGCTGGGCACCCCTCCCAGTTAAACCTCAGCTATGGGTTATACTCACTACGTTAGTCTGTCTTCCCTCCCCCCTGCAGCTTGGCCACCCCCGCCCCCAATTCCGTAGAACCCCAACTCCTCACTACTGTCAGCCTCCAGTGGGGCTCAAAAATTAGGGATTTCCAACCTCACCCCTGCCCCCGCTGTGGGGATGGGCCGAGAGAACACTCCGGAGGCCTTAGGGAGTCTCCCTGCCCTGTGGGCACCCGGGCCTCACCTCTCTCGCTCTCTGCCCCCTCCCGGCTCCGCCCCCCCATTGTCCCCCCAGCCCCTGGGAGGAGGCTCTGCCTGGAGAGGCCTCCAGGGGCTAATCTGCAGTCACCTAATTAGCACTGGCGGTACCTGGAATTTTCTCTGGATAGAGACCTGGGGGGTGGGGGTGGGGGGATGGAGGAAGGAGAACCTTTTGAAGCCAAGATGCCCAGGGCGGCGCCTGTCCTCTGGCCCCCCAGCCCGACCAGGCTCTCCCCCCCACCCCAGGCCGCAGCGCTCACAGTGCGGGGCTATTGAGCTGGCCCCTGGGGCAGGGCAGGCGAGGGGCAGAGAAACACTGTGTGTACGGGGCCCGGGAGGGGGGACAGCCCCATCGCAGCCTCCGGGGCTGGGATCGGAGGGCAGCTCGGGCCGGGGGACGCGTGGCCCCGTGGTGCCAGCTCGGGAGAGGCGGCCCAGCCCCTGTCCGGGCAGCAGGGTCCCACGGGCCTGTGTTGGGGGGCGGTGGGGCCCTGACTCGGATGCTGTCCGCGGGTGGGGGCGGGGCCAGGCCTCTTACAAGAAGGCGCCCACGCTGGCCCAGTCCTGCAGGTCGGCGGCGAGGGTGGCGTCCCCGGCCTCGAAGAGGGGTTCGGGGGGCAGGCAGCCGCTGCCGCCCTCGTCCCAGGGGTGCTGCAGGAAGGACGTGGCCAGGAAGGTCTCGTCGAAGTCCAGGCTGTCGGCAGCCTGCTCCCCCGCGGGCCCCCAGGTGGCGGGGCAGTCGATGTGGTGGCCGTGGACGGTGAGGTCACCCACGTCGCCGCCCCCGTGCGAGGCGGGGCTCAGCGGGGGGCTCAGCTCCAGCGCCTCCAGCGCGCCCAGCTCCCCCCCCAGGGCGCCCGCATCGAACACCGCCTCCCAGTCAAAGTTGCCTTTGAGGGGCTCCAGCTCGCCCTGCTCCTCCTGGGTCAGCAGCAGGGTGCTGGGGGGCCGGGGGGCCTTGGCCACCCGCTTGGGCAGCGGCTGCTTGCGCTTGTGCCCGAGCCTGCCCTCGCCGGCACCCCAGCCGCCCTCCCCGGTGGCCTCCTCGAACTCCCGCAGCAGCCGCTGGGCCTCCGTGGTGACGGCCAGCGGCCCGGCCCAGGACGCGGGGCCCGGCTTGGGCTCGGCCTGGCGGGCGAAGGCGGGGTGGATGTGCACCGGGGGCAGCCGCCGCTTCTTGAAGGCCCCGCTCAGCAGGCGCTCGGCGTACTGGGGGTCGATGCGCCAGAAGCCCCCCTTGCCCGGCTCGTCCTTCTCCCGGGGCACTTTGATGAAGCACTTGTTCAGGGACAGGTTGTGGCGGATGGAGTTCTGGGCAGGGACAGAGGAGGGAGGAGAGGCTGAGGCTGGGGGGCGGGGGGGGGGGGACAGGCTCAGGGGCTGCGTGTGCTCCTGCCGGTCTCCTGCCCCCTTCTCTCCGGGGGGGGGGGGGGAGACTCTGGGACACCAGCCACGGGCCCCCAGAGCCAGGAGTGCAGCCGGGGGCCTTTATTCCCTGTTGCCGGGATATCCGCCTGCTCAGTCATCCGAGCCCCAGCCACAGGGTGGTTTCAGTGCCACCCTGTCCTGTCCGCCCCCCCGCCCCCCCCTGCAGCCTCTGGCCCAAAGCCTCCGCTCCCCCAGGGTCTGGACAGCCCTCTCCCTCCCCTGGCCTGGCCGGCCCCTCTGTTTGTGGAGGAGGAGGTTGGGGTGGGTGGTTCTGGTGACCTGCGGTGTGAGGGTGTGTGTGTGTGTGGGGGGGGGGGTGTCCTCAGGTGCGTGCCTCTGCAGGAGTGTGTGTAGGGATGAGGGGTGGTAGCAGCTGATGGCTTTCCTTGTTTGTTGAGCCAGCCGCTGGGGGGCCTTGCCCCCTCCCTCCCGCCCCTCCTCCCACCTGGCTGTTTGGCCTCAGCTGATGGTCACCCAGCAGGGAGCAAAGCCCTCATTCCCAGACCCACAGTGTCCCCAAGTGGGGGCTTCGCAGGCATGGGGGGCAGCGGAGGCCTCTGTCTTCTCTCCAAGGCCGCCAATGGCATCGCCCTAGCCGGGGCCCGAGCAAGTGAGGAGCAGCCAGGACTGTGACACGCAGCCTGCTGCTGCACGTGGCCCAGGAGGCGTGTGGGTGTCCCTTGGGCCTCTGTCCCCAGCTGGGCCCCGATCCTGATACTCAGGGCAATGCCGGCCCGGCCTCAGGTCACCGTCCTCTCGAGAAGGATGGGGACAGGGGCCGGGGGCCTGACCAGCAGGGCGGACAGGTAGGCAGTGCCCCGTGGCAAGGCCGGGGTGTTTACACGGCGGCCTGGCCCTGGGCTGCTCTGCTCCAGGCTCCCGGGTTGGGAAACTCGGAGCCAGAAGCCGGGGCTGGAGGCAGAGCCCCTGAGGAGAGCACCGGGCTCAGGTAATTGTCTCCCCGGGGAGCTTGACTGAGAAGCGGGAGGGGGAGTGGAGACAGGAAGCTGGGGAGAGGCTGGAGTGGGGGCTGGGGCAGCAGCTGTAGGAAAGCCCCATGCCTACTCTCTGAGACACAGCTGCTGCACTCCCCACCGTACCCTGCTCCCCAAGCCGGGCCGAAGCTCCAGCTTCCACGTCTGAGTCGGGTCCTGGAAAACCGCCCCTGGGCAGGGCGGCGTCTAGGAATTCTAGGACTTGGGACAAAAAATGTGTCCCTGGTCCATACCACCTCCCCCCCCCCCGGGGGGGGGGAGGCTGTGTCCACAGCCAAGTCTGGCCATGGTCTTTGGGCTGAGCCTCTTGGATGAGTGACAGGTGTTTGCACTTTGAACTCAGCATCCTTACCCCGAAAGCCCTCTGAAATCCTCCCTCCTCCCTCTCTGAAGCCAAAGGAGAGGCATTTCCACGCACGGGGCTCCCTGCGGGGGGGCCTCTCCCTCCAGGGCCTTCCTCCCGGGGGCCCTGCCTGCTTGACCTGGATCTGGGTGAAGTGAGCGAGAACTAGGGAGGGAGAAGAGGGGGTGAGGGCAGGGGCATGGGAGGGAGTGGCCCTTACCTGCCAGGTGGGGTCGGCGTGGCGGAAGTAGCAGAAGTTGTCCGTGATCCACTTGTAGATGGCCGACAGGGTGATCTTGGTGGCCTTGCTGGCCTGCATGGCCATGCAGATGAGCGTGGCGTACGAGTAGGGCGGCTTCACGCTGGGGTTGGTGGTGTAGTCCACGTCGTCGGGGGTTGAGCTCCCGGATGTGCAGGAGGACGTGGGCTTGCCCGGCGTGTGCGGCTGCCCCAGGCAGGCGGGGTCCCCCGCCAGAGGGGACCCCGGGGCCGCCGAGCCCGGCACCTGATGGTAGCCGTGCGGGTCGGTGCCCCCCGCGGGCAGGGCGGGCGCCTTGGCGTTGAGAATGGAGAACTCCTGCAGCCACTGCAGGCTGGTCAGGCTGTCATCCAGGGCGCCCGCCTCCTCCAGGCCGCCCTCCGGCCCCGCCTCCTCCGCCGCCCCTGCGCCCGAGAGGCGCAGCCAGCTCTCCGCCATGTCTGCGGGGACGCTGCTCCGAAGGGGCGGTCAGCACCCGCGGCTGAGCCCCGGTGGCCCGCCGCGCTCTCCGGCCCGCTCGCTCCCGCGGCTCCAGTTACACGGCCTCCCGGGCGCGCGCTTCCATCCCGCGACCTGGGGGGTCGCCTCCCCCGAATGCGATCGTGGGGCCTGCGGGGACCACAGCGGGAGCTGAGCCCTGGTTCCCCACCCCGAGGGGCCGGGAGCGTGGGGGGTCAGGCCTCTAAAACCGTCCCGCAGCTGCGAGGGTTTTGGGGGGCTGAGGTCTGGGGAGCAGGACCGACCCTCGCAGGGACCCCCTCGCTCTTCACTTTCTCCTCGAGGTCGAAGAGGCGACTTTATTAGCCAAACAGAGGGAGAAGGTGGGAGCATTCCAGTCCATCCCGTTCTCCCCAAGAGCGGAAAACCAGACACTCCCACCCCGAGACCCGGGGAAAGGGGGCGAGGGAGCCCGCGAGGCGGTACGATAGGGCGGGGGGGCCCGGGAGGTCGTCTGATCTCTGAAAAGGGATTATTGGGGGGGAGATCAGGCGAAGGAAGGGGACGGGAAACATAATGATGGGGGCGGAAAGTAAGGCACCCCCAAACTCCACAGACGGCAGTTTGCAGGCCCGCCGCTTGCTCTGGGGACGCATGCGAGAGCGCGCTGCCGCCCACCTTCCGCGGCCCGCAGACCTCAGCCCCTTACCTGGCTCGGAGCGCGGCCCGGGCTGGAGGAAGGTTCTGGAAGAAGTTACCACCACCCCGCGGCTCTCTGCCCTCAGCTCGAGGGCCCCGCCAGCTCCCCTCGCCGCCCCCCCAGCCTGAAGGCGCCTCTCTGAGCGCCCGCGGCCCGGGACCCGCATTAAGTAGCCGCTCCAAAGGCTTCTCCCGCAGCCATGGCGACGCCCCGCCCCCATAAACAGCTTTCGCGGCTGCCATTGGTCCGCACGTCTCCAAGGTGACCGCGGGCTCTTGCCACTCTCTCTGGCGGTAACTCTCCTGGAACTCCCTCCTTTGGCATCGCTCTCCCGCGCCTCCCAGCCCCCCCACCCGCCCGCGGCCCGCGGCCCGCATTCCCGCCGGAGGGGCGCGCGCAGGTTTTGGAGAAGCGCGCGGCTCCGCGCTCCTGCCGCCTCGGGCACCCAGGGGAGCCGCTCAGCCCAGGAACCGTGCTCCCGCCCTGCCCCCTCCTGTCGGGCTGCTCGAGGCGTCTCCGGCTCCTGGGACGCAGCCTGGGGCGCGGGGCCAGGCCGAGAGCGGGCTCCGACTCGGGAGCCGTGCGCTGGGGGTCCCCTGTCCTCTCTGGGCCTGTCCCTCTCCCCCGATCCCCGTGTCGGCTCGATGCCCGCGGGCAGGCCTGACTCTCCGATGCCACCTGTCGCCCAGGTCCGCAGCCACGAACCGCACGGACCGCAGACGCACCAAGGCGGGCAGGGTAAGCGGCTGCCTCCCCACCCTTGGCATTCCAGAGGCTTCTGCGGAAGTCCTCCCTCCTTCCCAGCCATCTGAGGAAGCAGACCCAGCGTTACAACTCAGAGAAACCACGGACTTCCCAAATTCTCCCAGCCGGGTCATTTAATCCAGGAATGCCACCTCCCCTTAAGTGACAGGGACTGGCCCTCCCTCCCCTCCCCCAGCTCCGGCCTCCCTCCTGTCACCAGCTTCCCGGCTCTTCAATTATTGAGGAGCTGCGGTGTTGGAAGTTCTCGGGTTTAAGGGCAAGGGTGGGGCTGCGGGCTCCCTGCTCAGGCCGAAGGAGCTGGAGGGCTGCGGGGCGAAGCCAGTTCCGGGGGGGGGGGGCCGCACACTCCCCCCCAAGGGCACGGCCTCAGGAGTAGGTGCAAAAGGGGGGCGGGAGAAAGCCACACAGGCACTCTCATCAGTAACCAGCGCTCTCCTTCCTTGTCAAGTTTTATTCCACGTTAAGAATCATGCAGCAGTCTGTACACCGCAGCCCGGTGCCCCCACTGTCCTGTCCCCACGAGCGTAGCTCCAGGGACGAGGGGCGCCAGATGGCATCGCCGAGCACGTCCACCCCGCACACAGCAGCTGGGCAGCGCCTGATGCGGGCGGAGTGGGCGGCGAGTGGGCCGAGGCCAGGTGGCCGGGGCGCCAGCTCTCTCCAGGTGAGATGGCTTCATGTGTGCGGGTCTGTGCCCAAGAGGTGCCCGGCATGGGTGTGGACGCCAGTGGGACGGAAGAAGGCTCTGCGAAGGGGCCTGGGTCACACCACCTGGCGCCGTGGGGAGTTCAGACCCACGGGGGCAGCTGGCCTCCAGCTAGTCCATTCTCTCGGGGTCAGCGGCCACCAGCACGACGCTGGGCGGGCAGCAGCATTGTCCCCTCGGGCTGAGGACCAGCCTCTGATGGGGTATTGCCAATTGCCAACATCCACATGAGAACCAGGGGGGCGGGGCGGGCAGAGGACAGGAAGTGACAGAAAAACAAGGACTGAAGGGCTGTTCTATAGCCCAGAGGTCTGTTAGGGAACCAAGGTGTAGCAGAACCTTTGTGAGCCTCCCCCCCCCCGTACCCCCCGCCCCAGGAGAGGACACAGACCCCCCAGAAAGGGTGATGGGGACGGCTGCCTCCTGGGGCTCCGGCCACGGTGGCCGCTGTTGACCTGTAGCTCCGTCAGCTCAGCTGTCACCACACCGCGAAGGCTGGCTGCCAGGCCAGCAGGTGGGTCTGCGTGCCTCTGCCCGAGGCTGAGCAAAGCCCCCTTCCCTGCAAGCATCTGGGGCTCAAACGTCGGGGAGTGGGGTTATTGCTCGGATCTCAAACAGGAAAGGGGCCGGGCTGGAAGAATGTGGGGGCAGGGGAGGACATGGAGTGGGGCCTGAACTGGTGGAGTTCAGCCAGGATTCCAGAGAGGGCGGGCCTGGGAACTCCATCCAGAAGCTTCCATTCGGCGTGGCTCACGTCACGCCTGTCAGAACAGCAGGCTCCCCCCTGACCAGGCGGAAGGTGAGCCGCAGCCACTGGGCGGTGGGAGGGCCCGCTCAGCAGGCCGTGCAAAAGAGAGAGAGAGTGCGCAGAGCCCTGGGCATGGGCTCCCCTGGAGGCTTGGCCAGGGCTCCCCCCCAAGCTTTTTGGGTGGCAGTTCTGGACGCTGACACAAGCCATAGGACGGGCGGAGCCTGAGCTCCACGTCCCAGCCTCGCACGTGGTCTTTCAGTTCTGCCCCCCAATCCCGCGCTCGCCCCCTTTTCCAAAGACCGACAGACACGCGTCTGTCCGAGAGCTCTGTGGGCTCAGCGGAGCGAGGCTGAGGAGGCCACCCAGCCGCTCACGGTCCATCCAGGGCCGCCTGGCTCTCCCGAGCCGTTGGGCCAGGGGGCGGGGGGCGGGCACATGACGGGAACACTCTAAGTCTCCAACGAGCCGGTGGCAGGCGGTCCCTCCCCGTGGCCCTCTCAGGCTCAGGGGGAGCGGGAGGCGGGGAGGAAAACACGGGGCGGGAGACTCCCAGGGGTGAAGGCCCTGCCTTCTGCCGGCCCCCCGCTCAGTGCTCTCCACCACTTCCTGGGGGACTCCGGGGTGCCAGCTGGAGGGGCCCTGGTCCACCCCCATCTCAGCCTGTTTCTTCAACTGTGAACAAACAGGGGTGGAGACGGGGAGACAGGGGTAGGAAGACCAGCGGACAGGTCCACGCCTCTGAGTGAGGTGTCACATGTGTTTGGAAACGTCACCTTAGAGAGGAGTGCCGGGCCTTCCCCGATGCACCCGAGACCCGCCCGAGGTTGGTCATGTGACGTGTGTGTGTGTGGTCTCAGGTCCAAGGCCTCCTCTGAAACAAGACAGTCACGAGGCTCAGACCAGCTCGCCTGCTGGAAGCAAGACCCGTCTTTTCAATCGCCCGCCTGAGGGCTTGTACCGCGTCTCTTGTCCTCGAAGGAAACTCCGCGTACAGTGCAACGTGGCTTTGCCACCTCACACGTCTCCCCCAGACGGGAGGTTTCGAACTGGGGCTGCCGTCCCTGACGCCGGAAAACGCAGCCGCCGAGACCCCGCGTCCCTGGTCTGCCTGCCACCGAGGAGAGACGCCGGATTCGCCAGCCGGGGCTCCCTGGAGACCCAGATCCACAGGGAACGTTCCAGAGTGTCTCCGAGGGCAGGAGAGGGGTCATCCTGGTGATGGAGGGCGGGGGCCGGGAGGAGGAACAGGCTGGCCCCCACGCCCGCTCCCATGTGGGTGTGAGTCTCTCCGTGTCCCACGGAGGATGTCCAGGAAGTCACGGTGCAGTGAGTCCAGGCTGGGGCGCGGGGACCGGAGTGGGGGGGGGGCTCTGGCCTGGGGCGGCTCTCAGACGGCCAGAGGCCCCCACACGCAGCGCCCGCCCTCGGCATCCTCCAGGCTGCTGGACGACCGGCGCCGACGCCGAGGGTGCCGCCGGCCGAGGGCGTTGTCATCGGCCTGCCAGGTGCCTGGGGGGAGAGAGCGGGGTCGCAGGCTCGGGTCTCCGGCAGGGCGGCCCGGGCGCTCGGCTCGGAGGCCGGCGGGATGCGTGTCACCTGAAACTGCGTGTGCGGAGAGGGAACGGAGAAGGGGCGCCCTGCCCCAGGGCCTCTGCGCCCGCCACGGGGGGACATGCGGGCTGTCTCTTGTTCTGTGGCCCTGCCCTCGGCCCTGCTTTGGTGCCTCGTTGTGAAGTCGGCCTATGTGCTATGGGGGACGAGAAGGAAAGTGGGCCAGCTGAGCCTTTCCTCCGGCGCCCCAAGTGTTTGCTGGGGGGGGGGGAGGGCCGGGGGGGCCAGGAGGCGGCTGGCTGTCCAGCAGGGGGCCAGGGACATGGGGGCAGGGCCATGGCTTCAGCACCCGTCCCCGCTCCTGCCGCGCTTCATCCTTTTGATCTGAGCAGCCGCCGAGGCTTGCTGTCCCCCAGTGCCATCGGCCTCCGGAGGCACAGGCCGAGAAACCGGGAGTCCCAGGGGCGCCACCCCTGAGCTCCTCACCCTCCCCTCAGTCCCCTGCGGCTCTTCTCTCTCCTTCGCACTCTGCATCCCACCCGCCACCGCCCCGCCCCTCCGGTCACTTCCCGGCTCCCCGCTTCCCGCCTTGCGGGAAGCTGGGGGACTGGGTGCGGCCACAGGGGGGAGCACCAGCGGGGCGCCCGCTAGCAGGTGCACGAGGGCCAGTGCCCCAGGCTCCGTCCAGGCCACGCTCACCTCTCCGCATCTCCCCTTGCCCGCCCTCCCCGCCCTCGGCCCGGCTCCGTCCTCGCAGGGAGATGCCCCGTAGACGGCAGGGCCAGGCTGCCCGCAGGGAGACGCCCCAGGGACAGTAGGGCCAGGCTGCCCGCAGGAGGAAGACCTAACTCCGGCCTCGGAGCAGCGATCCCCCACCGGCCTCCACAGGCCCCTGCCGGACGAGGCCCAGGGGGTCGGAGGGCTCCCCTGCAGCCTGGACGCCCCTGAGCAGGGCCGACCAGCTCTGCAGGCAGGGCTGAGGCTGTTTGTGTTTGAGGGGCACACTCACAAAAGCGTGGGGCCGGCCGCAGGCTAGGTCGGCGACCACACGAACCCTCTGGGGCGGCAGCACTGGGGTTAGCTAGGCAGCAGCAACCGCTTACTTCCGAGAGGCGCGGGGCGCTAATCCGCTCGGGGCTCTGACAGGTGGGAGATGGGCCAGGGAAGAGGGGTGAGTGGGAAGGAAGCCCTCGGGTGTCTCACACCAGCTGGAACTGGGGGGCCGCTGGTCCCTGGGGCACCGGTGTCGGGGAGGGGGGTCAGCAGCTCCTTCCCTGAGAGGCGCAGGACAGGAAGGGAAGGCGAGGCCGCCCGGTAGCGCTTGCGGGCGCCGGGGAGCGGGGCTGTGGGACCAGGCGGTGGTCCCGTACCTAGTCCTCAGCCTGCGGGGCAGGGCTCGGAGCTGCGCCGTGCGTGGGGAAGACCAGAAGCAGACGGTGAACGGGAGCGAGACACACACACGCACAGAACAAACGGCACCGCCCAAGCCGCTGCCTTGGGGGGGAGGGCAGCCTCTAGACTCAGGCTGGTGTCCCCTCTCCCTGAGGGGTCCGTGTGCCCTGGGGTGCCCTTGCCCTGTAGGGGGCACTGCCAGCCCTCAGCGACCCCCGCCGCTGCCTCGCTCACCCGGGCCAGGGGCGAGCCCGGGGGCCGGAAAACGGGGCTCGGAGGTTTAAAAAGGCGCTTCCCTTCCATTCCTGTTTGGGGGGCTCTGAAATGGGCGAGCGAAGAGACCGCGGGAGGCAGATTGGGGAGCACGGTCAGGGCGGCCCTGGAGGGGGGGCGTTGGATGTTCCCCAGGAGCCTTACAGTCGGGGTCACCACTCGCCGCCACAGGGTTCCTGGTTCCGGCGGCTGTGCCACGTCCACCTGCTGTGGCCGTTTAAAACTATCGTGTTCCCCGGCCAAGCCCTGCCGGGAGCCGACCACTGTTTAGTGACGGGGAGCTGTGGACGGGGGTCCGGGGGGCTGGTCCACCTTGACTGCTCGGAGGGGTCAGAGCTGGTTACTGGGGTGTTGGTGGTTGAAGCAGCCCCACCTGTTAGTCCTAAGTAGATTCACTGATTGGCTTTTACTGGTGTTTCCTGGCTGGGGAGACGGGTGTATCTTAAGATCTTATAATTTTAATAAAAGGGATGGTGAAGCCAGAGCGGTAATAGTTTTCCCACTAGAGCTGGACTCCCGCCTGGCCCCCATTTCCAAATTAATGTTTTTCTGAGTCTCTAGCATATGTGTGTGGCCTTCTCCAGAACCCGAACCCTGAACCGGGGACCCTGAATCACGTGGGACGTGAAAGGGTTCCCACAAGACCCATAATCTTCGCTCTTTCCCACCATGAACCCCCCAGCGGCTCTCACAGGACGACCGCCAGCCCCCGCCCCCCGCCACTGGGTGCCCGTCCGTCCGACTCCCGGGACCCACCAGACCTCGGCTGGTCTGGGCATTCCCACCCCCTCACCCTGCCCCGTCCACTAGCCGTCCCCCAACCAGATGGGGACCCCCTCCACCCCTGGGTCTCGGGCCCGAGAACCCCAGAGGCTTCTTAGGGGACGAGAGGTGAGGACGGGGCCCTGCATGGTCCTCGCCGCCAGCGGGCCTCCCGGCGGAGCACCCGTGCTCGTGGAGGGGGACGGGGACAGGGAGAGCGGGTGCCCCGGCTCCGCTCCTGGGGGCCCCTCCCGAGGGAGCGCCCTCCGCTTGGAGGGGAACGGAGACCGAAGGCCGAGAAGCCGTCCGGAGCCCACAGGCCCAGGAGCCCGGCCGGGGGGGGGGGGGACCCCGGGATCTCTGTTGTAGGAAGGACGCTTGATCTTAAAGCCGAGGGAGAAGCGGCCTCCGTCCCAGGGGACTGTTCAAAGCGAGCGTGCCAGTCACTCACCCGGCGGGCGCTTTCAGAGAGCTCCCCAGCACTCTGCTCCCCGCACTCTGCTCCCCGCAGTCTGCTCCCCGCACTCTGCTCCCCAGCACTCTGCTCCCCGCACTCTGCTCCCCGCACTCTGCTCCCGGCACTCTGCTCCCCGCAGTCTGCTCCCGGCACTCTGCTCCCGGCACTCTGCTCCCCGCACTCTGCTCCCTGCACTCTGCTCCCCGCACGGTGCTTCCGGCTGCACCGGGACTGTTTGACCGCATGGGCAGCTAGGCCAGTAGTCAGCAAACTGCGGCTTGTGAGCTACCTGTGATCCGCGGTTTGCCGCTCTGTTGACTAATGCGTTAGCGGACCACTGCATAAGGCATTCCCCTCACCCAGAGTGTGACTGCAGGTTAAAGACATTAGCACATTATTAACATGTTTTTAAGTGTTTTCCCCTAAGGCCGTGGTCGGCAAACTCATTGGTCAACAGAGCCACCGTTCCCCGACCACGGAGCTAGGCCGTCCCTCGACCTCTGTTCTGGTGGGGGCCAACGGACAGACACCTGACGCTCCCCCGAGCCCTCTCCCACAGACACCACAGCGTTCGTTTGGCTCCCGTGTCAGGCCTCAGCCTCACCCCACTTCAATCCCAGGTCCCCACCAGGAACCCCAGGGGTCCTTCCTGTCCCCCTCCCACCCTCCCTCCCTCCCTTCCTTCCTTCCGGTCTCACTCACTCCCCTCCCCAGCCTGGAGATGGGGAGAACTGCACACCAACCCGCAGGCTGGCTGCAGGGTGAGAGGAAGAGGAGGAAGAGGAGGAAGCAGAGGGACTGTGCTCACATTTCCAACAGCTTGGCTGGCTCACACAACGCCCAGCAGCTCCCTCTGCCAACAACTGGGGAGGGGGGGAGCCCCTCAAGGGAGGCAGGACCCAGATTCTCGCCCCACGCGCGCCCAGCCAGCAGACACAGGCGGGGCGAGGGCAGAGATGCCATCTGCGGCCGGAACCAGCTCCCCGGGACCCCTGCCCAGAAGCACCCCGTTTCTGGAACAGGAATGGGTTTATCCGCCCCAACAGTTGTGTTCTCTCGGGAAAATCCTCGTCTGTGGCCACAGGCCCTCGCCGGCTGAGGATGGAACAAGCAGGAGGCTCTGGGATGCCGCAGGCCCAGCAAGCGGGGTGGCGGGGGGGGGGGGCCGCGGATGTGGTGTGGCCGGGAGGCCGGGTCGGCACAGAGTGAGCAGAGCTTTGGCTTGGCCGCCAACGACTCGGAAAAGACGCGGGAAACTAACGGACAGACAGAAGCGAGGTGGGAGGCAGGGGGTGATGTCCAGGCCGGACTGGGCCAGCGCTCCACTCCGGAGGGGGTGACGGGAGCCGGGAAAGGCCCGGGAAAGGCCGGAGGGCGCGCCCCCGAGGCCAGCTCCCCGAGGCGGCCGGAGTGAGCGGACCGTGTCCTTCCCAGGCCATGGAGCGTGGCAACCACAGGCGGCGTGTGGCCCCAAAGCCGTGCCCACTCCACGGAACACGTGAAGCACTGGACCCCGTGCTGAAACGTCTCCATTTCGGGGGGCGGCGGATCGAGGACGGGCCACGCGTGCGGGGGGCAGCGTCTGCGTAAAACCCGGAGGGCCAGTCCGCGGGGGCAGGACCGCTTTGGAGGAGCGGCTGGGGGAGCCCCCCGTGGGCACAGCAGGTGAGAGGTCAGCGCCCACTGCCTCCTCTGCAGGAAATTGGCCCGGGTTCCCGTCAGCGGGGTGAGGCGGGGGAAGGGCACCCCGACAGCCCTGCTGAAATGCAAGCTTGGGGCTCCAGGGGTCACGGTCACCCTCAGCCCCGACCGCGCCTTTGGGAACCAGAGCTAAGTCCAGGCGACTGGTACCCCAAAGCTCACAGTCACCGAGCCCCTCGCTGGTCTAGGGCATGCTGGCTTTCGCCTTCCTGCCTCGGATGCCCTTCCAGGGTGGACAGCTGTGCCTGCCTCACACGGCCTGTCGGGGACACAGGGCCGGGCCGCCCGCCGTGGGGTCTGCGAGATGGCGATGGAGGGGCCCGTCGGGCGGACAGACGGGAAAGAGGGTAAGGAGAGGGAGAGCCGCTCCCTCCTCCCGGCCTGACACTGTCCCTCGGGGCACACATGTCCTTGGGCAGCAGCTCCAGCGTCTCAGCACAGCCCAGGCTCCCGCAGGAGCCGCAGGAGCCGCAGGCAGGCAGGAGGTGGGCGCCCCGGGGCGAGCGCAGGGGTGTGCGCAGGGGAGCGACTCCCACCAAGTTCACGTTCCGCAGACCGCCACTCACCGGGCAAGCAGACCTCAGAGCACAGCGTATTGTCCAGTGCTTTCACGCTGGCGACGTCAAAGTCGTTGTTGTTGTCACACTCCATGCCTAGAAACGTCCTCTGGCCTGTAAGGGAGTGAGCGCAGTTAGACGGGCGGGGGGGGGGGGGGGGGGGGGGGCGGGATGTGTCTCTGTTCGCTGCCCTGAACACACATGTGGTAAGGATGGGGACAAACCAAGTCATTTGTTAAAAAAAAAGAAAAAAAGATGGTAGTTAAGTGGTAAAGAGTGGACGATAAAGGGTCCACACTGTGTGGGCATGTCCCCTTTTCCCTGACTGGCCCCTTTCCAGCCATTGTTCGCAGGAGCCGGAGCCTGGGGGGAGGGACTGGAGGAGGGGAGCTATGCCAGGGGCGGGAGGAGCTGGGGACCCCGGCGGCGGAGCTGCCCACTCCTGCCTGGGTCTGTGGGCGCTGCTGGGTCTGTGGGCGCTGTTGTGTCTGTGGGCGCTGTTGTGTCTGTGGGCGCTGCTAGGTCTGGGGGCCCTGCTGGGTCTGTGGGCGCTGCTGGGTTGTGGGCGCTGCTGGGTTGTGGGCGCTGCTGGGTGTGAGGGCCCTGCTGGGTGTGAGGGCGCTGCTGGGTTGTGGGTGCTGCTGGGTCTGTGGGCGCTGTTGGGTCTGTGGGCGCTGTTGGGTCTGGGGGCGCTGCTGGGTTGTGGGTGCTGCTGGGTCTGTGGGCGCTGCTGGGTCTGGGGGCGCTGCTGGGTCTGTGGGCGCTGCTGGGTCTGGGGGCGCTGCTGGGTCTGTGGGCGCTGTTGGGTCTGTGGGTGCTGCTGGGTCTGTGGGTGCTGCTGGGTGTGCCTGTGACTGCAGGGCTCTGCAGATGCTAAGCCCAGAACAATCGAATGCCTCGCCGGTCCGTAAGTTGCGTATCGAGTCAGAACCGCCGCATTCACACGCGATGCTCTGTTTCCTACGGGCCTCGGGACAGTCCTTATTCTGAGGACGTTTTACAGGGACTGGCCCGAAACCTACAGACATGGAGAGGGGGCAGAGTGGTAGCTATTATTTTTTTCAAGCTCCTTCTTTCTAATTTATTTCTTTTTAAAAATATATATATATTTTATTGATATTTTACAGGAAAGAAGGGAAGGGATAGAGTGTTAGAAACACTGATGAGAGAGAAACATCGATCAGCTGCCTCCTGTACGCCCCCTACTGGGGATGTGCCCGCAGCCAAGGCACATGCCCTTGACCGGAATCGAACCCGGGACCCTTCAGTCCGCAGGCCGATGCTCTGTCCACTGAGCCGCACAGGTGAGGGTGTGTTTTATTTCTCGTGGAAAGGGAGAGGAAGACACACAGACCCACGTGGGGGCTGTGCCACGCCGGGGGTGGGGGTGGGGAGCACCTGCGGCCTGAGCGGCCCGGGCTAGGACAGGCTCCCGGGAGCCGGGAGCAGGAGGACACGGGCGGGCCTGGTGGAGGAGCACTCAGCCCCGTCTCAGGCCGGCGGGCAGGGGGTGGGGAGGCACTGCCTTGGCGGCCATCCCCCCTTCAGGGCAATGGCCGGGCAGAGCGGCCAAGTCCGCATGCGCACCCTGAACGCCCCGGGCATCGGCCAGCGCTGAAGCAGAAGCGATGAGGGTGGCCCCGGCACCCCGGGTCGGGGCTGCTTTGGAGGTGTCCTTCCCCGGACGTGCCTCAGAGCAGAGGGGAGAGCTGGATTCCATCCCCAGCCTGACCAGCCCCTCCCCACTCCCCACTCCCTGGGCCTGCAGTCACCCCTCCTCTTGTCCGCACTAGAAATGACATGGCTCCACCTGAGGGGGTCCTGAGGCCTGAGAAAACCACTCTGGCAGCTAAGGAACCCCTCCCTGCCCTGCCCCGGGATGCCCCCCACTGCAGGACCCCCCCCCCCCCCCCCACTCCAGGAACCCCGAGCCACTGGCTCTGGGATTCCCTGTGCCAGCAACGTCCGCCCCTTCTTCACAACAGCGACACCAAACCCGCAGCTGAGTCCTTCCTCCCAAGCGGAGGGGACAGCGTTGCTGCTGCGGCTGCACCCGGGCGCTGGGAGCTCTGGGGGGCCGGCTGGGAGTTCTGAGGGGCCGGCTGGGAGCTCTGGGGGGCCGGCTGGGAGCTCTGGGGGGCTGGCTGGGAGCTCTGGGGGGCCGGCTGGGAGCTCTGGGGGGCCGGCTGGGAGCTCTGGGGGGCCGGCTGGGAGTTCTGAGGGGCCGGCTGGGAGCTCTGGGGGGCCGGCTGGGAGCTCTGGGGGGGCTGCACCTGGGCGTTGGGAGCTCTGGGGGGCCGGCTGGGAGCTCTGGGGGGCCGGCTGGGAGCTCTGGGGGGGCTGCACCTGGGCGTTGGGAGCTCTGGGGGGCCGGCTGGGAGCTCTGGGGGGCTGGCTGGGAGCTCTGGGGGGCCGGCTGGGAGTTCTGGGGGGCCGGCTGGGAGCTCTGTGGGGCCGGCTGGGAGTTCTGGGGGGCTGCACCCAGGCGCTGGGAGCTTGGGGGGGCTGCTGGGAGCCGGCGCAGGCAGCCAGGCAGTGGGAGCTGCCCGAGAAGTGTGGAAAGTGCTGGATGTAAAAGAGGAGCCGTCCTCTGCCGCACCCCCATCCCCACGGCCTTGGCTCCGAGTGTGAGCCGGCGGGCACTGCGGTCCTCGGACCCCCATCCCATCAGGAAGGCACCTTCCTGGGCACACGGCTGAGGAGCGCCCCCCCTTACCCCCCCCCGCCAGGACCCCCTCTGGCGGGAAGACAACTCCGGGAACGGACGGGAGGGGCAGACCTGGCCGGTTCCCGTCTTCCTGTGCGGGGGACGCGTCCTCTTCCTCCATGACCTCATTCCCCTGCGGCAGAAGGAAGGCGCGTGAGGCTCGGTGCTCACGGAGCCGGCGGGCCCACCACCTGCGGCCAAGATCTGCGTGTGACCTTGGCCGTGTGACCTCAGCCGGCCTCTGCACAGCTCGCCCTGCCGACCGGAAAGAGCCGATTCCCGGACCGTGCGGCTCCCACGCGGCTGCGGCCCGCACCAGTCGCCCCCGTGGAGTTCAGCTCGGGGCCGGCAGCGAGGGGGCGGGCGGGCTGGAGGCGGGCAGAGGCGTTTCGGGGGCGAGCCGCACCTGTGGGCGGCAGCCCGGGTCCCGGGTCAGCCGTACGGCTCTCTACGGTGGGAACAGATGTCCCTGGAAACCAACCCGACCGCAAACCCCATCCAGACACGGCTCTGGACCATGCAGCTCCAGAGGAGGTTCTAGAGGCAAAAGGGAAAGTTCCAGAGCCCCCCCTGTGCGCTGGGCGGTGCAGCACACCTTGGTCAGGGCTTCTTCTTCTTTTTAAAATATGTTTTATTGACTTTTTACAGAGAGGAGGGAGAGGGATAGAGAGTTAGAAACATCGACCAGCTGCCTCCTGCACACCCCCCCCCCCCACTGGGGCTGTGCCCGCAGCCAAGGTCCATGCCCTTGACTGGAATCGAACCTGGGACCCTTCAGTCCGCAGGCCGACGCTCTGTCCACCGAGCCAAACCAGTTTGGGCCGGTCAAGGCACTTCTCACTCTGAATTGCCACCTCATCTCCCCGTCTAGGGGTACAGAGGGTCGGGGGCAGGCAGAAGCCAGGCCACCCAGGCCTTTATGGCCCCCGGGGCTGGCAAGACCCGCACCCCAGTCACCCCCTTCCCCCCAGCCACCGGTGTAACAGCCACTAAGTGACGGAAGGTGCTCAGAGCCCGCTGGAGCCGTAACCCGAGACCAGCGCCCTCTGCTCACTGGACCCCCCGCCCCCGGTGCAGCTGCTGTCCCTCCTCAGCACACCTGACCCGATCGCCACCTGGGGAGGACTGTTCCGGTCCCCAGCTGCGTCCCCAGCCAGCAGCAGGGCCCTCCGACCTCTGACCTCTGACCTCTGGCCGGGAGGGGCGCCGTGTCCGCGGTGGGGTTACCTCTGCGTCCTGCTCTTCAGCGAGACCCTCCGAGTTGCTGTCCGGAGACGCCGCCGGCATCGCCTGCGGAGGGACAGGAATGGAGGGGCCGGCGCGGCTCTCCGGCCCCGGGGACCCCCGCGTCCGCCTCGCAGCAAACCCCACTGCGCCCCCGGGACAGAGGGTGCCAAGCAGCCCCAGCCGGTGCGGCTCCGTGGACAGAGCGTCATCCTGCGGCCCAAAGGGTCCCGGGTTCGACTCCGGTCAAGGGCACGCACTTCGGATGCGGGCTCCTCCCCGGCCCCGGCCCCGGCCTGAGCGTGTGCGGGAGGCAACCGATCGACGTGTTTCTGTCTCTCCCTCTCTCTCCCACTCTCTCTAAAACTCAGGGGCAAAATATCCTCGGGTGAAGATTAAAAAAAAAAAAAAAAAGGTGGTGGTTGTAAAAAGGAAAGGCAAAGATTCTTAAGTGAAACTCTCCGTCACTTCAGAATTACTTTGGAAGGAAAACAGACAGATTTCTTTCAAACGTCTTCAGAACTCATCAAAAGTCTATCTGTTTGGCCTCTTAAACTGGAGTAAGTAATTTGTTTTTGCCTCCCTGAAAAAAATGTATGTACAGTTAAAGATTAACTGGAGAAACGTATTGTCATTTCTCGTCCAGAACCTAGGACACATAAAATTCAAGTTAAAAAAATAATAACACATTAACGTTATAAAAAAAAAAAGTGGTGCCAAGTAGAGTCCGGCCTAAGGGGGGAGCCCTGGGCCCCGGTCCCCCGTGTCCGTGGCTCCCCTCCCGGCCCGGGGGCTCCCCGATGTCCCGGCCGCCCCTGCGTCAGCCGCTCGCCGTGGACACGAGGCAGGACGCCTGCGCCCGCCCTCACCTCTCCTTCCTCGGAAGCCGCCCCGCTGGCGGCCAGCGGGGAGCGGGGCGCCACTCCCTCGTCCTCGGTGCCGGAGCCGGAGCCCGAGCCGGTGCCGGGGGCGACGTAGGAGCCGGACATGGAGGACACGGTGTCGGTGCTGAGCTGGGAGTGCTGGCTCTGGGAGGACACCATGGACATGACCGACTGCGCCAGGCTGCTGCTGGCGGGGTCTGCGGAGACGGGGGGGGGGGGGGGGAAGGAGGGGGTCAGCGTGGGCTCCAGCTGAGCGGGGGCTGAGCCCGGCCCTGCCCAACACGTGAGGCCACTGTGCCTGGCCTCCATCACCGAAGGGGGTTTAGGTTGAAGGTTTTCTTTCTTATCCTTTTTTAAAAGTATGTTTTTATTGGTTTCAGAGAGGGAGGGAGAGGGAGAGGGAGGGAGAGGGAGAGGGAGGGGGAGAGAGAGGGAGAGGGAGGGGGACGGAAAGGGAGAGAGAGGGAGAGGGAGGGGGAGGGAGGGGGAGAGGGAGAGGGAGGGAGAGGGAGAGGGAGGGGGAGAGAGAGGGAGGGGGAGGGGGACGGAGAGGGAGAGAGAGGGAGTGGGAGGGGGAGGGAGGGGGAGAGGGAGAGGGAGGGAGAGGGAGAGGGAGGGGGAGAGAGAGGGAGGGGGAGGGGGACGGAGGGGGAGAGAGAGGGAGAGGGAGGGGGAGAGAGGGGGAGAGGGAGAGGGAGGGAGAGGGAGAGGGAGGGGGAGAGAGAGGGAGGGGGAGGGGGACGGAAAGGGAGAGAGAGGGAGAGGGAGGGGGAGGGAGGGGGAGAGGGAGAGGGAGGGAGAGGGAGAGGGAGGGGGAGAGAGAGGGAGGGGGAGGGGGACGGAAAGGGAGAGAGAGGGAGAGGGAGAGGGGAGGGGAGGGGGAGAGGGAAACACCAATGATGAGAGAGAATGTGACAGGCTGCCTCCTGCACGCCCCCCACTGGGGCTGCGCCCACCAGCCGGGCCTGCGCCGGGACGGGGAACGGAGCCGTGAGTGACCTCCTGGTTGCCAGGCCCGTGCTCACCACTGAGCCACCCGGCCGGGCCGGACTGAAGGGTTCCCAGGGCTCTGCTCCTTCGCGTTTAGAGCTCAGAACTCACTGGGGACCAGGGACTGCAGGATGGGGGGAACACAGTGCTTGTCCCTCTGCTCACCCAGGGAGAGCCCGTCCCCCCGCCCCCAGTGGGGCCTGCGGCCACCAGCTTAGGCGTTAGCGCGCTGCCCGGGGTCTGTCCGCCCTGGGGGAGACGGCTGAGGACGGGGCCGGGGGGTGGGGGCAGAGGGGGGGGTTGTGCCGCCCTCCCCGCCCTCCCCGCCCCCCCCCATACCTTCTGGGGAGGAAATGGTGGAGGAGAGCGGGGTCCCCGTGCAAGACGACTGGCCCACGGCTCCTGACGACGACAGGGTGAGATTCTCGCTGTCCGGCGTGACGCCGCAGTCCTGGGCAGCCACGGAGGGAGCGTGCGTCAGACACGCGCAGGGGCCGAGGCTGGGCAAGGGGACCCTGGGAGGGGCCGAGGCCTCAGGGACATGCGGGGCCGGGGGAGGGGCGGGCCTGTCAGTCATCCTGCCCGCGCCCCCCCCCCGCCCCCCGCTCCTGCCGGCCCAGAGACGGGGCTCGGGCGACAGGTCAGCGGCAGCTGCGACACGGGGACGCCCAGGTCCCGGCATTAGAAGCAGCTCTCCTTCGGAGGGGACCGGACAAAGCGGCGGAGGCGCCCGCCCGCCCGCCCGGCACCCCCACGTGGAGGTCGGGTTCCTTCCAGCCCAGTCATCCCACACGGCAGCCCACCCCCCCCCCCACCCCCCCCCCCCCCCCCCCCCCCCCGGCTCGCCCTGACACTCACCCGTCAGCCAGCTGGGCCACCCGCCCCAGGCTCCTCGCCCCCCCCCCCCGAGGCAAAGCCCTGGGGGTTCTATCTCCACAGCCACTCTCTCTTCTCCAGGCTGCGTGCTTCCTCTCTCTCTCTCTCTCTCTCTCTCTCTCTCAAATACATTTTATTGACTTCGGAGAGGAAGGGAGAGAGAGAGAGAACCGTCCATGATGAGAATCACCCACCGGCTGCCTCCTGCACGCCCCCGACTGGGGGTCGAGCCCACAACCTGGGCACCGAACCCGTGACCTCTTGGTTCATAGACAGATGAGCCACGAAGGCCGGCCCCTCTCTCCCCGGATGCCCGCGGAGCTGGCTCTCAACCCCCCCCGCCCCCCCCCCCCCCCCCCCCGTCTGTGCTCATGGCCCGCTCTGTAAAGATAGCACCCCCCCCCCGCCCCCAGCCTAGACAGCCCCTTCCTCCCTCCTCTGCCACAGCGAGCAGAGCCTCTGACACACCTGTTTTACTTCCTGCCTTTTGGGGCTCCCCCAGCTCCCCCCACCACCGAGGACATGAGTGCTGCCAGGCAGGGACTGGGCGTCTCCTCGCGGCCGCTGTCCTCGCAGACGGGCCGGGACGGCCTCGGGAGTCAACGACCCGGACGAGCCCTCTGCCGCCGCCTCAGAGGGGTCACACGGGGTTTGGCGGCCGGCCGGTGCGGCTCGGTGGTTGGGGTGGACCCATGAACCAGGTCACAGCTGGGTCCCGGTCAGGGCACAGGCCTGGGCTGTGGGCTCCGTCCCGGGGGGAGGGCGTGCGGGAGGCGCCCGACGGCACCGATCCTCTCTCATCACTGACGTTTCCGTCTCCCTCCCCCTCTCCTTTCCTCTCCGACATCAGTAAAAGCATATCCACAGGAGTTAAAAGATGAATGGCGGCAGGCGGGCCTGACCGGGAGCCCGACACCCACGGGGGGGGGGGGGGGGGGTACCTCTCCCGGCTGCTGCGCGGCCGGCCGCGGAGAGAGCCGCGTCTCCCAGTCGCTGCCGCTGCAGGAGCGCTCGTCCTCCTCCTCCTCCTCCTCCTCCTCCTCCTCCTCCTCCTCCTCGCGCAGCACGGAGGAGCTGCGGGACGCGGACCTGTGCGAGGGAAAGCCGCTGGCGCTGCTGGGCCAAGAGCCGCACGCTCCCGCCAGACCCCGCCGGAGGGGTGGGCCTCGAGTGGCACCCCGAGTCTTCAGGCCCGGGGAGGTGGGCGGAGCACCGGGGGGACCGAGACCGCCGTGGGCGTCAGAACACCTGCGATTTCCCCGGCTCCTTCCGTCCCTCGTGTGTGAACGTGGGGAAAACCGGACGTTTCCGCCGTCTCCGGTGTCGCCTGTCACAGGGGTGGGGACGCCCGGCCCGTGGGCCTCGCCCTCGGAGGCCTGCGGGATCATGGGTCTGGCCCCGCCCAGGCAGCAGGAGTGAGTAGATGGAATGTGTGCCCCAGAGGAGTCGGCAGGCTGACTTTGAAGGATGCAAACACACCCCAATGGCCCTCGGCAGGAGAGGTCTGCCCCCCCACCCCTGCTGCGGCAGAAAGCTTTTCCGTCTGGGCCTCGTTGGGTTAAATGCCTAAAACAGTGGTCGGCAAACTACGGCTCCCGAGGCACATACAGCTATTCGGCCCCTTGAGTGTGGCTCTTCCACAAAATACCCCGGCCTGGGCGGATCTATGTTGAAGAAGGGGCGTTAGAAGTTTACGTTTTAAAAATCTGGCTCTCGCCGAAGCTGGTTTGGCTCAGTGGATAGAGCGTCGGCCTGCGGACTGGAAGGTCCCGGGTTCGATTCCGGTCGAGGGCCTGTACTGTGCCTGCGGGCACATCCCCAGCAGGGGGTGTACAAGAGGCAGCTGATCCATGTTTCTCTCTCATCGATGTTTCTGACTTTCTATCCCTCTCTCTTCCTCTCTGTGAAAAATCAATAAAATATATTTTTAAAAAATTAAAATTAAAAATTTGGCTCTGAAGAGAAATTTCAACTGTTGTCCTGTTGATGTTTGGCTCTGCTGACTACGAGTTTGCCGACCGCTGGCCTAAAAGACCCCAACCCCAAGGTTGCTGTACTGGTATCTTCAGACTCAGTGACGCCCGAGACCCCATCCCTCCCCCCATCAGAGGCCTAAAGATGTGTCTGTCTGGTCCCCTAAGGCGTGCCCACGTGCGTCATATCTTCCTCTCCTAAGGGATGGGGTGAGCTCCCCCAGGGACCAGCTCCCCCAGGGACCAGCTCCCCCAGGGATCAGCTCCCCCAGGGATCAGCTCCCCCAGGGACCAGCTCCCCCAGGGACCAGCTCCCCCAGGGACCAGCTCCTCCAGGGACCAGCTCCCCCAAGGATCAGCTCCCCCAGGGACCAGCTCCCCCAGGGACCAGCTCCTCCAGGGACCAGCTCCCCCAGGGATCAGCTCCCCCAGGGATCAGCTCCCCCAGGGACCAGCTCCCCCAAGGATCAACTCCCCCGGGGACCAGCTCCCCCAGGGACCAGCTCCCCCAGGGACCAGCTCCCCCAGGGACCATCTCCCCCAGGGACCAGCTCCCCCAGGGACCAGCTCCCCCAGGGATCATCTCCCCCAGGGACCAGCTCCCCCAGGGACCAGCTCCCCCAGGGACCAGCTCCCCCAGGGACCAGCTCCCCCAGGGATCAGCTCCCCCAGGGATCAGCTCCCCCAAGGATCAGCTCCCCCAGGGATCAGCTCCCCCAGGGATCAGCTCCCCCAGGGACCAGCTCCCCCAGGGACCATCTCCCCCAGGGACCAGCTCCCCCAGGGATCATCTCCCCCAGGGACCAGCTCCCCCAGGGATCAGCTCCCCCGGGGACCAGCTCCCCCAGGGATCAGCTCCCCCGGGGACCAGCTCCCCCAGGGACCAGCTCCCCCGGGGATCATCTCCCCCGGGGATCAGCTCCCCCGGGGATCAGCTCCCCCGGGGACCAGCTCCCCCAGGGACCAGCTCCCCCAGGGACCAGCTCCCCCAGGGATCAGCTCCCCCAGGGACCAGCTCCCCCAGGGACCAGCTCCCCCAGGGATCAGCTCCCCCGGGGACCAGCTCCCCCAGGGACCAGCTCCCCCAGGGACCAGCTCCCCCAGGGATCAGCGCCAGGTCTCCCGGGAAATGAGCAGCTCTGGGCACGGTCCAGCAGGCCCACCCTGCCCGGGCACCCGGGTCGGGGGAGGCCCTAAGGAGGTGGGGGACCCCAGGCCAACCTGGGCGGGCGCGTGCCCACTACTCACTTGGAGAGACTCCTTTTGAGCCTGAGTCCTTGGCTGCCGCCGTCGGCCAGGCGGTCGAGTGGGGAGAGCGCCCGGCCCGGGGGCGGGTGGCCGTCGCTGCCGTAGGCGGGCAGCACTCCCGGGAGGTGGCCGTCGGCCAGCGCGTGGAGGGGCGGGGCCGCGGGGGACGGGCTGAGGGGCCCGTTGAGGGCCTCCAGGAGGGACACCACTTCGTAGCCCGGCGGAATGTTCTCGGAGGCCTGGGGGAGCACACAGGAGGGAGAGGTCATTAGCCGGACCGCGTGGGGAATTAGCCGGACCGCGTGCATGGCTCAGCGGCTGTGTCGGCCTCTGAACGGAGCCCCGGGGTCGATCCCCCGACGGGGCCCGGGCTGCAGGTGCGATCCCCGGTGGGGGCGTGCGGGAGGCGGCCAATCGATGTGCTCTCTCACATCGGTGTCTCTTCCTCCCTTTCTCTCTCCCTAAAGTCAACAAACATATCCTCGGGTCAGGATAAAAAAAAAAAAAAAAATTAGAAGGAGGGGAGAACCATCAATAAATCACCCAAAGTAATAACTTTATCAGCATTCTGTGTGTTTTCTTCCAATTTTCCCCTCTGTGCTATTTCCACAGCTACAATCCATCTGCAACACCTGTAGATCCTGCGTCTTTCCTTCTCTCTTTTTTAAAATATGTTTTATTGATTTTTTGTTTTTTTCTTTATTTTTATTTTTTTAATATATTTTATTGATTTTTTACAGAGCAGAAGGGAGAGGGATAGAAAGTCAGAAACATCGCTGAGAGAGAAACATCCATCAGCCGCCTCTTGCACGCCCCCTACTGGGGATGTGCCCGCAGCCAAGGTACATGCCCTTGATGGGAATCGAACCCGGGACCCTTCAGTCCGGAGTCCAACGCTCTATCCACTGAGCCAAACCGGTCTCGGCTGTTTTTTTTCTTTAAATGCGTGGTTGTTTGCCTTTCGATTTGGGTCATGTTTTATACATCCGAAATTCAAAAAACGTCTTAAAGCTCATATGTTCTGTGTTGTCTTTACGATCTTTTTTTTTTTTTTTTTGAGAGAAAGAGGAAGGGAGAAGGAGAGAGAAACACTGATCGGCTGCCTCCTGCACCCCCCCCCCCCGATTGGGGGTTGAGCCCACAACCTGGGCATGCGCCCTGACCGGGAATTGAACTGGTGACCCTTTGTTGCCTGGGCCGACGCTCGGCCGCCGAGCCACATCAGCCGGCTGAAACCTAAGTCTGCTCCGTGGTGAACGGGCGGCCTTTGTCCGTTCTGTTCCGCTGGAAGCCGAGTGAGCCCTCTCCTGTCCAAGGCCCACCAGCCTTCTCACGCTCCGCTTGGCTGGCTCCGTTTGTACTAGTTCACCGGTCACTCCGTGGGCAGCCGGCTGTCTGGGCAGGCGGGAGCCACTGACTTTTCCTCCCCTGACAGCTAACTGATCACCCCAGCGCCGCTCACTGAACGACACCCCCAGCGTGGGGATCTGAAGGAAGTCAGCATCTGCTCCGAGGCTTCACCCCGAGACGGAGGGGGATACCTTCGTGTGCTCGGCCCCGGCCCCGCCCCCGCCACGGGGTAAAGAAGACCAGTGGCCGCCCAGCTGGTGCTGCTCAGTGGGCGGGCATTCACCTCTGAATCAGGTTCTCGGTGCATCCCCGGCCGGGGCGCTCGATCCCCAGGAGGGGGCGTGCAAGAGGCAGCCGATCAATGATTCTCTCTCACCGTTGATGTTTCTCTCTCTCCCTCTCCCTTCCTCTCTGAAACCAATAAAAACATATTTAAAAAAAAAGAAAAAGAAAAACAGTTACCTCCTTCGAGGACTCAGACAGTAAACTGTATCCCAACCTAAGACGACCGCCCCCCCCCCCCGATTTCTGCTTCGGGGGTGGGGGGGAGTCCCGGAGGAAGAGGGGCCCCCAGGGGGGGAAATTGGGGGAGGGCTCTAGGCATGGCCCCCCGCCAGCAGGACACCAAATTCCCAACCGTACACCCCAGGCTGGTTTCCAGGCGGCATGGGCTCACCCGGCCGGCTCACCGCCCCCTCCCCCCACACGCCCCGCAGACGAGGGGCCGGAAGGGAGGGGAGGCAGCGGGAGACCTCACTGCTCGCTGCTTCACGGGGCGCGGTTCTGAGCCCGACTCACCGAGTGCTCCTCCGAGTCGGATGTCTGGGATGAGATGATGGGGTTGAAGCCGGAGGGGGACAGGGGGCCCAGCTTCTTCCTCATGGCGCGGATCTGCAGCAGCGCCCGGAAGGCTGGGGAGGGGGAGAGGGGCCGTCAGGGCCCCGGGCGCGGAGTCGGAGGGAACCGCCATCCCCGCGCCCGGCCGGGGTGCGGCCCCCGGGGGCGGGGCGGGGGGGCTTACGCAGGCGGCAGATGGGGCAGTTGTTGGCCTGGTAGCGCAGCGTGTCGGCGCAGGTGTTGCACAGGCACAGGTGGCGGCAGGGCAGGATCAGCGTGTCCCGCACGTCCGACAGGCACACCACGCACTCGGCGCTGTTGTCGCTCACCTCGTCCTCGGCCACCTGCGGGAGACGGGGCTGAGCCGGGACGGCAGGCAGACGCACCCTCCGCGGACAAGGCCATTTCCCAAGAACCGAGACGGGGAGGGGGGACGGTCCGGCTGGCGGCTCAGGGGTTGGGCATCAGCCCAAGAAGCAGGAGGTCAGGGTTCGATTCCAGCGCAGGGCACAGGCCCGGGCTGTGGGCTCCGTCCCCCGTCGGGGGCGTGCGGGGGGCAGCCGGTCAATGCTTCTCATCATTGATGTTTCCATCTCCCTCTCCTTCTCCCTTCCTCTCTGAAAGCAACAAAAACTATTAAAAAGAAAAAGAAAAGCTAAAACTAGTATGCCTCAGTGGATAGAGCGTCGGCCTGCAGACTGGGGGGGAGGGGTCCCCAGGTTCGGTTCCCGTCAAGGGCATGGACCTTGGCTGGGGGCACATCCCCAGTGGGGGGTGTGCAGGAGGCAGCTGATCAATGTTTCTCTCTCATCGATGTTTCTGACTCCCCCTTCCTCTCTGTAAAAAATCAATAAAATATATTTTTTTATAAAAAAGGAACAGGAACAAAAGTTTATACTTTCATTGGACTTGACAGTTTACCAATCGCGTTCACATTCGGTCTCACGGCCTCTGGAGCTCCTACGAAGCTCACACCGTGAGGCTGACCTGCCTCTGACCGGCTGGGCCGCGGGGCCGAGCAGAACCCCACGGGGAAAAAGACGGGTTCAATGATCAGCGTCCAGAAAGCCCAGCCAGCAAACGGGGGACGGGGGGCTGGGGGGCGGGGTGTCCCAGAGACTCACCCGGAGAGACTGAAGCACAGTCTAAAACGAGGGGCAGGAAAGTACTCGGCAGGCTGCACGGGCTGCGGGGCGGCGCCCGGCCCCCCAGGTCCCGGCTCTCCCGAGGGCTCCCGCCGCCCCCCGGGGGGACGGGCCGCGCTCGGCGGAACTCGCCTTGGCGTCCTGCGTGTTGTACTTGTTCTCGATGCCGTAGATCTCCTGGAGGAGGTAGCTGACGCCGTCCACCTGCACGGCACACACAGGGCGTCAAGGGCGGGCTGACCTGGCACAGGCTCGGGGCCACTCGCGCCCCGCCTTGGTAACAAGGGCGGCGGGGTCACGGTGGGGAGAACGGGAGGCTCTCTTGTGGAGAAACACAATCAGTCGCTTGATCTCCCGCCCACAGGGGCTCCCACGCTCAGACAGGCATGTGCTGTCCTGCCCTCGCCGTCACCCACAGCTAAGAAGGGGGCAGGCCAGCCCGAGCCGGGGTGGCTCAGCGGATGGAGCGTCAGCCTGCGGACTGAAGGGTCCCAGGTTTGAAGGGTCCGAGGTTCGATTCTGGCCAAGGGCACAGGCCTGGGTTGCAGGCTCGATCCCCAGTAGGGGGCCTGCAGGAGGCAGCTGATTAATGGTTCTCTCTCACCATTGATGTTTCAATCTCTCTTTTCCTCTCCCTTCCTCTCTGAATTAATAAAAATATATTTTTTAAAAAAAGAAAAGAAAGGGGCAGGCTAGAACAGGGTGGGAGAAGACACCCCACAATATAACCTCAGCTATAACATGAATGTTAGGGTTACACACCCTAAAAAGAAAGGAGTGGAAGGAAAGTCAGAGGAAAAGAACTGGGTAAGGAAAGAGGGGGGTAGGGGGAACACAGAGGGCCTCTGTCCTCCTCCCCTGAGACCTGGCCGGTCCCCGATGGCATATCCCACCCCACAGTCTGACAAAGCCGGTCACTAATGCTGCTCGAGCTACCGAAATCCATCTTCTTTGAGCTTCCCCAGTCAGCCTCCCTATCCAGGCAGCCCCTCCTTTGCCTGTCTTAAAACATCTCCTAAACGGCTGGCCTGGCGCAGGGGTTCGATTCTGGGTCTGGGCACAGCCCCGGTTGTGGGCTCAGTCCCCAGTGAGGGGCTTGCAGGAGGCAGCCGGTCAATGATTCCCTCTCATCATAGATGTTTCTCTCTCCCTCTCCCTTCCCTCTGAAATCAATAAAATTATATTAAAAGAGAGACAGAGCCAAAACCGGTTTGGCTCAGTGGATAGTGCGTCGGCCTGCGGACTGAAAGGTCCCGGGTTTGATTCTGGTCAAGGGCATGTGCCTTGGCTGCGGGCACATCCCCAGTAGGGGGCGTGCAGGAGGCAGCTGATGGATGTTTCTCTCTCATCGATGTTTCTGTCTATCCCTCTCCCTTCCTCTCTGTAAAAAATCAATAAAATATATAAGAGAGAGAGAGAGAGAGAGGGCAGTAAAGAGAGAAAGGGGGGGGGCACCAGCATCCCGTCCGCCCTCTGGACTCACCACTTGCTTCTGCTTGAGGGGCTTCACGCAAAAGGTCCCGTCCGTGTGCTGCAAGGAGAGCAGGGCGGTGACGACCAGGCGCGGGCAGGAGCCCGGTTCCCCCGCCTCTCAGCTGCACGTGGAATGGGGGCCCCTCGGGAGAGAGTGGGCACAGCAGGCTCCCCGGCTAGCAGGGCCTTGCCCACGTCTGGTCTGACCCTTCCATTCAGAGGAGAGGAAAGGAGGCCTCGGGGTGGAAGGTCACGCACACGTTGGCGGCAGAGCTGGAGCTCGGCCCCGTGGAGCCCCAGCCCCCCCTTCACCCCCAGCCCCAGCCGCCCGGCCAGCGCCACCTGCTGAGCTCGGGCAGCGGGACGAGGCTGCCCCGTGCCCCCGGGAAAGAGCGGAGCTGCTGAGGCGAGGCCCTGGCCAGCCCCGCACTCACCTTCTCAAACGTGCCCAGCAGCACGTGGCAATGGCCGAAATACTCTGGAAGGAGGGAAGGCAACGGGTGAAGACGGAAACCCCATGACGCCCCCGACGCCCACCAGTCAGCCCTCCCCGTCTCCCCGGGGTCCCCGCAGTCACGAAGGGGCACGTTACGCAGCCCGGGTGAGTGTTCTTGTTGGCCAAGGGCTGTGGGAGCACGCAGGGGGGGAGGGGGATGCGGACGCTGCCCGACACCCACAGAGGCAGCCACGGCCGACCCAGGCCTTGTGCCCCCAAAGGGCAGTGCGTCGGCAAAGACAGAGGGCGTCCGTACCGTCTCCTTCGTCCACCACGGCATGGACCACCAGCGGGTAGACCTCGCGGTCCAGATCGAAGCCGAGCTGAAGGGAAAGCAGAGGAAGGAAGAAAGCAGACGTTTAAATGGCACCGGGCCCGTCAGAAAGGCGGGCGTTGTCCAGAACCTCATCGCTACCAGCCGGCACGGCTCGGCGGCTGACCGTCGACCTATGAACCGAGAGGTTGCGGTTCGATTCCTGGTCAGGGCACAGGCCTGTGTATCGGACTGACTTCCCGGTAGGGGGCGTAGAGGAGGCAGCCCATCAACGATTCTCTGTCATCAAAGATGTTTCTATTTCTCTGTCCCCCTTCCTCTCTGAAATCAATCAATACATACACGGAGTGGCCAGATGATGATGATCTCTGAACGCATAATCATCTGGCCACTCAGTGTATGTCCTATAGAATAAAAGGCTAGTATGCAAATTGTCCCCTCGACCAGGAGTTCAACCAGGAGGCAGGCCGGCCAACTGCCCATGTCCCCTCCCCCTGGCCAGGCTGGCTGGACCCCACCCATGCACAAATTCATGCACCGGGCCTGTAAAATATATACACACAGAGTGGCCAGATTATGATGATCCCTGAACACATAATAATCTGGCCACTCAGTCAGTGTGTGTGTGTCTGAGTATATATGTATACATACATGTATATATATTAATGAACCTCATCTCTGCTCCTCCACCATCTCGTCTCTACCCACGCCCCTTTGATGGAAGGCCCCCGTTTCTCTTTAAAACCTCCCAGAGGCACACACAGCCTCCGGGTTCTTTTCTCGGAGCGCGGGTTTCCTGGAACGCCCTGGGCTGACGGGCTGGCTTGGAATAGAAACGTTTCCAGGTTGGGTGCGTCCTTTAGGGCAGGGGTCGGCAAACGCACGCGTCAGCAGAGCCAAATATCAACAGGACAACGACTGGAATTTCTTTCGAGAGCCACATTTTTTAAAATTAAACTTCTTCTAACGCCACTTCTTCCGAATAGACTCGTCCAGGGAATGGTCTTTTCTGGAAGAGCCGCACTGAAGGGGCCAAAGAGCCGCATGTGGCCCGCGAGCCGGTTTGCCGACCTCGGCTTTCGGGTCCGAAGGTGTTACCAGGCTGAAGGTGAGCGTGACCTCTGAGCGCCTGGGCTGTCAGTGCCTTTGCCGCTGGCCGTGGTCCTACCGAGCTCCCGGCCATCCAGGCCCGGGGGGGGGGGGGGGGGGGGGGGGGGGGGGCACCACCCTGCTCTCCCCCACCCCCAGGGGGCGGCTCACCTCCTCCTCGGCCCACTCGGAGGGATCCACGGTGTGGGAGGGCAGGCAGAACTGCTGGCACACCCCGCGCTTGTAGTGCACCGTCTCCGACTGCAGGCTGCTGTCCTTGGGGATGTAGCTGCCGATGGAGCAGGGGGCGAAGCGAGAGTCAGTGCGAGGCCAGGCGCCCTGGCCGCTTCCTCCGCTCCCCCTGCTCTCCGCCACCCGCAGGCGCGGAAACGACCCGGCAGACCGACCCCCCGTCACCCGCCGCCCGGCTCCGGCTGGGGGACGCGATTAAACTCATCCGGGCAGCCGCGGCCACGCAGGGTCGCTGCACAGGCTCTAACCGTGTACCCCCCGAGGCTCCGCCGCCGCCCGCCTCGGCACCCGCGTGGCACAACGTAAAGGGCAGCGGGCAGAATGGGGCCTCCGTGCCCGGCCGGCGCGGCTCAGGGGTGAGCGTCAGTCTATGGACCAGGAGGTCAGGGTTCGATTCCTAGTCAGGCAGGGCACACGCCCAGCTGCCGCTCGATTCCCAGTGCGGGGCGTGCAGGAGGCAGCTGATCAGCAATTCTCTCTCCTCACGGATGTTTCTATCTCTCTCTCCCTCTCCTTCCTCCCTGAAATCATCAAAAATATTTTTTAAAAGAAAGAAGTAGGGCTGAAACCGGTGTGGCTCAGTGGATAGAGTGCGGACCTGCGGACTGAAGGGTCCCAGGTTCGATTCCGGTCAAGGGCATGTACCTTGGTTGCGGGCACATCCCCAGTGGGGGGTGTGCAGGAGGCAGCTGGTAGATGTTTCTCTCTCATCCCTCTCTCTTCCTCTCTGTGATAAATCAATAATATATATTTAAATAAAAAATAAAGAAAGAAGTAGGGTCTGCAGCCGAAACCGGTGTGGCTCAGTGGATAGAGCATCGGCCTGCAGACTGAAAGGTCCCGGGTTCGATTCCGGTCAAGGGCACGTACCTTGGTTGCGGGCACATCCCCAGTGGGGGGTGTGCAGGAGGCAGCTGATCGATGTTTCTGACTTTCTAACCCTCTCCCCTCCTCTCTGTAATAAATCAATAACACATAAATGAAAAAAGAAGTAGGGTCTGCAGAAGAAAGTGACGTTCAAGAGCCAGGCCTCGCCGGGTGAGCGCAGGCGGCCCGGGCCGGGCGGCCGCACCTGGCGATGCCGTTCTGGAACTCCTCGGTGGCCTGGTAGTAGACGGTGATGGCCACGCGGGCGTCGCTGTCGAAGGTGAACTCCACGTTGTAGTGGACTCTGGCTCTGCCGGCCTCGGCCCCCGGGGCCTTCACCTCCTCGGCGCACCTAGCAAACACCGAGCCTCAGCATCGGCCGCAGGAAGCCAGCATTTAAACGCAGCCGTTTCTAAAACGTGACATGTCCCGGCTGCCCTCTGGCCCTAAGCCCCGCCTCTGCCGCTGAGCCCCGCCTCCGCCTCTAAGCCCCGCCTCCGCCTCTAAGTCCCGCCTCTGCCCTAAGCCCCGCCTCCACCCCTAAGCCCCGCCTCTGCCTCTAAACTGCCTGTCCCTAAACCCCGCCTCTGCTACTAAGACCCGCCTCTGCCCCTAGGCCCCGCCTCCGCCCTCCCGGGGGAAGCCAACAGAGGCTGTCACTGTCACTGATACTTCATGCGCCACAGCCAGCGTCTTTCGCCTTTGCCCGAGGGCATTTATGTTTACCTCTCATCCGAATCGAGGCTCCTAGTCTCGTGGTTGACATAGTCCCCACAAGGCCCCCCTCCTCTTTCCTCCCGCCTCTCCCACCCTGCCCCCCAGGGAGCCCCAGCCTTAGCAGAGGCGGCATCTGCTTAAAGTGGACGCTGAAGCCCTCGCCGGTGAGGCTCAGTGGATAGAGCGCCAGCCTGTGGACTGAAGGGTTGCATTCCCAAGGCCACATGCTCGATCGCCAGTGGGGGGCGTGCAGGAGGCAGCCAGTCAGTGATTCTCTCTCATCACTGATGTTTCTCTCTCTCTCCCTCTCCTTTCCTCTCTGAAATCAATTAAAAAATATATATATATAAAAAAAAAAAAACAGAAAAAAACCAAAACGCCTGACACTGTCTCAGGAACAGCACAGAGAAGGCAAATCAGGGACAATTAATGCGATGGGCACGAAGCCGCCTGCCCCGGGCCGAGTGTCTGGGCGTGTGAGGTTAAGAATACATTGAAAGTGAATGTAAACAATGAATAAGGATTTCCTATTCCAAGTTCAAACAGCTCATCTTCACACAGGCGTGCGGAGGCTCCGCAACTTCACTTTCTCCCGCAGTAACTCTTCCTTTAACAGAAACCGGCAGGCAGGGCAGCATGAGGGGGCCGGGGCCCGCACGCCCGCACTGGAGGGCACGTCTCCACAGCCCCCATGCAGAGCCCGACCCTCAGCGGGCGTGGGTCCTGCTCTGGCCGGCACCCCTGCTCTGGGGGCTCTCCGGGGTGAGGCTGCCCGCAGGGGGGCCCCTGGCACCCCGACTCTGTGCGGCTCTGCGGGGTGTGGCTGCCTGCCCGCAGGAGGGCCCCTGCCCTGGCCGGATGGAGCGCGGGGAGCTGGGCACTCACTTGATGAGCCTCAGGGTGTCCTTGCGGATGTTGACCAGGCTCCTCAGGGTCTTCACAGGCTCCTGGGGCGGCGGCGCGGCGTAAGGAAACTGTCGGCCAAGCGGGAGGAGACAGCGCGTGAGCGAAGACCCGTGCCCGCCCTCCCTGGCTCAGGGCCTCACCACAAGGGCCGGTTCCCTCTGACCGTGGAGACGGGAGCCAGACGCACAGGGGTTCCTTCAGGGAGGCCACGCGGGGCCTCGGGAACGTGGGAGCCACGGACCAAGGAGGAGCGGCCACCAGCGCACGGCACGCCCCGTCCCCGGGCCATCAAGGCGGCAGAGGTCAAGGTCCCGGTCTGCCCAGCATGTACCCAACCTTCTTCTCCCTCCGGGCCCTTAGGGACACAGGAGACAGGAGGACGCGGTGACGCGTTTCACTGGGAACTGCCACCAGGAGACGAGGCGGGGTTCCCGGTTTCCAGGACTGTGCGGACGCTTTGCGGACAACAAACGCGTTTTGCATCTCATTTTCCAGAAAACCTACTTGACGGTGCCGCTTGGCCAAAGCGTGGCCCTCCCACGTCAGCCTCGGTCCCTCCCGGAGCTGGCTTCGGGGGGCGGGACCCCCGTCCGCTCCGCCTGGGCTCCACAGGGCTTGCTGACGGCGGTTCTGTCCCCCGGACAACACAGCCCGCGGTGCGCCCAATTTTATGAAGTCCGTATGATTGCTGGTAATTCACACGCATGCACGTGACTCTGGAGGAAACACACGCAATCTAAACTGTCACATGTGTATCCAACTGGCCCTCTGTGTGGGCACCGAATGGCAACATGTTGCTTTCTTCATGGCTACATAAACATGCATCCTTTTTTAAAAAATAAAAAAATATTTTATTCATTTTTTACAGAGAGGACAGGAGAGGGATAGAGAGCCAGAAACATGGATGAGAGAGAAACATCCATCAGCTGCCTCCTGCACACCCCCCACTGGGGATGTGCCCGCAGCCAAGGTCCATGCCCTTGACCGGAATCGAACCTGGGACCTTTCAGTCCACAGGCCGATGCTCTGTCCACTGAGCCAAACCGGTTAGGGTGAAACATACATCCTTTTAAAATACATGATAGTTGGTTTTTCTAATTACAAAGTAACACATAGAGGGTTCCCCAAAAGTGTATACTGCACTTTAAATAATTATTCATTCCAATGGGCTAAATCCGTGAAGAAACACCCATTGAGCTGTCAGAAAAAAAAATGTGTCTACATTTTTTCCCCGAGGGGGGGGGGGCGGGGGGGAAGGACACCCTGTATTCAAGCAGAAAAGTTGAGAAACACACACAAGAGTACAAAATCAGCCACCGTTTCACCCCTCAGCGAGACCACGGCTGGCGCTGCGGAGTCTCCCCCGCCCACCGGTCCCCGCACCTTCGTGCTGTTTTTAAATATATATATATATTTTATTGATTTTTTAGAGAGGAAGGGAGAGGGAGAGTTAGAAACATCGACCAGCCGCCTCCTGCACACCCCCCACTGGGGATGTGCCCACAACCAAGGCACATGCCCCTGACCGGACTCCAACCCGGGACCCTTCAGTCCGCAGGCCGACGCTCCGTCCACTGAGCCACACCGGCCAGGGCTGCACGCACTGTCTGTCTTTCAGCCTCTCCTCCACGGGGAACTCCGTGGTGGGCATCTTTAAAGCCGTGATTCGCCCCGACCTCGCACGGCGGCACTGGAAGCATGCGGGCTCCCATCAGTCCCGTCTTCTCCCCCGGTTTCCGCGGGGCTCGCCCCGTGTGCGTTTGGGTTTTATTTTTCTGACATAAACGTGGGGAGCGCCTCGGGCCTACATTTCCGCCTGCTCGTCGGATTACGTCCTTAGGACAAGTTCCTAGATGTGGATCAAAGAGTAAGCATATTCTTTAAGAGTTTTAAAAACGCTTCTGCCAAACTTTTGTTCTCCAGAAAGTCGGTTCTGATGTCCTCTCCCACCGGCCCGTTGGGGAAACTGGAAACCCGGTCCGACCCGGCTGTGGCCCATGTCCCCCTCCCCCCCCCCTCAACCCGCTCCCCGTTCCACCAAAGGAATTTAAAACAATTTTCAAGTACGCTTAAGCAAAAAGTAATTAGGGCAGAAAAGCCGACACAGATGCTAGTCTACTGTAAAGCCAAAATAAATGACTTGGGGATTAAAATAGTTTTCTGGGGCAGCAAGTTAATCATACACATCTGCACAGGTACCGGCAGTGAGCTTACACACACACATAAAAAGGCCAGTTCTCCCTCACCCTCTGCCCTCTCTCCTCCACAGCCTGCAGGAAAACAAAAACAGCAGAAAACAATCCAACAGAAGCCTTGTGACCTTTGTCTTCCGTTTAGGGTTGGCCTGAGCCTCCGTTCTCTGCCACGAGGCACGGGTCCATCTCAGTCTTTGTCTGCCGGTGTTCCCCGAGCTCGTCTTCATGGGGAACAGTGAGGCGGGCCGCACGGCTCAGGGTTTGAGCACTGACCTATTATGAGCCAGGAGGTCCCGGTTAGATTCCCCGACAGGGCACACACCGGGTTGCGGCCTCGGTCCCCAGTAGGGGGCGTGCAGGAGGCAGTCGATCGATGATTCTCTCCCATTGCGGATGTCTCTCTCTCTCTCCTTCTCCTTTCCTCTCTCTGTAATCAATCTTAAATATATTTTATTGATTTTTTTTTTTTTTTACAGAGAGGAAGGGACAGGAATAGAAAGTTAGAAACATCGATCAGCTGCCTCCTGCACGCCCCCCACTGGGGATGTGCCCGCAGCCAAGGCACATGCCCCTGACCAGAACCGAACCCGGGACCCCTCAGTCCGCAGCCTGACGCTCTATCCACTGAGCCACACCGGTCTCGGCCATAATATCACAGCTAGTGCCCAGGAACATGCATTACTCACAGGCACCGTGGTTTCTCCTCTGAATTAATTTCAAAGGACGGACATTTGCCGTTCACTCCACACTCGCGCTCCGCCTGCTGAGCCTGAGCCTGGGGCTCAGGATGGGCCGGGCACGCCTCTCCGAGTCCATCTGCAAGGCTTCCACCTGCTGCCCTGCCTGGGGGTACAGACCCTCCCCCCATGGCCCACAGTGTCTGTGCTGAAATAAGCCCAGATCAGAGTAATCTCAATCCCAAGCGCCTCAAACCCAGGATGGGAGTATAAATAAAGTGTGGGTTCAGCCAGATGAGCTCATTCAAAGGGGCCCCCCAGGGGGTTGCCAATCAAGATTCTGAGTAATACTGAGCCGGTTTCCTTTTGACCTTTAACCCTTTCCTTTCTTTCACGTTGGCATCACGTTGCCAAAGTGCCCCCTGGTGACCAAATGTGGAACTGCTAGTGTGTGTGTGTGTGTGTGTGTGTGTGTGTGTGTGTGTGTATTAGGGTGCATGAATTCGTGCATGGGTGGGGTCCGGCCAGCCTGGCCAGGGGGAGGGGACATGGGTGGTTGGCTGGCCTGCCTACTGGTCGATCGAACTCTTGGTCAAGGGGACAATTTGCACATTAGCCTTTTATTACATAGGATATTCACTAAGTGGCCAGATTATTTTTTAAAATATTTAGATTTTATTGATTTTTTTACAGAGAGGAAGGGAGAGGGATAGAGAGTTAGAAATACCGATGAGAGAGAGACATCGATCAGCTGCCTCCTGCACACCCCCTACTGGGGATGTGTCCACAACCAAGGTATATGCCCTTGACTGGAATTGAACCCCGGCTGACTCTATCCACTGAGCCAAACCGGCTAGGGCAGTGGCCAGACTGTTACGCATTCAGAGATGATGATGATCTGGCCACTCGGTGTGTATAACCACATACCCCAGATATTTTTAAGCCATTCTAAGTTCGACTGCCCGTACAATGCACTCACATTTGGCTGCAGAAAGCGTGGCCACCATGCATACGAAACGGCAGCTACCTCGGTTCAGTGCTCAGTTACTGGGCGACTCCCAGGAGTCTCTAACGAAGGACACAACCCATTCGCAAAAACAAAAACTTGGGTAGAAAGCTTGTTTAAAGGACATGATTTGCTAACATTCGCTCTTCACTCGGGCCCGACCCTGTGCAGCGACCCCCCATGTGGCTCTGGGAGCGCCTTCAAGCTGGCGGCCTCCGGCGGCCTGCCCCCTCTTCTTCTTCTTTTTCTGCTAATCCTCACCGAGGACATTTCCTCCGACTTTACAGAAGGCGGGAGGGAGGGCGGGCGGGCGAGGGAGAGACAGAGAGAGGAACGCGGGGGTGAGGGAGACACAGGTGCCCTGGCCGGAGCCGGCGATCGGCCTGCAGCCCAAGTGCTCGCGCTGGACGGGGCTCCAGCCCCAGACCCTTCGGCGTGCAGGCCGGCGCTCCAACCACTGAGCCGCACCGGCCAGGGCTGCCCTGAGAGAGTCTTTCCTTAGAAAACAGGAAGCCCCACAGGCCACAGATCTGATCCCGGAGAAAAAGCAAATCATTTTAGGCAATTTGTAATTACCTAGAAAAGGACTCGTTTTGTGTATTAGCGGGCGTGCACTATTTGTGGCGAAGAACCCAGTGGTGGTTGCTATGGCGACCAACATCTGGAGTCATGTGAATACCTCCTTTCCCCCGCCCTGCAGAAGCCCCTTGGGGGGGGGGGTGGGCTTGGGGGCTTTTGTATGTAAACTTCAGTTCCTTCAATGGACGCTGGCTGTTTTCTCCACTTTCCCCGCTTCCTCTCTTCCGGGAAGCACTGTCCACGGGTATTTTTAGCTCCCAGACCGGCCTCCGGGGAGCAGTGCGGCTCGGCCGGCTGCCGCGGGGAACGGAGCGGCCTGTTTAACCGGCGCTGCGTTGGGGGGTGCTAGGCCAGCCTGTCAGAGGCTCTATTCACGGCGGGAACCCCCGTCACTAAGTTCCCACCGGCCCCCGGGAGCGGCTGCCACCGCAGAGAGCGATCACCACCCTGAGACCCCCGTCCACCCGGCCACAGGGCGGAGGGGCCCCAAGAGGGTGTGGCGGGGCGACCTCCACACGAAGGTGCGCTGGGCCCGGGTTCGGTTACCGGAGATCTGAGCAGGCGGCCCCTCTGGGCCCGTGACACCTGCGTGCCGGGCGGGGCACAGACCAGTGTCAGGCTCCCTGACCCACAGCGACGGCCGACCTCTCCAAAACATCCACCATCTATCTATCATCTATTTATCCATCCATCTATCATCTATGTATTTATCCATCCATCATCTATCATCTATCTATCCATCTACCTATCATCTATTTATCCATCTATTTATCATCTATCATCTATGTATTTATCCATCTATCATCTATCATCTATCTATCCATCTACCTATCATCTATTTATTCATCTATTTATCATCTATCTACCCCATCTATCATCTATCTATCATCTATCTACCCCATCTATCATCTATCTATCATCTATCTAACTATCTATCTATCTATGTATCCATCTATCATCTATCTATCTATGTATCCATCTATCATCTATCTATGTATCTACCTTACCTACCTATCATCTATCTATCAATCCATCTATCATCTATCAATCTATCTATCTATCTATCATCTATCTATGTATCTATCTATGTATCCATCTATCTCTCTATCATCTATCATCTATCAATCTATGTATCTACCTATGTATTCATCTATCATCTATGTATCTATTTATCTACCTATGTATCTGTGTATCTATGTATCTACCTATGTATCTATCATCTATTCATCCATCCATGTATGTATGTATGTATATATCTATCATCTATGTATCTATCTATGTATCTATCCATCCATCTATGTATGTATGTATGTATGTATCTATTTATCTATCATCTATCTATCTAGGTATCTATCTACCTATGAATCTATATATCTATTTATCTATGTATGTATCTATATATCTATGTATGTATCTATCCATGTATTTATCTATGCCTATATGTATGCATGTATTTATTTATTTAAATACTTTTTTACTGTTTCTCCTTCTTTTTTAAATTGATTTCAGAGAGGAATGGAGATGGGGAGACAGAAATATCGACGATGAGAGCGAGACCCATCAATGACTGTCCCGTGCACCTCACACTGGGGATGGAGCCGGCAACCGGGCGTGGGCCCTGACTGGGAATCGCACTGTGACCTCCTGTCGCTCACCCACCGAGCCGGGCTCCAAAACATTTACCCCCGCACGAGGTGGCCCAGTGACTCATCCTCTCTGTTCGCCTCAGCAAGTGACAGGGGAGAGGGAACACTCCACTGGGGGGTCAAGCGCCATCATAAATCCTCCCGGACCTCTGGCAACGACCACGGGAGACCCACTGTCTCCCCATTCTTAGGGGCTGGGCCTTGGCCTCCTTTGGGGGTACCTTGACCAGGCAGCCCGTTCGGTACCCCTCTGACGTCACATGCACCCACCAGACCCTGGGCACTGTTTTGATGACAAACAAAACGTACTCCACTTCCTGTTTCCTCCCGCACAGGAAGCCCTTGCCAAGAGGGGCCCCTCCCAGCGGACAAAACACCCCACCCCTCTGTGCTCCTGCAACAAAGGCCCTGCCCCCTCCCCCCAGCGCTGTGTTCCGATACAAAGGATGTTGCCCAACTCCAGCCCTTGCGGGAGACTCACAGGGACAAGAAGTGCTCCCGGGGCGCACAACAGTCATCCTTTCCTCCCTCGAGCTGGTAAACAGTGACTAACGGCCGGAGGCGCCCCCTCTCAGACAGGCACCCCCTTCAGACGCCCGGCTTCTGGATTTCATCTGGGCAGCGGGCGCAGCCCCAGCTCCCACACAGCAATCCGCCCGTAGGCGGTTTCCAGGCGCCGGAGGCTGAGCCCCGTGTCCGTCAAAATGTGCATTTAAAACATAGTCTTTGCCCAGAGAGGCAGAACAGGGCTGTTCTGTGCTGGACGGTGAATCTCAGGGCCAGAATGCAAATGTCCACAGTGTGCGTGGTCAGTGTCCAGCTCCAAGCACGATTCCTGTCTGTCTGTCCATCTGTCTACCATCTATCTATGTATCTATCTATCTACGTATTTATCTATGCATGCATATACATCTTTATCTGAAGAGTTTTTACTGTTTCTCCTTTTTAAAACTGACCATCTGGGGAGCGGACCGCCCTGCCCGCTCCCCTCCAGGTCAACCCCTGCACCAGGTCACAGTGCGACCCCCAGTCGGGGCACAGCCCCAGGTCGTGGGCTCGGTCCCCAGTGGGGGCCGTGCAGGACACGGCTGATCAATGGTTCTCTCTCATCACTGATCTCTCTCTCTCTCTCTCTCTTCATTGATGTTTCTCTCTCTCTCTCTCATCATTGACTAGAGGCCTGGTGCATGAAATTCATGCACGGCGGGAGGGGGGGAGATCCCTCAGCCTGACCTCCCCCCCTCTGAGGCTTAGGCCTGCTCCCCGTGGTTCTCTACTGTCTGTGGGGTCCACTCGGCTGCTCCCGGGTCACCATCGCAACGGCCAAGCAGGCCCTGCTCTCAGCGGCCGCCCCCCAGAAATGGAGGACTCCAAGAGGGCTGAGAGGCCTGGGCACCTCCGTCTTGTGGCTATGGGTGCCGCCCTCTTTGTGTCGGAGTGACGGTTAATTTGCATATTACTCTTTTATTAGATAGGGTGTTTCTCGCTCTCTCATCACTGATGGTTTTCTCTCATCACTGATGTCTCTCTCTCTCTCTCTCTCTCTCTCTCCCCCCTTTCCTCTCTGGAAAAAAAGGAAAAATAAAGTCCGGTGAGAGCCATGCTGAGGTGAGCCGGAACGCAGGGGCGCTCACAGCGGAAGTGTGGGTCTCGGCTCAGGGCGGCACAGGCCAGCCGGCATGCCCCCCCCCCCCGAGACGGGCTCAGGACCAGCGCCCTCCCCGCCGGGGGGTGGGGGTCCGGCGGGAACGCGGAAACCACGCCGCTGGCTGTCAGGGAGGGACCGTCAGAGAAGGAGCCGGTTCCACAGGCATCGAAGGAGAAAACACCCAAAGGGCCGCGGGAAACGGCCAGTGCCCCCGTCCTCGGATCCCAGGGCCCCTGTGCCCGGCCCTCAAGCCCCGGCCCGGCCCCCAGAGACTGTGGTTTCACCAGGGCAGAGCCCTCCGCCTGATCCCTGCAAACGCCCCGCCAGCGCCCCGGGTTTTCTCCGAAACGGCCCGGTGAGCCGTTTCCCGTCAGGCGGGCCCCCCACAGGAAGCAGAGGGGAGAGGTCACGGGCCTGTCAGAGAAATTTCTAGGAAACCCCTACAACACGTGCTTCCGCGTCAGCGCCGCTCCCCGCGGAGCCTCGGGGCGCTGGGGGTGCCGACCCCGGGCAGCTCGCCCCGCCGGGGGCACGCGGGGGGCACGCGGGGAGCCGCGTTCTCCAAGTCAGCAGAGCCTCGGGGCGCTGGGGGTGCAGAGCCCGGGCAGCTCGCCCCGCCGGGGGCACGCGGGGAGCCGCGCTCTCCAAGTCAGCGGAGCCGAGGTCATGTGGTCCCCTCTTTTAAAAAAAATACATTTTATTGGTTTTATACAGAGAGGAAGGGAGAGGGACAGAGAGTCAGAAACATCGATGAGAGAGAAACACCCATCAGCCACTTCCTGCACACCTCCCACTGGGGATGTGCCCGCAGCCAAGGTACATGCCCCTGACCGGAATCGAACCTGGGACCCTTCAGTCCGCAGGCCGACGCTCCATCCACTGAGCCAAACCGTGTGATCCCTCTTGTCGCTCCTCCCGGTGTGTGGGGGGCTGGTCTTCCCTGGAGACGTGAGTTTGAGGGCGACACCCACACAAGAGCGTGTTGGTCAGCCCCAGAGCGATCAGACCAGCCCCGGAGGAGAGAGCGGCGTGTGTCACGGGTACGGACGGGTACGGCCCTCGGACGAGGACAGCACCTGCCGGTGGTGACCCCCCGCATGATGAACATGTGTCCCCCAGACTGAACGACAGGCTGCCTCAATCCGTGCTCACAAAATAACTGAAGAACAGACTGCCCTGAGCTTTTGAAAAAAAAAATTTTTTTACTGATTTCAGAGAAAAGGGAGAGGAAGAGAGAGAAGCACCAATGATGAGAGAGAGAATCACTGATCAGCTGCCTCCTGCCCCCCCACCCCCCGCGGATGTGCCCGCAGCCAAGGTACACGCCCTTGACCGGAATCAGGCCTGGGACTGACGCTCTGTCCACTGAGCCACACCAGCCAGGGCTCATCATGAATGCTCCTCTCTCTCTCTCTCTCTCTCTCTCTCTCTCTCTCTCTCTCTCTTCCTTCCTTTCTGAAATCAGTAAATATATATATTTAAAAAATAAAAAATAAAAAATAAATGATCTCCAAGATAAAAACTGTTCGGTTAACAAGGGGCAGAAGTGCGTGCAGGGTGGGCAGCGATGTGGGTGCCCCCACCCCAGCTCTGTGCTCCCCTCCCCCGGCCGCAGACGGCGCTGGCCGCAGGTGGCCCGGCTGGCCGGCTCCTTCCCGGGAATGAGGAACCAGAGCCGCCCGGCCCCGCAGCGAGTTCCTCCGCCGCCCACCGCAGCCCCGGACTGGGGACACGCTGTACCCAGGCTTCCCCAGGCCCGGGCTGGAGCCACTGCGCCCAGACCACATGCTCCTTCTCACCGGGCATGAGCTCCAGGCAGAATACACACCCGTGTCCCCCGACAGCGCGTCTCCAAACACGGGCTTCCCAGAGACCTCGGCTCCGGTTTGCTTCCCCCCCCCCCCCCAACCCCATCCGCATCCAGCCGGTCCCAGCCGGTCCCAGAGGTGCCCAAAGACGTGGACTCCGAGGGTGGGATTCTGGGGCATCTCCTCCTCCTCCTCCCCCTCCATCTCTTCCACCATCTCCTCCTCCTCCATCTCCTCCACCATCTCCTCCTCCTCCATCTCCTCCACCATCTCCTCCTCCTCCTCCCCCTCCTCCTCCTCCATCTCCTCCTCCTCCATCTCCTCCCCATCTCCTCCATCTCCTCCTCCCCCTCTTCCATCTCCTCCTCCTCCCCCTCCATCTCCTCCACCATCTCCTCCTCCTCCATCTCCTCCACCATCTCCTCCTCCTCTATCTCCTCCACCATCTCCTCCTCCTCCATCTCCTCCACCATCTCCTCCCCCTCCATCTCCTCCACCATCTCCTCCTCTTCCATCTCCTCCACCTCCTCCCTCTTTTCCTCCTCCTCCTCCTCCTCCCCATCCCCTTTCATCTCCTCCTCCTCTTCCATCTCCCCCTCCTTCTCCTCTCCTCCTCCTCCTTCTCCATCTCCCCCCCCCCCGCCTCCTCCTCCTCCTCCTCCTCCTCCCCCCCATCTTTCCCTCTTCCTCCTCCTCCTCTGCTTCCTTCTCCCAGGGCGCAGTTTCACAACCGGAACTGGTGTGGGAATTCTCATACAGGGAAGACAGCCCTCTAGGTCAGCGGCTGCTCATTCGCCTCCGGCCAGGCTTCTTCCAGAGGCGTTTCCTTTCTCACAATTCAAGGTTACGTCCACCCCTTTCTGTCACTTTCATCCATAAAATTACACCCTGAAGTCGACACGCCAGACCCCGCCACGCTCCCTGTCTCCCATCTCAGAGCGGGGACCCGACACACACATCCCACACCAGACCTCGGCCCACGCGGCACCTGCCACGGAGGGAAGGAGCGGGCGCGGCTGGTGCTTTTTGCGTTGAGAGCCCGGCTGTGTGCTCTGCGGTCGAGCACCCAACCACACCCCCAGAGACCGCGGTTCGGGGCCCGGTCCGGGCACAGGCCTGGTCCAGCTCCATCCCCAGTGCAGGGCGTGCAGGAGGCAGCCGATCAGTGATTCTCTCGTCATTGATTATTTCTACGTCTCTCTCCCTCTCCCTTCGTCGCCGAAATTAATAACAATATATAAGAGAGAGAGAGAGAGAGAGAGAGAGAGAGACATTGATTGGTTCCCTCCTGCACGTGCCTCAATTCGGGACCAAACCTCACCTGGGTATGTGTCCTGACCAGGAATCGAACCCGTGGCCTCCCGCTTGCTGGTTTGATGCTCCACCCCCGCGCCACCCCGCCAAGCGGGACCTGGCATTTTCGGACACCGCTGAGCCAGCACTGGCCGGGGGATCGGAGGAAGGGCCACCCCCGATGGGAAGGAAGGAAGGAAATAAAGCCGCCGCCAACAAAAGCGAGTTTCAGTTCCGGCTCCAGACACAGGACCCCCCCCCCCCCCCCCCCCCGATTCATCTTCGGGGAAAACAAACCTTCTCCAGGCGGGTGCCCGCCTCGGGTCACCGGCCCAGCCCCGGCCGACAGGCGGGGTCAGAAACCGCTGGCGAACGGACCCCGCCTCCCCGGCTTGGCCACCTGCATCTCGCCATCAGGAGAGGCCCCCTCCGCCAGCCGGCTTTCCGGTGCGCCCGTGCCAGCCTGGCACCCGCGCCCACCGCAGTGCCCGGCACACAGAGCTGCTGGGAAACGTGCTCCTTCGACCAAAACGCGGGCGCGTCTAGGCCTGATCGCCGCGCCTGGCTCCCCAAGCCCCTCCCCACCCTGGAGGACAACACAGCCCTTCTCGGAGGCTCGCTGACCGCCGCCCGTCCGCCCGCCCGCCCGCCGCCACCTCCTCTGAGCCGCGCCGAGGCAGCGCCCGGGCCTGCGGCTCTCCCAGGAGCCTCCCCCTCGGGCCGTCACTGCTGTTCACGTCTCCTGCTCCCCTGCCTGCCGCCCCGCGACCCGGGGTGCCTACAGGAAGGCAGGGCGCGGACGCCACGGACGCCACGGGGAAAGGCCGCCGCCCGGTGGCCCGGTGGCCTGGTCATGTGACTTCAGGAGAATTTTATGGGAAGCCCTTAGGACAGCCCTTGGTCACCGAGATTATCAACCTTCACCTCCAGGACCTCGGTTCTCTCGCTCACAACTGGGGCTGACGCTGCTCCTCTGACGGGGGCCTTGACGAGGACAGAAATAGCGTCCGAAGAAGCTCCAGGACCCCCCGAAGCCCGTCCGCAGCCCCGGCAGCCGCCATTCCAAAGCCCCTCGCGGCGCGGGAACCCTCCAGACCGGCGGTCGGCAAACTCATTCGTCCACAGAGCCAGCTATCAACAGCACAATTGACATTTCTTTGGAGAGCCACATTTTTTAAACTTAAACTTCTGACGCCGCTTCTTCCAAACAGACTCGCCCGGGCCCTGGTCTTTTGTGGAAGAGCCACACTCCAGGGGTCAAAGAGCCGCATGTGGCTCAAGAGCCGCGGTTTGCAGACCACGACTCCAGACAATGGCGGGATGAGCTGAAGGAACTGAGACGGACGGACGGACGGACGGACGGAGTGTCACGTCCGCTCGGACATGGAGGGCACTGGCTCCATTGTTCCTTCTGGAACATGGATCGGGGCCAGGGTCATGCCGGCTTCCCTCTGGCGCTGAGGTGCCCCCCGAGAGCCGTCCTGGCCCCGGGAGACTCACCTCCTAAAGGGAGGGCAGGGATCCCCAGGGCCGGACGGCAGTAACCGTTTCTGTGGTGACGAGCGCGCTGAAGAGCAAAGGAAAGCGGGAGAGCGAGCTGGCGCTGGGCAAGGGCTGTAGGCGGAGCGGCTCCGAGGCTGAGTCTGAACCCCGCGGAGAGCCAGCTTCTGGGAGCCGGCCTCACCCTCGGGCAGATGCCGGGGGTCTTGGCACGGCCCAGCTCCTAGTGCCAGCGACCCAGCTGTGCCCCAGGAGGCGCCCTCTGCCTCCCTGGACCCCCACCTGCCTCCCTGGATCCCCACCTGCCTCCCTGAACCCCCACCTGCCTCCCTGGACCCCCACCTGCCTCCCTGGACCCCCACCTGCCTCCCTGGACCCCCTCAACTCAGACCAAGCCACAGACAGGGGACCGGCGCCGGCAGGAAGCGGCCTCACCCCGCGCAGCACACGGGGAACCTTACCGCCACCGGCCTGTTCCCCAGGAAGTTCAGGTCGCTGTTCTCTCCAAACAGGTAGCCTTCGGGGTGGGCCGAGTCGAACTTCTCTCCCCCCATGATGAAGTGGCTGGCGAAGTAGCTTCCTGGACAGGGAGACACGAGATCCAATGACGCCAGGCCGACTGGGCCGGGGAAAGCGCCAAGACAGGGCCCCCAGCTCCCCATCCGAGCCCGCGCCAGGCCCGCGACACCGGCGCAGAGTGGATAAGCAAACTGGGAGCAGCTCCCACACACAGCGCCGACCACTGCTTCCCTCTCGGCTCCTTCCCCGAGGCTTCCCGTGTCCGTCTCTGCTGCCCGCGCCCAACGCCAGGCCCCGCCAGCACATCCGTGAACACGTATGTGCCTTTTGTTCTTGATTTTTTTTCCCCTTAAACTCGAGGTGGTTACGCTATGTCCTCCATGCATTTAGGAATCATTTAAATAATATTTTTATTGATGTCAGAGAGGAAGGGAGGAGAGACAGAAACATCCATGATGAGAGGAAATCATCGATCGGCTGCCTCCTGCACACTCCCCACTGGGGATCGAGCCCGCAGCCTGGGCCTGTGCCCTCGGCCGGAATCGAACCGTGGACCCTTCAGTCTACAGACTCTCTATCCACTGAGCCGAACCAGCCAGGGCCATTTAGGAAACTTTTAAAAAAATATATGTTTTTATTGATGTCAGAGAAGAAGGGAAAGGGAGAGAGAGAGAGAAACACCCATGAGGAGAGAATCATCGATCGGCTGCCTCCTGCACGCCCCCCACTGGGGATCGAGCCCGCAACTCGGGAATGTGCCCTCGGCTGGAATCGAACTTGGGACCCTTCAGTCCACAGGCCAGTGCTCTATCCACTGAGCCAAACCGGTCAGGGCCATTTAGGAAACTTCTAAAAAAATGTATGTCTTTATTGATGTCAGAGAAGAAGGGAAAGGGAGAGAGAGAGAAACACCCATGAGGAGAGAATCATCGATCGGCTGCCTCCTGCACGCCACCCCCTCCCCACGACTGGGGACCGAGCCCGCAGCCTGGGCCTGGGCCCTGGCTGGGCTGGAGGCAGTGACCTCCCAGCTCATAGGCGATGCCCACCCCGAGCCACACCGGCCAGCCCAGGCGATTCTTTAATGCAACAGCAGACGAGGGGAGATTCTTCGAGAGCCGTCGCAGGCCCGAATAAAGGCGAACTCTACAGCGTCCCCATCCAAACCTAAAGCCACAGAGAGCCACCTGCCAGATGCCACAGGGCAAGCCATCATCTAGGAGAGCTTGGTCGTCAATTATTGATGGCCTGCACTCCCAGCCTGTTTTCCAAGTGCATAATTTATGGGGGGGAGGTGCCCTGAGTGGGAGCAGCCATCTCAAATCGACCGGCCATTTAGAGTTGGCCCTCAGTAAACCATCTTTCCTCTGCATTATGCATGCATGGAGAAACTATGTATTTATTAGGCGGGAGGTGAGCTAGGAGAGGGAAGAGTTTACATGGACGGTGGCCTGCTCACGCCTGAGTAAGGCACGGTGAGGACCAGGCGGGCGTGGAGCAGGCGTTTGGCGTGGGACGCGCTGCGCTGCCGTTCCTGTGAGCGGCCGGGGCGGGATGGGGACCGGGGCAGGCACAGGTAATCAGCTTACAGGATCCAGCCAGAGAGCACCAGTGGCTGGGGACGGGCACGGGCTGAGGGAAGGCGTCTGGTACCATCGAAAATGCCCCCCCTTTTGCTATAACATGAGAAGAAAACGCTCATAACAGAGCACTGAGCTAACCGTATCTAAAGTCAAGACCCCAAACAGACAGAGACCACAGCGAGGGGGTGATTCACAGACGAAAAGGGGATTTTCCGTTTCAATAGGAGGGTCCACCCCGAGTTCCTTCACCAAGCTGGTCTCATCAGCCGCCTGGAAAAAAGAGACGTCAGCGAAATGTGGCTTTTTCCTTCCTTCGGAATGGATCCCTCGAGAAGCTCGCCCCAGTGCCGGCGGGAGCGTAGCTGGCTGGGCGTCCTCCAACACAGCGCAAGCTGGCAGCTTCCATCCCGATCCCCGGGCAGGGCACACGCTCAGGTTACGGGTCCCTCCCGGGTCGGGGCACGCTACGGGAGGCAGTGGGTCAGTTTCTCTCTCCCTCTCTCTCTCTCTCTCTCTCTCTCAAAACCAACACAAAGATAAAAAAGAAATAACTGTTTTTAAAGTATAAAAGCAAAAAAGGCATCCAGGTAAAAAGTCAAATTCCTTGTAAGGGAAGAAAATGACGCCACTGCCTTTCCTCAGACCCGTGCCGGCCAATGAAAACACAAATGCAAGACTGGCATGTGACTTTAAGTGACAGAATAGCCACAGTTGTCAAAAGCAAAAATAAACAAGCAGCCGAAACCGGGGTGGCTCAGTGGATAGAGCGTCGGCCTTTGGACTGAAAGGTCCCGGGTTCCATTCCGGTCAAGGGCATGGACCTTGGCTGCGGGCACATCCCCAGTGGGGGGGCGTGCAGGAGGCAGCTGATGGATGTTTCTCTCTCAGCGATGTTTCTGACTTTCTATCCCTCTCTCTTCCTCTCTGTAAAAAATCAATAAAATATATATAAAAAAAATAAACAAGCAAAACCAACGTGTCTTCTTTATCAAAATATTGTTGAACGTGCAATCGACACTAAACAATCACCAAGATGCCGAAACCGGGTTGGCTCGGCGCGGCACGACGCACGCTGACCTGCAGGTGGGGCTCCTCTGCCCTCCTGTCCGCAGGCGCGCTCCCCGCCACACTGTGCGGACGGGCACCCTCCGATGCCCGTGTTGGGGGCGCAGCCTACGGCGCTGTGCGGGCGGGTGCCACGCCCGCTGCTCCTCACAGCGAGGCGCTAAGGGACGGGTGTTGGTTTGCTGTATTTCACGGGAAAGGAAATAAATGCACAGAGGGCCCAAGCCTCTGCCCAAGGCCACACGGCTGCTTCGAGGCAGCGTCAGGCCCCGGAGCCAGCAGATGTCAGTCCAGAGCCTGGGGTGCTCTTAGCCCTCACGCTGCGTCCCCACCGAATGCCAGAAGAAAAATAAATAAAAATAACATTCTTTCCTTTTTCCTATTGGATTGTTTTTGACGCGTGGAATATGTCCTTGTGGGCCCTGTGGGATAAGGCCTAGTCTTTTTTCCCAGATAGGAAACTTTATTAACACCATTTATGGAATACTAGAGGCCCGATGCACGAAAATTCGTGAAAGAGTGTAGGCCTTTCTTTCCCCAGCTGCCAGCACGGGCTTCCGGGCTCCCCTCCTCTGGCCGCCCGCAGGCACCCCGACTCGGGCTGCTTCCCTCTGGCCCCCGCTTCGTCAGGAAGGATGTCCGGAAGACGTCCAGTCTAATTAGCATAATACCCTTTTATTATCAAAAATCATTTGAAATGGCCTTTCTACCATGCAATAGAGACCTAGATCTCGGCTCCATTCTATTCTGAACCAGGACAGTATCGTTTTAACAACGGCCGTCTTCACAGTTTTCAGCCCGAGGCCCACATCTGGGGCCCAAAACCTTCCCACACCCCCATCCCTGACCCTGGCCCCTCCACCGTCTTCCTCCTCCTCTATGGCACCCACTCAGAACCCCACTCCATCAGCCCTGGCACGTACTGCATTTCACCCACACTCCCCATTCCAAGGTCAGCTTCCTCTGAGCTCTCATTCCAGCTGCCTTCACCTCCTGGAGACCTCAACGACCATCCTGTTTCCACGTTCCCACTGCTCTCTCCCCACAGGCTTTTCACTTGTCCCGTTTCATTATATAAGCACCAGGAGGTCATAGCTTGATTCCTGGTCAAGGGCACATGCCGGGTTGTGAGCTCCATCCCTAGTGTGGGGCGTTCAGGAGGTGGCCGATTACGGGTGTTTCTGTCTCTCTCTCCCTCTCCCTTCCTCTCTGAAACCAATAAAAATATATTTTTAAAAATTTCAGGGAGCATTTGAGATCCTGCTCCCTGGTATATTTTGGTTGGGTTAATTTGCATACTCGCTCGGATTGGCTTGTGGGTGTAGCAAAGGTATGGTCAATTTGCATATTGCTCTTTTATTAGATAGGGGGTGTGTGTGTGTATATATATACATATATATATATATTTGATTTCAGAGAGGAAGGGAGAGAAAGAGAAAGAGGTAGACACATCAACAATGAGAGAGAATCATTGATTGGCTGCCTCCTGCATGCCTCCTACAATCAGGAACTTAAAGGGTACAATCCCATGTTTTTTTAGAATATTCACAGCTATGTAACCATTCACCACGATCTAATTTGGGAACGTTTCCATTACCCTAAAAAGATCCCATGCGCAGTCACTCCTCAGTTCCCCCTCCCTGAGCCACCGGCAGTCAGTAATCCACTTTCTGTTCCTCTCAATTTGCCTCTTCCGGACATTTCAGATAAGAGGGATTATGCAATATCCACATCTGGCTTCTCCGGTTCGCATTCGTGTTTTCAAGGTTCAGCCATGTTGTAGCAAATAGCAACACTTCATGCCTTTTTATTAGCAAACTAGAGGCCCAGTGCATGGATTCATGCACACTGAAAGGAAATTAATTAGAAGAAATATTTTAGGGGCCGGGGAGGGACCATGGGAGAGCTCCAGGGCATGTCTGGCCTATCTCACCCAGTCCCAATTGGCTGAACCCCAGCAGCAAGCTAGCCTACCGGCTGGAGCATCTGCCCCCTGGTAGTCGAGCACTTAGCATATTAGGCTTTTACAGATACAGATACAGATATAGATACAGATATAGATACAGATAGATATAGATATAGATATAGATACAGATACAGATATAGATACAGATACAGATATAGATACAGATAGATATAGATATATAAATATAGATATAGATATAGATATAGATACGGATATGGATATGGATATAGATATAGATACAGATACAGATAGATATAGATATAGATATAGATATAGGTATAGGTATAGATATAGATACAGATACAGATACAGATACAGATATAGATATAGATATAGATAGATGACATTCCATGTGTGGATTTGCTACATTGTATTTATCAGTTGTTTCATTCATCAGTTGGTGGACTGTTGGTTTTTTCCACCTGTTAGCCGTTGTGAATGCTGCTGCTATGAATGAGCACTCATGTACGCTTCTGGGTGTGGACATCTTTTCATGTTTATCATTGATGGGTGTTGGATTTTGTCAAATGTCTTGTCTGCATCTGTTAAGATGATCATGTGGGTTTTTTTTTTTTCTTTATTCCACTCATATAGTCTATTGACATGAATGGATTTTTCAGCTATTGAACCAACCTTGCATTCCTGGGATAAATCCCTTTTCTTCAGGCACATTCTGCATTCTTGTTTATCTCGAGGGCACGCATTCTGGCTCTGACACTATATGACAAGCTCTGAACTTTTGGAAGGAGCATAATGTCCTTCTTTTAATCCTCACCCAAGGATATTTTCTCCTTTTATTTAAAAAAAATTTTTTTTAAGAGAATGGAAGAGAGGAAGAAGAGGGAGTGAGAGAGAGAGATATCCATGGGAGAGAGACACATCGATTGGTTGCCTCCCGAAGAGGCTCTGACCGGAGCCAGGGACTGAGCCTGCAACGGAGGTCCGCGCCCTTGACCGAGAACAGAACCCTAACCCCTCGGTCGGCAGCCAGCACTCTAGCCAGCTAGGGCAGGAGTGTACTTTTTAAATAATACTCTTAAAGACTGTAAATGCTGGTTTACAATGTTTTCTCATAGGACAAGCCCTCTTTCAGCAACCAACAGTTCCAGCTTAGCGTGTATGTGGTAAGAGTCATTTCAGGGGAAGCCACCACGTCAAATCTGAGTGTCAGCTGGACCAGGCTCAGTGCTCTGAGAACTCCAGTCTAGACGTTGCTGAGAGGGTAACTGCAGATGTGGCCGGCATCTGGAACCAACTGGCTTTATTTTCTTTAAATCTCTTTTTATTGATTTGAGAGAGAGAGAGAGAGAGGGAGAGGAAGGGAGAGGAAGAGAGAGAAACATCCATGTGAGAGAGCAACATCGATCGGTTGCCTCCCATATACACCCCAACCTGCACCCTGGGTATGTGCCCTGACTTGGGGATCGAACCAGCCACCTTTGGGTGCCTGGGACAACACTCACCCGAGTCCCACTGGCCTGGGCTCTATAATCCACGGACTCTGAGAGGGAGAGATAAACCCTTGATAACGGGGTGGGCTCCAGCCGATCCATTGAAGGCCTTTAGGGCCATGACTTCGGCTGCCTGGGGAAGGACCGCCGCCTCTCCAGCCTGCCAGCCGCTGCACAGTGCAGACCTGCCAGCCCCGACTGGTTCGGCTCAGTGGATAGAGCGTCGGGCTGTGGACTGAAGGGTCGCAGGTTCCATTCCGGTCAAGGGCACGGTAGGGGTGTGCAGGAGGCAGCTGATGGATGTTTCTCTCTCATCCATGTTTCCAACTCTCTATCCCTATCTCTTCCTCTCTGTAAAAAAAATTAATAAAAAATATATATTTTTAAAAAGTATAGACTTGCTAGCCCTCAGTCACACGAGCCACGACATTACATCTATGTTCTGTTTCTCTGGAGAATCCCGACTCACGGCCACCACAGCGCTGGGCGGCTCCGGCTCCGGCTCCGGCGGCTGTGCCCGCATCGTGACTGCCACAGTGGTTTTAGGGTTCTGTCCTGCCGCCCGCCAGAGCCATCCCGGTCACCGGGCACAGGGTCAGAATCCACACCCGGGCAGAGCGCCTCGCCCGGCGGACAGCGGGTGCTCGGTGCCGTCACGGCTGCACCAGGGAGGGAGAGAAGAGAGAAGCTAAAGGACAAAACACAGCCACCATCACACAAGGACATCAAGGGCCTCCAGCTTAAGGCCAAATCAAGAAGTGAAAGCAATCGGCCTGCTCTCAATGAGGTGGGAAAAAAGAACCACGGAGATTTCCCAAGTAACAGCACTACCTCCTTTCAGCGTTGAGGAAAGTGCTAGCAGCAGTTGAGGGCTCGGCCTCGGCGACGTCCTCATCAGACAGAGCCACATTTTGGCGTGCTTTTCCCCTGGTACTAAATGTATTTCCTACAATGTTCAGGAACCTGCTTATTTTTAGCTGAAGTGCCCATCAAACTGTGGCAGACCCAAATTCTTTTTAAAAAAATGTTTTGTTGCCGAGACCGGTCTGGCTCAGTGGTAGAGCGTCGGCCTTTGGACTGAAAGGTCCCGGGTTCGATTCCGGTCAAGGGCATGTACCTTGGCTGCGGGCACATCTCCAGTAGGGGGCGTGCAGGAGGCAGCTGATCGATGTTTGTCTCTCATCGATGTTTCTGACTTTCTATCCCTCTCTCTTCCTCTCTGTGAAAAATCAATAAAATATATTTTAAAAAATAAATAAATAAAAAATAAATAAAAAATGTTTTGTTGATCTTTAGAGAGAGAGAGGGATAGAGAGACATAGGCATCGATGAGAGAGGAACATCACTGATCAGCTGCCTCCTACACGCCCCCCCCCTGGGGACCCAGCCCATAACCCGGGCATGTGCTCCGACCAGAACCGGAACCAGCGCTTCTCGGTTCCTGGGTCGACGCTCAACCCCCCGGGCCACGCCGGCCGGGCCACTCGGCATGTTTACAACGGGCTTAACACCTGAGCAGGAGGAATGACTCCTCTTTTCCACCTCGCTCACAGAGGCCGCAGGGAACGAGCCAGAGGAGTCGGGCACGGAGCTCACATGAGCCGAGTGGTCTCCGCAGCGCGTCCACGTCTCCGCGGAGAGAGGCGACGGGCCTCAGGACGCGTGTCGAAGCGGACAGCCCCTCGGAAAGATGGGCACGCGTGCGCCCAGAGCCAGCACCCCGCCCAGTCACGCCTTCGCTGAGCAAATGACGGTGGGCTCTTAAAGAAGCAAAGATCTGAGAGAAGGATTCGATCGCATGTTTAGCTTCCAACTAAAACTGGCAAAGGCCTGCCCTGGCCGGAGTGACTCAGTTGGCTGGAGCATCATCCCGGAACGGACGGAAAGGTCACAGGTTCAATTCCCGGTCAGGGCTCACGCCTGGCTTGAGGGTCCCATCTCTGCCCGGAGTGTATAGGGAGGGAACCGATCCACATCAATGTTGCTTTCTCTCCTTCTCCCTTCCTCACTCCCATCAAATGGATCCTTGAGTAGGGATTAAAAATAAAGAGACGGCCCAAACCGGTGTGGCTCAGTGGATGGAGCATCGGCCTGCGGACTGAAGGGTCCCAAGTTCGATTCTGGTCAAGGGCATGGACCTTGGTTGTGGGCACATCCTCGGTGGGGGGTATGCAGGAGGCAGCTGATGGATGTTTCTCTCTCATTTATATTTCTAACTTTCTCTCCCTCTCCCTTCCTCTCTGTAAAAAAAATCAATAAAATATATTTAAAAATAAAATAAAATAAAGAGACAAAAACCCGGCCCGGCCCCGGCCAGGGAGCTCAGCTGGTTTGTGTCCGGATACACCACGGTTGCAGGTTCAACCCCTCCCGGGCCAGGCAGGGCACATACAAGCATCAACCAACGCGCACAGGTGGAACAAATCAATGTCTCTCTCACTAAAATCAATGAGATGAAAAAGAAAACAGCCCTGACCGGTGTGGCTCAGTGGATAGAGCCTCGGCCTGCAGACTGGGGGGGTCCCAGGTTGGATTCCGGTCAAGGGCATGGACCTTGGTTGCGGGCACATCCCCAGTGGGGGGTGTGCAGGAGGCAGCTGATCGATGTTTCTCTCTCATCGATGTTTCTAACTCTCATTCCCTCTCCCTTCCTCTCTGTAAAAAACCAATAAAATATATATTTTTAAAAATTGGCAGCATGGAGAGGATTAAGACCACAGGCATTGAGAAACGCTTTTGGTGTTTTTTCTTTAAATATACTTTTATTCATTTCAGAGAGGAAGGGGTAAAGAGAGTTAGAAACATCATTGGTGAGAGAGAATCATGGATTGGCTGCCTCCTACACGTCCCCTACTGGGGACGGAGCCCACAACCCGGGCCTGTGTCCTGGCCGGGAATTGAACCCGTGACCTCCTGGTTATAGGTCTACCCTCGACCACTGAGACATACCAGCTGGGCAGCTGGGCAGAACAGTTCCAGTTCGGTCATTACCCTCTCATCAGCGTCCTCCAAGAGTCACACTTATATCAATACCCTTCGGGAAGCAGTCCCACGCATCGCCCACCCGAATCCCCACGGGTGACGAAGGCGGCCGCCAACCACCGAAAACTCCAAGCTCAGCACGGCACGCTCCACTTCCCGATCGATAAAAGCTAAGTGATTTCAGAAAGAACATGTTTCCACAGGCACATGTGCTCGCTGTCATCTACTAAGCAAAATGCATGCTTCCGTCAGCACTGGTTTCAAGACCACGACCAGCTCTAGGGCCTGATTAAAACTCAGGGAGCCCGAAACCACGTTCCTCAGTGGACAGAGCCTCGGCCTGCAGACTGAAAGGTCCCAGGTTCGATCCCGGTCAAGGGCATGGACCTTGGTTGCGGGCACATCCCCAGTAGGAGGTGTGCAGGAGGCAGCTGATCGATGTTTCTGACTTTCTATCCCTCTCCCTTCCTCTCTGGAAAAAAAAATCAATAAAATATATATATTTAAAATTAAAATTAAAAAAAAAAAAACTCAGGGAGCCACAGCGTTGCCCCGGCCGCTTCTAAAACAGCTCGGAAGCCCATTCATCTCTGCCAGGCGCGTCCTTTGGCACAGAAGCTGCGAGAAGCCCGGCTCCGGCAGCCGCTCTGCAGGGCGCAGGTTCACTGTCTGGTCCCCGCGTTCACCTGGCACGACCCGCCGGACGCACTGCGGGAACCGGCGCCTCTCATTAGCAAAAGCCTTTACCCTTCTGCCCAGCCCTGACACCTCGCCAGAGCCGCCGCCGGCCTCGCCAGGGCCTGGGCCACGGAGAAGGTGGGGGCCGGGGGTCCCCTAAAGTCCTGGAGAACGCAAGGGCCAGAGCAGGGTCTGACGATCGATGTGCACCAGCAGCTCGGGATGGGCGGCTGCTCCCGCTGCGGGCGAGCCTCCCTCCTTCGCTGTCAAACCCTCCGCCGGCCTCGGAGCAGATGCGTCCCCCCGTCTGCAGTGCCCGCGCCCCGTCCCAGCGCCGTCCCCGTTCCCAGCCCCGGCCCCTGTGATCCCGGGAACTCCAGACATTTCTGGGAAACGCGTCCCCTTCCCCACGACAGCCGCGGGGACAGCATTGGCACTGCGCACGCCTGTCTGGCCTCCAGCAGCCACCGGCGGCCCTGCGCCCGGTCCCCCAGCTCGAACCCGCGCCCGTCCCCCTCCGGGACCTGGATGCCGCGGCCGGGCCGGCGCCTGGCACAGGTGCCTTCTCCGAAGCCCAGCGCGCCGCCGCCCCCTCCCCCCGCCTTCAGCTCCCCGGGGAACAGGGGGTCCGGGGAGCGAAGGGAGGGGACCCGCCTGCGCCCTGGGCACCCCGCCCCTCGGAGGCGCAGGCGCCCGGGCACACGTCGCTATCACAGGGCAACCGGGGCGCAGGCCGCTCACCGCCGCGACCCCCCCCCAAACCCCCCAACACCCCTGCGCGCCCCCCGCACGCACGCACGCACGCACGCCCGGCCTCCAGATCGCTCTGCAGCGCCGTGGGCCGCTCGGACCCCAGGCCGCCCAGGGCCCCAGCCCGGCAGCGCCGCGACCCCCTCCCCAGCCCCGGGGGGCCCCGCCCTCACCGGACTTGGGCGGGTAGCGGTACACGGAGTTGGCCGGGATGTCCACCTCCTCCACGCCCGCGTGCTGTCGGCTGGTCAGGGCGCCCATGGCCGCGGCGGCTCAGCGCGGCCGATCGCCCCGCGCCCGGAGCGGGGGTCGCCTGCCCGGGGCGGCCGGCTCGGCCTCGGCCCTGCGGCGCTGGCGGCGGGGAGCCCGGGGCGCGCCGCGCACCATCCTCCGCCCCGCCAGCCGCGGCGCCGCTGCTGCGAGGGGGGCTGCGCGGGGCCGGGGGCGCCGCCGCCGCCTCGGGCCGCGTGATGTCAGCGGCGGCTCCGCGCCGGGCCCGCGGCGGCCACGGCCAATGGCGCGGCGGGGCGGGAGCGGCCGCGCGGCGCCAGCCAATGGGCGGCGGGATGCGGCGGAGCGGGGCGGGGCTGGGCGGGGCGGGGGGTTCGGGGGTCCGAGGGAGACCGCTCGCCCGGCTCCGGTTACCGCGGGGTGCGAGGCCGGCCCAGTGCGCCCCACAAGGTCCCCCAAACGCGAGGCGGCCCTCGGCCGGTGGTGGTGGTCGGGATTCCGCAGAGGGGCGCTGCAGAGGGGTCCCGGGTACCATCTCACCCCCCAGTAGGCGCCTCCACCCCGAAGTGCTCTGCCAACCCCATCTCCCAGGGGTGCAGGTCCGGCTGGACACTGCTGGTGACCGGCTGGGGTAGCTCGCTCCAATGGCTGACTCTGCAATGCTGTGCACGGCCCCCCGGCTCAGGCGGCCCTGCGCCCAGCAGAGAGTCAGCCCCCCAATTCGATCAGGACAGCCAGGCCTGGGCCGGGGGCTCAGTGGTTGAGTGTCCACCTAGGAACCAAGAGGTCAAGGTTAGGTTCCCCGGGTCAGGGCACGTCCGGTGTGCTGGGCGTACAGGAAGGCACCCGAACAATGATTCTCTCTCATCATTGATTTCCTGTCTCTCTCTCTCTCCCCCTTCCTCTCTGCAATCAATAAAAATATATGTTTAAAAAGACAGCCAAGCCGGGCTGTCTCTTTTGGAAACTTGGGGAAGGCCGGGTTCCAAAACCCCACACCGGTGGCGGCTAGCCTGGACAGACAGAAGACGTCACCCCGAAGCTTAATTACAGCCCCAGCCTGCGCTGTAGACCCTTTATTTCATCTGTGGGCCTGCTGTGTGTGTATGTGTGTGTGTGTGCGTGCGTGTGTGTGTGTGTGTGAGTGTGTGTGTGTGTGTGTGTGTGTGTGTGTTTTCCTGAGAGGGTGGACTGATTAGCAAAAACAGCGGCTAGAACACAAGTTCCCAATCCTTCAGCGAGGTCGAACGCCCAGTTTGGGGTGTCTGGCCCCCGTGATCGGGTCTGGAATGCCATTTTTGAGACCTTCACCTTTTCCTGAGGACACTTTGATTCCCCATCATCTTTCCAACAGCAGCCAACACCCCTGAAGCTAAAGGCGCCTTCGCCCAGGGGCCTCGGCTTTCTCCAAGGACCCGGGAAGGAGGAGCCTATGGGGGGTCATTTACACCGACTGACACGGAGGAGGCGGAGCTGCAGGGCGGGTCCCCGGCTCAGACCGGCTGGCGGCAGCCTCCAGCAGGCACACAGCCCTCCCCCCAGCCCTGGCCTAACCCCCACAGCTTTCAGACACACCTTGGGTGGAAGCTGGTATCCTAGACACACCTTTCACCACACACTGGCCCCACCTGTAATTACCGGGTCAAGGTGAACTGCAAGTCAAGAAGCTTCTAGAACCGCTTCACACCAGCCTCCGGCGCATCCCAGGGTAGCTGTTGCCTGGTGCCCCTGGGCTCTGCTCAGAGGCCTCTGTTCCTCCCGCTCTCAGCGTGTTGTAAGCGTGCCTGTGGGGGGCTTATCCGTGTCTGAGGGTTCCTTAATCCCAGGCAGAGCCAGGCTGGGCTATGGCTTAATCAGGCAGCTCAGCCTTTTTCTTTAAAAAAAAAAAAATTATATATATATATATATATATATATATATAATTGATTTTTTACAGAGAGGGAGAGAGATAGAAAGCTAGAAACATCGATAAGAGAGAAACATCCATCAGCTGCCTCCTGCACATCCTCTACTGGGGATGTGCCTGCAACCAAGGTACATGCCCTTGACTGGAATCGAACCTGGGACCCTGCAGTCTGAAGGCCGACGCTCCATCCACTGAACCAAACCGGTTTCAGCTCTGTTTTCTTTTCATTGATTGATTTTTAGAGAGGGAGAGGAAGGGAAAAGGGGACAGGGAGAGAGAAACATCGATTTGTTCTCCTCACTTATGCGTTCACTGGTTGATGCTTGTATGGACCCTGACTGGGCATCGAACCCAAAACCTTGGGGTATCAGGATGATACTCTAACCACCTGAGCTACCTGGCAGCTGCTCTGGCCCCACCTCAGCCTGCACTGAGCCCGGGAAACTGGTTCATTCCCCATGTCCGGCGAACAGCCCCCCAAGCCTATAGCTAGGTTTCTCTTCCCGGGCACGCGTCATGAGTCCGTGCTTGGGGCAGAGTGACACGCACCATTCGCCCGGCACTCCCTTCGCGCCAGGCCCTCTTCACGCTCACACGCCGAGGCAGCCTCCCAGCAGCCCCCTGTGCACCTGCTCCTAACACCCCCTTTAGAGTGGGAGGAGCGGAGGCAGAGAAAAAGCACTGTGCTCTGGGTTGGACGAATCAGCACCCTGATAACTGTGAACCGTCAGACTCAGGGCTGAGCATTAAGTACCGCCTGCAGGCCAGCCGGCAATCCCGAGCCAGAGGCCGGCGTGGCGCAGCGGTGGAGCGTCAAGCTACAGACCAGGAGGTCCCGGTTCGACTTCCAGTTGGGGCCCAGGCCTGGGGTGCGGGCTCGATCCCCCGTGTGGGGGTGCAGGAGGCAGCCGATCCATGATTCTCATCATGGATGTTTCTATCTCTCTTCCTCTCCTTTCCTCTCTGAGATCAGCAAAAAATAAATTTTAAAAGAAGCAGCAGCAGCAGCAGCAGCGATAGCTAGCTGCCTGGGGTCATGAGGCAGAAGAAAAAGGCACTGGGGAGCCCTGACTGGTGTTGCTCAGTGGATAGCGCGTCAGCTGCGGACTGAAGGGTCCCAGGTTCGATTCTGGTCAAGGGCATGTAGCTTGGTTGCGGGCACATCCCCAGTAGGGGGTGTGCAGGAGGTAGCTGATCCGTGTTTCTCTCTCATCGATGTTTCTAACTCTCCCTCCCTCTCCCTTCCTCTCTGTAAAAAAATCAATAAAATATATTAAAAGGGAAAGCTCAGAGAAAATTCTAGATCACAGAGGCTTCCTGTGAACTAATTAAGCTGGAGCCCCACTTGCTATGACGCAGTCATGCAGCGTTGCAGTTTGGGGAGAGGAGCTCAGCCGGGAGCCGGGGTCCGGGGCAAAGAGCAGCTGAGCAGCCCCCCCTCCCCCCCTCACCACCAGGCCCTCGGGCCGCCAGGCCCGCACGCCTCTCCCTCCTCCCTCGCTGAGATCTGGGCCAGGGCGAGGCCTGAGGGAGGAGACCACAGGCAAGAGAACAAAACCAGAAGCGACCTCTGTGCAGAGAGCCGTCCAAATGCTTCACCTCGACTGGTCCGGGAGGGGGGCCGGACGGGAGGGAAAGTACGTGCACGCGGCAGCATCCTTTGTGCAGAGAGCCTCCGGCATCCTGCGCGCTCCCGCCGTAAACGCAGCCCTGGGGAGAGTCCCCGCACAGCCACCAGCCTTTCAAGGTCTCTGGGGTTTTCTCGAAGCATCCACCGGAGGCAGGGAGCAAAAGCCCGCCGTTCAGGAGTTCCGAGCCCCTCTCGACCTTGGGTCTGAGGGAGAAGGAGAGGCACGCGGGGGAGGCGCACCGAGGAGGAGTTTCCAGGTCAGCTCATCCCCCCGGGCTCTGCGTTCTGTTCGTTGGGCTGTTCTACTTTCCGCTCCAATCTGCAGCACGTCCACTCCTCCCGGCGCCGTGCACAGATTCCTGTAACCGGAAGGAGAGGCTGCAGGCGACAAGCTGGCAGCCCCAGCCGTCACAAGGCAGCCGGGTGGGCAGGGGGTCGGTGGCGGGGGGGGGGGGGTGCGGGGCATCTGAGGCCTGGGGAGCTGGCCAGGCCCCTTCTTGGCTGTTTGCTTGGCCATTCTGGCCCCGTGAGGAGGTAAGAAGATTGCAGCCCTGGCTGTTCCGAGTAAGCGCAGGGGCTCCCCAAAAGACAGGGCCCCATCAGCAACCTCAGGGCCCTGATGCCTCTCCCAGGCCCCTGGCGTCCGGGGGGTGAAAGCCAACACCCCCAGCTGAGGCTTTCCCGTCCTGCTCACGGGCCCAGGACCCTGCACACACTCGTCCGGCAGCCTGCGGGGAGGACCCCGAGCTCGTCCTCAGGCAATGGCACGTGGGCCCCCACGTGGTGCTTCTTGCCGACGAGACTCCTCCCCGTTCAGGGCCTCCTCAGCCGTGGGCGCTGACCGAAGAGGGCCGTGCAGATGGGTGTGCAGCTTCTCCACCGCCCCCTCTCGGGGAAGACCCCAGAGCAAACAGTGTGCACCTGCCCTGTGTGGCAGGGGCCCAGGGTGAGGAGGCTGAGCCTGGGGGTAACCTGTCCATGGCTCTGAGTCATGGGCATGGACCTTGGCTGCGGCCACATCCCCAGTGGGAGGTGTGCAGGAGGCAGCTGATCGATGTTTCTCTCTCATCGATGTTTCTGACTCTCTATTCCGCTCTCTTCCTCTCTGTGAAAAATCAATAAAATATATATTTTTAAAAATGAGGCCATTCTTTTCTCTTTTTTAAAATAATGTTTCTTATTGATTTTCTCTCTTTTTTTTAAGAAAGAGAGGAGGAGAGAGGGAGAGATAGGAACATCAACCGGAGAGAAACGTCTGTCAGCTGCCTCCTGCATGGCCCCTACTGAGGATCAAGCCCATGACCCAGGCATGTGCCCTGATCAGGAATCGAACCCGAGACCTCGTCGTGGTTCCTGGGTGGCCGCTCAACAAACCACTGAGCCGCTCAGGCCGGGCCAGGCGGTCCTTTTTGCCTTAGTTTAGTCCCAGCTCATTCCTAGCCCCGAGAGCCTGGCCCCTCTTCGCTGTACCCACAGTCGCTCCCGCCTTCAGTGACGCCGCCCTCCCCCCGCCCCCCATGTGGAGCTCAGCCCCGCGCCCCGAGTGACCGCCTTGGTCTGCACACGCACCCCGAACGTGGCAGCCCAGGAGGTACAGATGGGCGGCCTGGCTGCCCCTCGCGGTAAACACCACAGCGAAGAGCCGGTGTCTCCCTCCGGCTGCCCAGAGACACCCCCGAGGGATGGCCCTCCCGTGGCTCTCCCTCACTCAGCTGCAGCTACTTAACCATCCGAGTGAGAAAAGGAGGCCGGCCGAAACCGGTTTGGCTCAGCGGACAGAGCTTCGGCCTGCAAGGGTCCCAGGTTCGATTCCGGTCAAGGGCATGTACCTTGGTTGCAGGCACATCCCCAGTAGGGGGTGTGCAAGAGGCAGCTGATGGTTGTTTCTAACTATCCCTCTCCTCTCCCTTCCTCTCTGTAAAAAAATCAATAAAATCTGTTTTAAAAAAGAAGAGGAGGACGCGTTCTCCTCCCTCTGTCGGGGTTCAGGGCTGGAAGCAGCCTGCACCCCCTGCCGAGCGGGAGGGGGAAGCTGTGGCTGGAGAGGAGGGGACTCACCTAGCCAGGCTCAGAGCCTGGGACCCCAGGCTCCTCCCCCTGGGCCTGGCTTCGGGAAACCCCGTTCTGCCGGTTTGCTTTCCCTCCTTCGGGGAGTAGTTTGTTTTCTAAAACCAGTGGGAGAGGAGACGCCAGCTCCAGGACCCAGCCCGGAACCCTAACACAGACACAGCCCGACAGGCAGCACCGGGCCGGGCGTGGAAGGTTCCCTAAGGCCGCTCCAGCTGGCCCCGCGGCCGGCTCAGGGGGTGAGCGTTGACTTATGAACCGGGAGGTCAGGTTTGATTCCTCGTCAGGGGGCTCTGTCCCCAGCGGGGGTGGTGGTGGGGAGCGTGCAGAGAGCAGCAATCCGTGATTCTCTCTCATCACTGCTGTTTCTCCCTCTGAGAGTGGAGCTGAGGTCAGACGTCACCAGCTCCTCCCGGCTCCTCCCGGCTCCTCCCGGGCCCGGCGCAGGCTCCAAAGGGCGGTGAGAAGGGCGGATGGAGGCCACCAGGTGTCCTGGGGAGAGCTCAGTGAGGGGGTGAGAAGCGTCCCAGGCAGCGACTCCCTGCAGCGACTCCGAGAGCGACTCTCTCTGCTGTGACACTCACCCCTGAGCTCATTGCCTGTCAGTTACATGGTGGCTCTCTCCCTGGGGCACTTCAAAGGCTTTGGGAGCCGGCAGAGCCATAAACAGAGGCTCCTGACAGCCGTAAAGGAGGGAACTTAGGTCTTTACAACCGCCCTGAGGTGTGTGTTTATTACATTGCTCAGCTGTGTACTGCTATCCTAGCTAATAAAAGAGTACTATGCGGATTGACCATCACTCCAACGCACAAGAGGGCTGCCCCCATGTGGTCAAAGATCCTGCCCCCATGTGGACACAAGATGGCCACCACAAGATGGCCAGCAGGGGAGGGCAGTTGGGAGGGACCAGCCTGCAGAGGAGGGAAGTTGGGGGCAAACAGGCTGGCAGGGGAGCAGTTAGACATCAATTAGGCTGGCAGGGGAGTGGTTAGGGGTGATCAAGCTGACAGGCAGAAGCATTTAGGGGCAATCAGGGAGGCAGGCAGGGGAGTGGTTTGGAGCCAGCTGTCCTGGATTGTGAGAAGGATGTCTGACTGCCTGTTTAGACCAGATCCCAGTAGGATCGGGCCTAAACGGGCAGTTGGACATCTCTCAAGGGGTCCCAGATTGGAGAGGGTGCAGGCTGAGCTGAGGGACATCCTCCTGCTCTCCGTGCACGAATTTTGTGCACGGGCCTCTAGTCTTTTTTTTTTTTTAATATATTTTATTGATTTTTTTACATAGCGGAAGGGAGAGGGATAGAAAGTCAGAAACATGGATGAGAGAGAGACATTGATCAGCTGCCTCTTGCACGCCCCCTCCTGGGGATGTGCCCGCAGCCAAGGTACATGCCCTTGCCGGAATCGAACCCGGGACCCTTCAGTCCGCAGTCCGATGCTCTATCCACTGAGCCAAACCGGTCTCGGCACGGGGGGGCCTCTAGTCTTTTATATTCAGCGATGAAATCTGTGCATGAAGTGAGGTCTGGCCGTTCCATTCGCCTCTTCTCTGGGTTTCCTGCCTCCCTTTCCCTTTCCTCTCGCCTCTCTCCCTTCTGGACGTCACCTGGCTGACTCCTGACCCGCAGAGTCAGCATGTGGTACTCCCTCGCCCCCATACCTTCAACGGCTCCCCATCACCTTAACAAAACAGCGGCTTCCTCCCCACACCCTTCCCTCCCTCTGCTTCCCCAGAACCCACTTGAGCCCTCAGGCCTGCTCGCGTGTTTGCTCGTGAACATCCCTCCCCGCGTGCCCTTCCTGCTCCCGTGTGCCCCGGGAGCCCCGCTCCTCGGAACCCCGCCTGGGCTGCGAGCGGGGCCTCCTTCTGCAGCGAGTGAGTGACTCCCTTCCTGCAGCCGCAGTGGATGCTGAGGTGCGGGCTCTCCCAGCCCCCAGAGGCAGGGGGCACAGCGGCTCTGGAGCCACAGAGAAGAGGGTTCAAGCCAGCTCTTCCCTGAGGCCTGTGCCTCTTGGGAAAAGTCCCGCGTCTCTCTAAGCTCAGTCCTCTCACCCATACGAGAGCCTGAGACCAGCAGAGGGTTTGAACATTCAGTTAGACACAGCTGAAGCCCTCGCACAAGTCCTGGCATACAGCAGGTGCTCCATAAATGCTGAATTTTGTGTGTTTATTTGTTTCGGAGAGGGAGGGAGAGAGAAACATCGATGGTGAGAGGGGATCATTGACCGGCTGCCTCCTGCACGCCCCACACTGGGCATCAAGCCTGCAGCCTGGGCAATTGCCCTGACCGGAACCCATCCTGGGGCACAGACCCATGCTCTGTCCACTGAGCCAATCCTGCGAGGGCGAGAAGCGTTGTTTTTGAGCAATGACTCCATCCAAGCCCTTTCGTTTTTTTATTATTTTTAAAAATATATATTTTTTATTTATTTTTACAGAGAGGAAGGGCTTGATAGAAAGTTAGAAACATCGATCAGCTGCCTCCTGCACACCCCCCACTGGGGATGTGTCCGCAGCCAAGGTACATGCCCTGGACCGGAATCGAACCCGGGATCTTTCAGTCCGCAGGCCGACGCTCTATCCACTGAGCCACACCGGTTTCGGCCATCCAAGCCCTTTGAAATGCTTCCTCTCACTTAATCTTCAAAATAACCCTGAGAGGTAAGGACTATAGTTATTCCCGTTTCCCAGTCGGGAAACTCAAAGATCGGGAACTTGCCTGAGGTTCATCTGAGTTCAAAGTCTCAGGTCGGTCCTACCAGATTGCCTGTCCTACCAGCCATCAGCTGGTCCGACACAGGGCCTGCCTGGGGCTTCCCTTTCTCCTCTCACCACCCCCCCCCCACCCCCTTATCTCCCTCTCTCCCAGGCAACTGCCCTCCTTCAGCTACCCGCTTCCTCTCCAGCTGCTCCTTATCTGAATCAGGACCACGTTCCCCCAGCCCTTGACCCTCCCTCTCTGGTCTCTGGATCCTTCTGAGCCTCAACCTTCATGCCCAGAGCGGGCAGGGGAGCAGCTACCTTCCCACAGGCACTAGGGCGGGCCCTGGGCCGGTGCCCCTTCCGGCCTTCGGACACCTGCCTCCCGCGGTTCCTCCCGATGCCCGGGCTCCGTCCACCAGCGGGTCTGCGGGCAGCGGGGCTGCAGCGCCCGGAGAGGGGACGGGATGTGCTCTGAGGGCTCTGGGCCTGGAGCTGGAGTGCCGCTGGCGACCAGGCACACTGTGGCGGTTCCCACTCGGCGGGGTGCAGCCCAGCGCCCTCTTTCTCTGCGGCTTCCTCCGTCCTCTCTCTGGGGGGCACCGCCCGGGCGTGTGCGAGGCCAGCACCGCGGCTCCATCCAAACACGGTGACCCTGGAACCTCCAGAAGCATCTCAGAAACGTCAGCCCCAGGCGGGCGGTCTCTCCCGCACGCACGCACGCATGCACGCACGCACGCGCACTCCCTCCAGGACGCTGAGATGCGGGGATAAGCCCTTAGGGATGAGCCAGCAAAAACAGGCTCCTGGAAGAGAACGCCGCGAGGCTCAGACGCTGCTGACACTCTCGGACGCGGGACGTGTGTGCGGAGGGCGGTCAGGAGCCCCGACGTGCTTCCTCCAGACAAGGCACAGCGAGCAAGCGGCGTGGATGGCCTGGGGGTGCCGAGGGCTCCGTAGCCCACCTTGCAGCGCCACAGCAACACCGGGCACAGCTGGTCCCCGAAGAACCGTAGCTGCAGGGTCGGCAGCTGGGGGGGGGGGGGGGGGGGGGGGTTGGGTTTTGCCACCTCAGAGCTACCAGGCCAGGGAAGCTCCTGGCTGGGTCATTAGGTCACTCCCCAGAGGGCGGTGTTTCTGGGGAGTCCCCAGATTGCAGCGGACTGTGCGTGGGGGAGAAGCGAGACTTGGGGACCGCGTGTTACCTCAACCTCGCTCGGCCCGTCCTGGTTGATTTGAGGGGTGTCTGCACCATCTTGAGAAAGCACAGGCCATTGGTGTGTGTGGCTAAAGGGAGGGATCCCAACTACTCTCCTCCCCACCGCCCAGAGCAGGTCAACGCTAACTGCAAGACACACCTGGCATGGGGTGGGAGGGGAGGACACCTTATCGCTGGGCTGGCGGGCACAGGACAGAGAGGACAGGCCTCCAGGGCTGTGTTTGGGAAAGGCCATTAACTCTGCTGGGCGTGGTCTGGCCTTTGTCCCTTGTGAGGCACGACAGACAGTGGGTGAAAATGTAATCCTATAAACCGGGGTGAACTCACCCCCCACCCCCGACAGCGTTGACCTTCCAGCGCCTTCTGACAGCCCAGACGAGCGCTCCTACCTGTCCAGTGTCAGAGGGAGGAGGGAGGGGGAACGCAGGACAGGCCAGGCTAGAGTACACTGGGGTCTTGGGGAGCCCCAGGGGTTCAGCTCTCAGCTCCACCCTGAGCTGGCTGAGTGACTTCGGGCAAAGTCACTTAACCCCTCTGATCCTGTTTGCTCACGGAGGATAGGCAGGGTTGTCGTGGGAACTGAGGCAGCGGTCGGCAAACTCCTTAGTCGACGTGAGTGGTTTGCGGACCCCTGGACTAAGGTAATGAAAAGAAGACAGAAAGAGAAGAAAAGCGATGGCAGAGCCGCATTCACAGCACATTCTGAGGAGACACAGATCCCAGCCATCCAGGGGCGGACTGGAATCGGCCGGCGGTGGAGGGTCCACGCCGGCACCAAGTCCTCATCTGCTTTAAGGAAAAGACTAGAAAAAGATGCATGCTTCCGACGTGGCCAGGTCGGCCTGACCCACCGCACAGCAGACATGGCTCCCGTTCGCAGCGAAAAGCAGTAACGGACTTAGGTCGCACTAGGCAGACAGAACAAGCGATAGCGGCAGAGTCCCCAGGAGCAGGAAGCTGTCCTGCCCTGGTCCCAGCTGCCGCTCCCGGCCCGGGGCTGGCCTGCAGGGAGGGCTGCCCCAGGGCCTGAGCTGCTTCTCTGCTTATCTTGGCGTTTGCATCCTTCCCCATCTTCCTCTCTTCTCTCAATATCTCTCTGCTTCTAACCACGTGGCCACATGGTCCCTTTTCCTTGGCATCTTGAAGCAACAGTAGAGGAACTAGAATAATAACAGCCGAAACTGGTTTGGCTCAGTGGATAGAGGGTCGGCCTGCGGACTGAAGGGTCCCGGGTTCGATTCTGGCCAAGGGCATGTACCTGGGTTGCGGGCACACCCCCAGTGGGAGGTGTGCAGGAGGCAGCTGGTCGATGTTTCTCTCATTGATGTTTCTGACTTCCTATCCCTTTCCCTTCCTTTCTGTGAAAAATCAATAAAATATATTTTAAAAAAATAAAATAAAACGGTGATAATAATAGTAATTCAAGGAAGGAGGGAGGAAGGGGAAGGAAGGAGGAGAGAAAAGAAATGATCTCCTGGCCGAGACTGGTGCGGCTCAGTGGATAGAGCATCGGCCTGAGGACTGAAGGATCCCGGGTTCGATTCCGGCCAAGGGCATGTGCCTTGGTTGCGGGCACATCCCCAGTGGGGGGGGTGCAGGAGGCAGCTGATGGATGTTTCTCTCTCATCGATGTTTCTAACTTTCTATCCCTCTCCCTTCCTCTCTGTGAAAAATCAATGAAATGTATTAAAAAACAAAAGGAAATGATCCCCTGGATCACTCAAACCTGATCTAACCCATCACTGCTAGCATGAATCAGGCAGGGGCTGTGTGACCCTGAGTAGGTTTCTTGCCCTCTCTGAGCTTCAGGCCAACTGGGCGTTTCAAGTGAGAGACGCTGTGCAGCGCCAGGCAGGGTCACCAGGAACCTGCCCCGGGGGCGCCTTCCATACCTGGGAGCCCCTGAGTTCCCCTCAGCTTGGCGGACCCATCTGGGTGAGGCGAGCAAGAGAGGAAGGAGGGGACCCAAGGCCCTGCAGAGACGGAGGTAGGGACTACCAATCCTCCATCCCTTCCATGATTGGGTACGACAGCTGGCACCCCCTCCCCACCGAGGCTCGCTCACTTCCCAGCCTCCCCGGTAGAAATCGTCTGAAAACAATTTCGAAAGCCCTGGCCGGTTTGGCTCAGCGGTTAGAGCGTCGGCCTGCGGACCAAAGGGTTCTGGGTTCGATGCCCGGGTGGCAGGCTCTGTCCCCATTTAGGGGAAGAGGTGGGGGGTGTGCAGAAGACAACCCATCGATGATCCTCTCTCATCATTGATGTTTCTACCTCTCTCCCTCCCCCTTCCTTGCTGAAATCAGCATCTGTCTATAAAATAAAACATCCTCGTTATCCGGCCCCCCCGCCCCCCCGAAATCCTGGCCAAGGCTATTGCTCCTCTCAGCCCAGGGCCTCCTTGGGTAGCGGAGCCGCCTCATGGGGGAGGGTTTGCTCCTTCCAAGGCACGACTGTGTTTTATTTGTCGTTAACGGGCCTGTTTTTATGGCTCTGCTCTACGGCCCGCACATTGTCCTCCAGATTAGAATAATGACACCTTCAGTGAATAGCACCTTGCACTTGGGAGCCGCTTTCATCCCAACAGCTCAAAACCCTCTGCAACGTGACCTCATTCATTCTCCCTGCACTGCCCTCTGCGGGGCGGGAGGGGAGTGTGTGTGTGGGGGGCGGGGGGGCGGGCACACCCCAGTTACCCAGCCCAAGGAGGATGAAGCCCAACCAGATTCCCAGAAGCCAGATGATCAGTTAAGCATTTCCGCCTCGCAGCAGCAAATCACTCAGCCTAGAGCAGGGGTCGGCAAACTGCGGCTCACGAGCCACATGCGGCTCTTTGGCCCCTTGAGGGTGGCCCTTCCACAAAATACCACGGCCTGGGCGAGTCTATTGTGAAGAAGTGGCGTTAGAAGGAGTTTCAGTTTTAAAAAATGTGGCTCGCAAAAGAAATGTTGATTGTTGTGCTGTTGATATTTGGCTCTGGGGACTGATGAGTTTGCCCACCACTGACCTAAAGCAACCTCAGGCCCATCGTAGAGAACATAACCCGCGTCTCTCTGCCTTCCATGCCCTCTCAGGTGCCCCTGGCTGCGCCCTGCAGATGGTAAACATGAAACAGATCTGCAGATAGGCCGCCTCCGTGTCCCGGAGGCGAGAGGTTTGGCAATTTGGGCACTTGAGGCCCCCGGTCTCCCCTTCGAACTCCTTACTTAAGACCCAAGGACTCCTGCGGGGCGAATGCCGCCACTCCCAGCCCTGGCATGTTCGGCACCCGCGTGGGCCTGTGAAAACGAGCCCCACAGTGACAGGACTTCCTTGTTTGAGGGCCGCTGCGGCCGGAGCGCCCTGGCGAGGGGGGCTGCAGGCTGCCCGCTTCGGTTTTCAGCCTGCAATTCCCGGTGGGAAGAGCTGCCAGCTGGCCTGGGCTCCCCCTCCAGCAGAGCTCCTCTCTCAGGCCAGGCTCCCTGTGGGGAGGCCAAGGGTAGTTACAGCCAGAGAAACAGGTCTCAGCAGGCAAAAAGCTGACTCCTGTCCCTTCAAAACAAACAAACAAACAAACAAACAACAAAAGGCTGAATGAGAAAAGAAATCCATGCTAGTGCCCGAGGCTGTTTTTCATCAGCAATAAACATTGCACGTCACTATTTCCCAATGCATACTCTATGTTTGTACGGTCCTGTTTTCTTCGACGGCGGCGCCTTAAATCCACGTTAGGCAAACGCAGAATAGGATCATGGCTCGCTTCCTTCTTAGCCTCCAAAGATACTCTCGGATTGGTATTTCAGATCTGAAACTTAATAAGTTTTGTGTGGTTTTTTTTTAGAAACAGACATTCTAATAGTGAATCTCTAGTCATATTATCTTCCTCAATCCGCTTCAACTCTTAGTTCTTTATCCACCCCCTCAATTCCCAAACACAGCCCTGAAGGTCAACTCCTAATCCAGAAGGTGGAGCACCATAAACAAACTTTGTTTTTTGGTGGCTAGGATCGACGGCCAGAACCTGTACGACATGCATGAAAAAGAGGGTAGACATTAAACCTTTTAATTGGTTAGGTCCATCAATTTAACAACAACAACAACAACTAAAAATCGGAATTTAGGGTATTAGTGACTGAGAAAGGCTTATTTATTCCCTTGCAATTATATTTAGTGTACATTAGCATTGGCATTTTCAGAGAGCTAGGTTTTGGTCTAAACACACACACACAGAAAACCTGCTTGGCCTTTGGGGCGGGTAATGACTGGAAGGAGGCATGAAAAGGTACGTTATAGTTTTTAAAAAGGCTAAAAAAAGAGTAGAGCTGCTTCAAAGATTAAAAAATAAATAAACAATCTCTGAGGCTTGCGCAGCTGCGAAGCTCTATCTGCTTTCTGTTTTGCTCGTTGTGTTTCTGGAGGTGACCACATCTGTCAGAGGAAATGAGTCAAAGCCGCTCGGTCTCGCTTTTCCAGCGGAGCATGTTCCGTCTCAATGAAGTAATGAATGAACTTGGCCGCGCCACCCCCCAGCCCACAACACCAAACAGAGCGGCCCGGGCCAATCAGCGGCCACTCCAGGTTTTCAAGTTGAGTTCAAACGGGCCCACGGGCCACCAATCAGCGCGCGCGGCTCCGCCCCCAACGCCGGGCCGCGGCCAATCGTGAGCCGGAACGACCCAAAACACAGCGGCCGGCCAATGCCCCGGCGCCCCCACGGCGCCCGCCTCCGCCAATGGGCGCGGCCGGGCGAAAAAGGGAAACAGTGCGGGTCCCGAGGCCTCGGGATTCGAACCGAACGTCCGCTCGGAACCGGGAGCCGGCCGAGCGGCGCGGGCCAATCAGCGGCGGCGGCGGCTCGCGGCCCCCGAACGTTGGGCCCCGGCCCCGCCCCGCGCCGTTGTTTGTGTGTCGGCGGCCGCGGGAGCCGGACCGCGACACTCGCCGGGCGGCCGGGGCGGCGCGGGGTCCGGAGGCGGCGGGAGGCGGCGGGGCGGCGCGGGGTCCGGAGGCGGCGGGCGGCGGCGGGGCGGCGGGAGCGCGAGCCGAGAGCGGCCGGCCTCCCCGCGGCCGCCGAGCCCGACCGCGCGCCGGCGGAGCCATGTCGGTGAACATGGAGGAGCTGCGGCACCAGGTCATGATCAACCAGTTCGTCCTGGCCGCGGGCTGTGCGGCCGACCAGGCGAAGCAGCTGCTGCAGGCGGCGCACTGGCAGTTCGAGGTGCGTGCGGGCCGGGGCGGGGGGCGCACGGCCGGCCTCGGGGCTCGGGGCGGGGGCTGGGGCCGGGACGCCCCACGGCGGGGCGGGAGGAGTTCCATTTCTGTCGCCCGGACGGCGATCCGCGGCCGCGAGGTGTGGGACGCGGGCCCGGGGGTGCCCCTGGGCGGTGCGTCCGTCCGTCCGTCCGTCCGCCCGCGGGGTCGGGGCGGCGGCGGGGCCCGGGACGCCCCGGGGGTGCCCCTGCGCGGGGCCCGGGGGGTGCCCCTGGGCGGTGCGTCCGGCCGGCCGTGCGGCCGCGGGGTCGGAGCCGGCGGCCGGAGCGCGGCGCCGCGGTCCCTGCGGAGGCCGGCGGTTCGGGGGGCTCCCGCCCGGCCCGGCTAACCGCCTCCGCCGCTGTGTGTCCGCAGACCGCCCTGAGCACGTTTTTCCAAGAAACCAACATTCCCAACAGCCACCACCACCCCCAGATGGTAAGTGCGGCCGCCCGGGCCGGAGGGAGGGCCGGCCGGCGGGCGGGCTGGCGGAAGGGGGTCTCCCGGGCCTGGGCCCCGCGCCCAGGGCGCAGCCGGGCCGCTGTCAGCCGCCCGCGGTGACAGCCATGTTGCCGGGTGCGCGGCGCCGCGATGTAAACAAAGAGCCAAAATGTCTTCCAGGAGAGCGGCCGGGCCCGGCTCGCCCAGCGCCGCCCCGGCCTCCCGGGCGCCTGCGGCCCGGCCTCCAGCCCCGCGCCCGGGGCCCGCCCCGAAGCCGGGGGGTCGGAGGGCGGCGGGGAGAGGAGAGGGGGCTCGGGTGAGAACTAGGCGGCCGGGAGCCCCGTGCAGGGAGGGCCGGGAGGGCCTGGGGGCCGCGGTGTCTTGTTTCCGGGGACACCCCTCTTGCTGCTGGGCCGGCAGCCCCCCACCCAAACGACCCAGCCCCGCAGGGAACAGGAAGCAGATAGATCCACCCTGGCCAGGCCCGACCCGGAGGGGTATGGACTCTCCTTCCTGTTTATGGAAAAAAGGGACGGACCTGAGCACGGAGCGCGGAATAGATTTTGACCAGAAAAAGCCAAGAGTTTGCTTCTGGTCTCAGCGCGTGAACGTGCAGGGGCGCGGGGAGCCCAGGGGTCGGGCCTGACTTTGCTTTCTTTTCCCTCCGGCTCCCGGGCCTGAGCCCCTGCCTTCCCCTCCCTGGCCGTGGGGACTCCTGCTTTCCCCGGGGACATCCCTCCCTGAGACTGGAAGGCCTGTCCCCCCTTTCCTACCCCCCCCACTCCTACCCTGGTTACCTATTACCCTGCTTTGGGGGGAGGGAGGGACTGTCCCCGCCCAGACCCAGCCTCAGCCTCAGCCCCTGCTCCATGCCCAGCCCGGCCCGGCCCAGCCCCGGCTGTTATAAGATCTGTTGTGGCTTTGGGAGTGCATTTGGCACTTGGTGCCCTTTGCCCATGGCTCCCTTTTCGGAGGATCTGCAAATGCTTCCTGGGGGCCCATCCTTGGCGCCCGCACCCTGTCTCTGCCGGTTACAGAAGACAGAAGGGCCTCCCCGGGCCCTTTAAGCAGCTCTTCCTGAGGACGGACGGCTCAGTGTGCGCAGAGGCAGGTGCCCGGCCAGCAATCGGTGCCCCCGTCAGGCAGGGGGACTGCGGGCCATGCACACCCTGCCCGCCAGGAGCTAGTCCCTTAGAGACAATAAACCGCAGGGAAACGTCAAATTCGAGCCACAGGGACAGCGATGGCGAGATGGCAGCACCAGAAGTGCCCCGGGTGTGAGCAGCTGGGGGGGGGGTGCCTGTAGGGGGCAGAGCAGGCACCTGTGGACGGTGTCCTCTCAGAGAAGGGGCCTAGGTTGGGAGGGGAGAGGCCCATGGGCGAAGCCGCGGACACTGGCAGGGTCCTCGGCCGGTGAGCTTAGGAGCTGTCAGAAAAGCGCAGAGCTGAGGGGCCTTCGCGCACCGGATCGAGCTGCTGGCTTTCTGGGACCAGAGGGGTTAAGGAACTTGCCCGAGCTCACACAGCAGCAGACACAGCGTGGCTGGTGAACTGGGGAAGTTGGTCACAATGCTGTGATGCAATTGGCTTCTCCCCCCCCCCCCCCCATTCATTGTTTCCTGCTGTGGGGAAGTCAGTTCTGGGGTGGGGGTGGGGCGGGGCGGGGCGTAGTGAAGGGAGGAGGGAAGCAGTCTGATCTGGGTGAGGCCAGGCCCGCTCAGTCCAGCGGCTGCCCCCTACGCAGACGATGGTCAGAGCTTCCTAGCCGCTGCCCTGGGGCGGCCCAGGGACCAGGTGGGGTGTCCTCTCCCGTTTCTGGCTGGGGCTTAGCTGCTGAGCCCTGCAAGCTCCCTCCCTGCCAGGTGAGGAGGCCTAGAATCTCGGTCCCCACCCTGGGCCTGGGGGAGGGGCAGTGTTGCTAAAATTAGGAGAAATTCAAAGAGACTCCAGTGGCTTCCTGGGAAAGGGAGAAGCTTGGCGAGGTCAGAAGGGAGCGCTTTGTGCAGGCCTCCTGCTTCCCGAGCCCCTGGTTGGGGGGCCCTGGTGGGGGCCCCTGGGGAGGGTGGATGGCACCTCCGTCCCCCCCATCCTGCAGTCCCTGTTGTTCATATGGAGAGTGCCGGTTCCAGCTCCCCACCCCAGCTCCTGCCCTTCCCGGCTGGGGTCCCCTGATCAGAAGTGGCACAGGGTAGTGAGGATTTGGGGAGCCCCTCCCCCAAGGTAGCAGCAGAAGACAGCAGGTGGGGTGTTTGTGGTGACCCTCCCCCCAGGAAAGGAAGAGGGCTGAGGGGGGCTGGACAGACGGGATGCTCTGTCGGCCTTGGCCAGGAGCGGCCTGGGGGGCGATGCTGGGACCGGAAGCCGACACCCAGGTTTTGTCCTGGGGCAGCACCCACAAAGCTGCGCTGACTGCAGGGCCCAGTGACCCCTCACTCTGCTCGGCCCCTGCGGTGGGTGTTGGCCAAGGATCACGCTCTGGGCCTCGGTTTCCCATCTGCAGGCAGGAGAGGGCAGCGGGAAAGGCCTGCCAGTTCGGGGAGACTCGGCTGTGTTACCGCAGCCTGAAACCAACACCCCCTACCCCCCCAGGACTGGCGGGAGGCAGACCCGAGCTGGCCGCCTCCCTGGGCCGGCCACCTCGGAACATGGGGCGGATTACCGATGACTGAGGGGCCAGCTGGGTCCTCCCCGGGCTGAGGCCACTGCCTGTCCTGTGTCCTGGGCTGCTCCCTGCCCTCTTTAATCTGACACCCCGGCTGGTGGGAATTAACCCTTCACTCCCCGCACGCCTCGGGTAAGGGTCGGTGTGGCCTTATTTTTGGCTCCAGTGAGAGGGCGCTTTGTGCTGTTGAAGCTGCCTGGGGCCAGGCCGTGAGGCTGGGGTTCGGGGGGCGGCGGACAGCCCTCCCGACACCTGTGTCTCTCCGCAGATGTGCACCCCCAGCAACACCCCAGCCACGCCGCCCAACTTCCCCGACGCCCTGGCCATGTTCTCCAAGCTGCGCACGTCGGAGGGCCTGCAGGGCAGCACCGGCCCCGTGCCCGCCGCCTGCTCGCCCCCCGCCAACTTCAGCCCCTTCTGGGCCTCGTCCCCGCCCAGCCACCAGGCCGCCTGGATGCCGCCCTCCTCCCCCACGGCCCACGGCCTCCACCACCTGCACCACCCACAGCCCGCATGGCCCCCCGGGGCCCCGCAGGGGGGCGCCCCGCAGCAGGCCATGGCCGCCGTGGACGGCCAGAGATGAGACTGGACACGCCGCTGGGCTGGGGGGCCGGGCGGGGGTTTCCTGAAGATCGCACTGGAAGGTTTTATAAAGGAATTTGGGGGGCGGGGGGATGTACACTTCCTGAGCCACTTCAGGAGTTTCTCTGCAGGCAAGTTTTTTCTGTTTTTAATATATAACTGTAATATATAAATCTATCAACGTAACTGACTGCATGGCGCTGGCTGGTCTGGGCACGGTCAGGGAGGGCCGCCTGCTGCCTGCTCTGGCCCGGGAGGAGGAGGAGGAAGAGGGTCCGGAGCCAAAGGCTTGAGGACCTGCCGTCACCACACACCGCCCGGCCAGCGGGCGCGGGAGGGCACCTGCCTTTGGGTTTAGTGCCCAAATGGGTCATTTCCGGGGACACGCAAAACAGAAACTGGCTCTCCGGCCGCTGCCTTTGTCTGTCCCGGAGGCGGGGGCTGCGCTGGGCACGGCCGGGCTGCCCCAGGTCTGGGGGTCCAGGCCGGGCCTGATGGACAGGTTGCCCAGTTGAGTGGGGGGAGAAGGAGGACGGGGTCAGGACTTGGTTACTGGGATCCTCGCTCCTTGACCTTCACTGCCCGTCCCAGGCCAGGCCCAGCCCCGCGTTCGGGTCCCCGCGGCAGTGTGGGGGCTGCTGCAGCCCCTCCTACCGGGCCCGCCTCTGCCCGGCCGCTCCGGCCCTGGCCGCCGCCCTCAGGGGTCCTCGGGGCAGGGTGTCATGTGGGGGGACCCAACGGTCATCCCGGCTGGTGTGGGGCCCCGAGCTGGGGGCTCCAAGGGGCCGCCCCCGGGCAGGACCAGAGGCAGCTGGTCGGTGGTTGAAGAGCCTGTTCCCTGTGGCCCAGGCCGGATCCCTCCTCGAACCCTGGGAGTGCGGGGGGAAGGGGGGGGATGACGCGGCTGCCCCCGCGCCCCCACGGGATCCTGTCCTTTGAGGCTGGGACTGTCCTTTCGGTTTTGTTTCTGGTTGGAAATCCCTGGGGCGCCTCCCACGGGCACCCCTGCAGCTGCCCACCTGTGCTTTTCAGGCTGGGGGGCAGCCCCAGCACCTGGGGGGGGCCGGCCTGGCTGCCTGGGGAGTGTCACCCCTTGTCCCGAGGGCTGCCTGTCCCCATAGCTGCTCCCCCTCCCAGGCTGGTGGAGTGGACTCTAGGTTAGGGACCTGCGATTCGAGGGGCAAGGGTGTGGGCGTAGGAGTGCCCCCCCCCCCCAACTGCCTTCCCGCCATCAAGCCTGAATGTTCGCTCGCCCCAACAGGCAGAGGGTCATTACTTGGAGTGTCCCCGCAGCTGGGGAAGGAGGGGGAGCCCCTACGTTTCCCGTGACACCTTGTCAGCCCCGCCCTCCTTGCCCACAGGGGTGGGGACTGGGGAGAACCCCTTTTCTGGGCCGTTTCCTGCCACACTTTCCTGTGGGGCTGTCGCCCCGCCCCTCACTCCCCAAAGCAGGCCTCTAGCCCCTGGCTGCTTTCCCATGGGGGGTGGGAGAGGGACTGGGGGTGGGGGATCCCCGCCTTTGAGGAGGGAGCCAATGAGAACAGACCTGAGGTGCAGAACTGCTCCAGTGACTTGGGAGTCCTTGGGGGTGGGGCAGCTCTGCCTGGTCCCTGGGGTGATGGCTGGGGCCTTGTCCTGTGATGCTGCTGCCCCCCAGCCTACTGTCCCCTCCCACCTGCCCAGGTCTTCAGCTGAGGACCCTGCCCGCTGGGGCGAGCGGAGGAGAGCCGGGAGCTTTAAGGGGGGGGCGGCCTCTGGACCCCCTCTCTCGGGGTTGGGAGGAGACGGGTGAGAACGGCCCAGGGGCACCTGCTCCGAGCCCGCCTGCCCCGGGGGAAGCAGAGGCCTCCAGAGAAACCTGCCAGGTGGCTCCTCTCCTGGCTCTGAGCCAGGAGCCAGGCACTGCCCTGAGCCGGGGCAGGAGAGCAGGGGGCAGCTGCCACCCTCACCCTCGCTCCGGGTACGGCAGGGGTGGCCCGTCCAGCCCTGACCCCCCCCATCCCTCGGACGCCGTCTGGGGGGCCCTGGCCTGACTCACACCAGAGGCCGCCGCCTGGCCCGGGCCGCCCTCGGCCTGCGCCCCCGGAGCCCGGACAGAGGAGCCGGCTTCCCGGGAAACGTTTATTGGGGCTCTGCTCAGCGGGTGTTGGGGGTCCTGGGCCCCCGGGTGGGCTCCTCCATGCCCTCCCCCGGAGGCACGTCCCTGGGCACGGCCATCCCGCCCGGGCTGGGCAGGCGGGCCGCGCTGGGCTGGGAGAAGCGCCCCTCCGAGGACACCGGTCTGTCCGACTGCTGCCGAGGCGGAGCTGCAAGACAGGAGTGTGGGGGCTGCCGGGCCGTGCGTCCGCCCAGGAGCCCGAAGCCGAGCGGAAACCACACCAGCCTCCACGCGGCCAGGAGCGCCCCCTCCAGGCACGTTTTCTCCAAACGGGGGCAGCTCGGCCCTAATCACACAGTCCGGCTCCCGGGACATCTCAGGTGTCCTTGGCGCAGACCAGCGGTCGGCAAACTCATCAGTCACCAGAGCCAAATAATCCACAGCACAACGATTGACGTCTCTTTGGAGAGCCACATTTTTTAAACTTCAACTTCTTCTAACGCCCCTCTTCCAAATAGACTCGCCCAGGCCGCGGTGTTTTGTGGAAGAGCCATACTCCAGGGGCCAAAGAGCCGCCTGTGGCTCTCAAGCCGCAGTTTGCCGACCACTGGCGTAGACGGTGGGGTGCCAGGGAGAAGGGAGTGCAGTACCCCCAAGAAAACAGCCACAAACCGCGCCCTGTCCACCTCTGAGCCCCTCCCGCAGCCTCGTACCTGGGGCCGGGGGCCTGAGCGCGGCTTCCAGCGCTGCCGCTTCCTGGCTGGGGGCGGGTGGGGGGCTGGGGGCCTGGGCCTGGGGCCGGTTGGGGCCGGTTGGGGCCGGGGGCCTGGGTTCCGCCATAGGTGAGGCTGAGGGGCGCCTCCCCCAGCGCTGCCTGAGGACTCAATTGTGCCCACCTGTGGAGCTCCCTGGGCGCCCAGCGCCTCAGTGCAGGCAGGTGCCTGGCCCCCTGCAGCTGCTCCCCTCCCTCCGGCCGCCCCTGAGCTGGGCGTGACCCTATCCCTAACCCTAACCCTGTCCCTAACCCTAACCCTATCCCTAACCCTAACCCTATCCCTATCCCTATCCCTAACCCTAACCCTAACCCTATCCCTAACCCTAACCCTAACACTAGCCCTAACCCTAACACTAGCCCTAACCCTAACCATAACCCTATCCCTAACCCTAACCCTAACCATAACCCTAACCCTAACCCTAACCCTATCCCTAACCCTAACACTAGCCCTAACCCTAACCATAACCCTATCCCTAACCCTAACCCTAACCCTAACCATAACCCTAACCCTAACCCTAACCCTATCCCTAACCCTAACACTAGCCCTAACCCTAACCATAACCCTAACCCTAACCCTAACCCTATCCCTAACCCTAACACTAGCCCTAACCCTAACCTATCCCTATCCCTATCCCTATCCCTAACCCTAACACTAGCCCTAACCCTAACACTAGCCCTAACCCTAACCATAACCCTAACCCTAACCATAACCCTATCCCTAACTAACCCTAACACTAGCCCTAACCCTAACCCTAACCCTATCCCTAACCCTAACACTAGCCCTAACCCTAACCCTAACCCTATCCCTAACCCTAACACTAGCCCTAACCATAACCCTAACCCTAACTCTAGCCCTAACCCTAACCATAACCCTATCCCTAACCCTAACACTAGCCTAACCTTAACCATAACCCTATCCCTAACCCTAACACTAGCCTAACCTTAACCATAACCCTATCCCTAATCCTAACACTAGCCCTAACCCTAACCATAACCCTATCCCTAAGCCTAACACTAGCCCTAACCCTAACCCTAACCCTAGCCCTAACCCTAACACTAGCCCTAACCCTAACCATAACCCTATCCCTAACCCTAACACTAGCCCTAACCCTAACCATAACCCTATCCCTAACCCTAACACTAGCCCTAACCCTCACCATAACCCTAACCCTATCCCTAACCCTAACACTAGCCCTAACCCTAACCATAACCCTATCCCTAACCCTAACACTAGCCCTAACCCTAACCATAACCCTAACCCTATCCCTAACCCTAACACTAGCCCTAACCCTAACCATAACCCTATCCCTAACCCTAACACTAGCCCTAACCCTCACACTAACCATAACACTAGCCTTAACCCTAACCATAACCCTAACTCGGCACTAACCCTAACCCTAATACTAGCCCTAATCCTAACTCAGCACTAACTAACCCTAGCTTTCCCCGTAGTCCTAACCGTAACCCTAACCTTAGCCCTAATCCTAATTCTAACCCTAGCCCTAACCTTAACCCTAGCTGTATCCTTAGTCCTAACCATAACCCTAACCCTAAGCCTAATCCTAACCCTTACCATAACCCTAACTCGGCACTAACACTAACCCTAACTCTAACTCTATCTTTATCCTTAGTTCTAGCCATAACCATAACCATAACCATAACAACAACAACCATAACCCTAGAACTAAACCTGGGCCCTGCCCTCAGCTCCTGGAAATGCGGGGTCTGAGGCCCCCCCAGCGGCAGGAGCCCAGCGCCCATCACTGACGGAGGAAACAGGCCTAGAGGTGCCGGCGCCCCTTCTTGGCCCCCCAGTGTGGAGCCCCTCAGCCCCCCCTTCCAGGTGGACAGCGAAGATTTCTCGGGACCCTCTGAGCTGGGGGGCAGGAGGAGGGCCTCGCAGGCGGGAGCAGACGAGGGGCTTGGGGCTGCGGCGTGGCCCTGGGCTCAGTGGCCGCCACCAGCCTGTGAGCGTGGGGACAGGGGCGGACTCGGCCTGGAGCCAGAGTCCTGGGCTGCGACCCTGTCTGTCTCCTGGGAAATGGGGGGCCCTCACAGTAGCATGTGCCCCGCAGGCTGGAGCCCCCAGCCCTCAGTGGCGATGCGTTTTTCCGCTCCTCCAGCCCAGCCCTCCCTCAGCTCCCGCCCTGCCTGTCCCGGGCAAATGGGCACCTCCCCGCCATCCGCAGGAAAGGGGTGGCGGGCAGTGCCCGGGCCCCGGGACGACCCCACCAGAGGGAAGCTACCTGAGGAGCCCGCCGCCATGTGGGCGCTCTGAGGCCGCAAGGGCAGCTGGCTGCTGTGGCCGGGCGACTGCTGGTGCGTGTGGGACCGGGATGGCTTCGTCTTGTGCTTGTTGTTCCCTGCGCCTGGGGGGGGGGGGGGGGGGAGGGGCGGGGCAGTGGAGAGGAAGCTCCCTTCTCAGACACCACAGGGCTCTGCGGGGACCCCCAGGGGGACGGGGAGGGGCTGCGGGGCCACGGGGCGCAGCCAGCCTGAGAGGGACTGCCCGGCGTGCCGGCTCGGGAGCGGAGCCTGGACAGCCGTCCGCACCCGCAAACAGGGCCGGGCTTTGGGGGGCGGGGTGTCTGGAGACGGGGGAGCGGAGGGAGGCAGCCACGGGCCAGGGCCCAATGCCTCACCATCCGGGAGCTGCGCCACCGTGGGGGCCACGGCTGGGTCACCCCGACACTCACTGTCCTTGTTGGGGATGCCTGGCAGCCGTCCTTTGTAGATGTGTCCGTCCAGGCCCAGGATGTCCACCTCGTGGTGCTGTGGACGCGGGGGGAGGGGAGGTCACCACGTGGCGCGGAGGTCCCCTCTGGCCCGTGTCCACGCCGCCTGGGCACGGCCCGCGGTCCTCCCGGCGCCAGCGCCCACCGAGCCCGGCACCCCGCGGGCCCACCTTGCGGGTGATCTGGACGTCCTCGGGGAAGAGCCCGGGCTGCAGGTGCTGCAGGCGGGAGCGGCGGTACGGGTAGGTGAGGGTGTGGCTGCCCCCGCAGTGCCGCGACACCGTGGAGAAGCCGTACTCGCCCATCTCGGACACCCTGCGGGGGACAGCCAGTGACCGGGCGGGCGGCCTCGGGCGGCCGGAGGAGGTGGGCGCTCTCCTCAGGGCTCTCGGGGGCCAGGCCAGGGGCCAGGGCCAGGCCGGCAGGTGAGTGAGCGGAGCAGCCTCCTGGCAGCCATTCTGAGGACCACACTCTCTGTCTCTCTCTGTCTCTGTCTCTCTCTGTCTCTCCCTCACAGACTCACTCTCTCCCTCACACTCACACACTCACTCCACACACTCACACTCACACACACACTCACACACTCACACACACACTCACACACACACACACTCACACACACACACACTCACACTCACTCCACACACACAGACACACACACACACTCACACACACTCACACACACACTCACACACACAGACACACACACACTCACACACACACACACACACACACTCACACACACTCACACTCACACACTCACCCCCCCCACACACACACTCACACTCACTCCACACACACACTCACACTCACACACACTCACACACACACACACACACACTCTCACACAGACACACACACACTCACACAGACACTCACACTCACACACACACTCACACACTCACACACACACTCACACACACACACACTCACACACACTCACACACTCACACACTCACCCCACACACACACTCACACACACACACACACACACACTCACACACACTCACACTCACACACTCACCCCCCACACACACACACTCACACTCACTCCACACACACTCACACTCACACACACTCACACAGACACACACACTCTCACACAGACACACACACACACTCACACACTCACCCCCCCACACACACACTCACACTCACTCCACACACACACTCACACTCACACACACTCACACAGACACACACACACTCACACACACACACACACACACACTCACACACACTCACACTCACACACTCACCCCCCCCACACACACACTCACACTCACTCCACACACACACTCACACTCACACACACTCACACACACACACACACACTCTCACACAGACACACACACACTCACACAGACACTCACACTCACACACACACTCACACACTCACACACACACTCACACACACACACACTCACACACACACACTCACACACTCACCCCACACACACACTCACACACACACACACACACACACTCACACACACTCACACTCACACACTCACCCCCCACACACACACACTCACACTCACTCCACACACACTCACACTCACACACACTCACACAGACACACACACTCTCACACAGACACACACACACACTCACACACTCACCCCCCCCACACACACACTCACACTCACTCCACACACACACTCACACTCACACACACTCACACAGACACACACACTCTCACACAGACACACACACACACTCACACACACACACACACACACACACTCACACACACACACTCACCCCACACACACACTCACACTCACACACACACACACACACACACACTCACACTCAAACACAAACACTCACACACACACACTCACACACACACACACACACTCTCACACAGACACACACACACTCACACAGACACTCACACTCACACACACACTCACACACTCACACACACACTCACACACACACACACTCACACACACTCACACACTCACACACTCACCCCACACACACACACACACACACACACACACTCACACAGACACTCACACTCACACACACACTCACACACTCACACACACACTCACACACACACACACTCACACACACTCACACACTCACACACTCACCCCACACACACACTCACACACACACACACACACACACTCACACACACTCACACTCACACACTCACCCCCCACACACACACACTCACACTCACTCCACACACACTCACACTCACACACACTCACACAGACACACACACTCTCACACAGACACACACACACACTCACACACTCACCCCCCACACACACACACTCACACTCACTCCACACACACACTCATACACACTCACACAGACACACACACACACACTCACACACACTCACACAGACACACACTCTCACACAGACACACACACACACTCACACACACACACACACACACACACTCACACACACACACTCACCCCACACTCACACTCACACTCACACATACACACACACACACTCACACACTCACCCCACACACACACTCACACACACACACACACACACACTCACACTCAAACACAAACACACACACACACTCACACACACACACACACACACTCACACACACACAGACACACACACACTCACACACACACTCACACACACACTCACACACACACACACACACTCACACACACACACACACTCACACTCACACACTCACACACAGACACACACACACACTCACACACACACACACACACACACTCACACTCACACACACACTCACACACACACACACACTCACACACACACTCACACACTCACACACTCACACACTCACACACAGACACACACACACTCACACACAGACACACACACACACTCACACACACACACACACTCACACACACACACACAGACACACACACACTCACACACAGACACACACACACACACACACTCACACTCACCCCCCACACACACTCACACTCACACACACACACTCACACAGACACACACACACTCACACACACACACACACTCACACTCACACACTCACCCCACACACACACTCACACACTCACACTCACACACACACTCACACACACACACACTCACACTCACACACTCACCCCACACACACACTCACACACACACACACTCACACTCACACACTCACCCCACACACACACTCACACACTCACACACTCACACACTCACACACACACACACACACACACACACACACAGACACACACACACACTCACACTCACACACATACACACACACACACTCACACACACACACACACACACACACTCACACTCACACACATACACACACACACACTCACACAGACACACACACACTCACACAGACACTCACACTCACACACACACACACTCACACACACACACGCCCCTCCCTCCAGGGGCTGTCCCAGGCGGGCTGAGGCGCCCCGGCTCAGGCCCCCCCAACCCCCCGTACCGCTTGCAGCAGGGGGCGCCCCCCCCATACCGCTTGCAGCAGGAGGCGCCCCCCCCCCCGTACCGCTTGCAGCAGGGGCGCCCCCCCCGTACCGCTTGCAGCAGGAGGCGCCCCCCCCCCGTACCGCTTGCAGCTGGGGCGCCCCCCCCCCCGTACCGCTTGCAGCAGGGGCGCCCCCCCCGTACCGCTTGCAGCAGGGGCGCCCCCCCGCCCCCGTACCGCTTGCAGCAGGGGCGCCCCCCCCCCCCGTACCGCTTGCAGCAGGGGCGCCCCCCCGCCCCCGTACCGCTTGCAGCAGGGGCGCCCCCCCGCCCCCGTACCGCTTGCAGCAGGGGGCGCCCCCCCGCCCCCGTACCGCTTGCAGCAGGGGCGCCCGCCCCCGTACCGCTTGCAGCAGGGCCCCCCCCCCCGTACCGCTTGCAGCAGGGGCGCCCCCCCCGTACCGCTTGCAGCAGGGGCGCCCCCCCCCCGTACCGCTTGCAGCAGGGGCGCCCCCCCCCCCGTACCGCTTGCAGCAGGGGCGCCCCCCCGCCCCCGTACCGCTTGCAGCAGGGACCCCCGCCCCCGTACCGCTTGCAGCAGGGGCGCCCCCCCCGCCCCCGTACCGCTTGCAGCAGGGGCGCCCCCCCCGTACCGCTTGCAGCAGGGGCGCCCCCCCGCCCCCGTACCGCTTGCAGCAGGGGCGCCCCCCGCCCCCGTACCGCTTGCAGCAGGGGCGCCCCCCCGCCCCCGTACCGCTTGCAGCAGGGGCGCCCCCCCCCCCATACCGCTTGCAGCAGGGGGCGCCCCCCCCCGTACCGCTTGCAGCAGGGGCGCCCCCCGCCCCCGTACCGCTTGCAGCAGGGGGCGCCCCCCCGCCCCCGTACCGCTTGCAGCAGGGGCGCCCCCCCGCCCCCGTACCGCTTGCAGCAGGGGCGCCCCCCCGCCCCCGTACCGCTTGCAGCAGGGGCGCCCCCCCGCCCCCGTACCGCTTGCAGCAGGGGCGCCCCCCCCCCGTACCGCTTGCAGCAGGGGCGCCCCCCCGCCCCCGTACCGCTTGCAGCAGGGGGCGCCCCCCCCCCCCCGTACCGCTTGCAGCAGGGGCGCCCCTCCGCCCCCGTACCGCTTGCAGCAGGGGCGCCCCCCCGCCCCCGTACCGCTTGCAGCAGGGGCGCCCCCCCGCCCCCGTACCGCTTGCAGCAGGGGCGCCCCCCCCCCCGTACCGCTTGCAGCAGGGGCGCCCCCCCCCCGTACCGCCTGCAGCAGGGGCGCCCCCCCCCCGTACCGCTTGCAGCAGGGGGCGCCCCCCCCCCCCGTACCGCTTGCAGCAGGGGGCCCCCCCCCCCGTACCGCTTGCAGCAGGGGGCCCCCCCCCCCCGTACCGCTTGCAGCAGGGGGCCCCCCCCCCCGTACCGCTTGCAGCAGGGGGCCCCCCCCCCCCGTACCGCTTGCAGCAGGGGGCCCCCCCCCCGTACCGCTTGCAGCAGGGGCGCCCCCCCGTACCGCTTGCAGCAGGGGCCCCCCCCCCCCGTACCGCTTGCAGCAGGGGCCCCCCCCCCCCCGTACCGCTTGCAGCAGGGGGCGCCCCCCCCCCCGTACCGCTTGCAGCAGGGGGCGCCCCCCCCATACCGCTTGCAGCAGGGGCCCCCCCCCCCCGTACCGCTTGCAGCAGGGGCCCCCCCCCCCGTACCGCTTGCAGCAGGGCCCCCCCCCCGTACCGCTTGCAGCAGGGGCGCCCCCCCCGTACCGCTTGCAGCAGGGCCCCCCCCCCGTACCGCTTGCAGCAGGGGCGCCCCCCCCCCCGTACCGCTTGCAGCAGGGGCGCGCCCCCCCCCGTACCGCTTGCAGCAGGGGGGCCCCCCCCCCGTACCGCTTGCAGCAGGGCCCCCCCCCCGTACCGCTTGCAGCAGGGGCGCCCCCCCCGTACCGCTTGCAGCAGGGCCCCCCCCCCGTACCGCTTGCAGCAGGGGCGCGCCCCCCCCCGTACCGCTTGCAGCAGGGGCCCCCCCCCCCGTACCGCTTGCAGCAGGGGGCGCCCAGGCACTGGGCCTGCAGCAGCTCGTGGATCATCTGGCTGCTGGCCTTGACGGAGCCGCCGTAGTGGACCTGCACCTTCTCGATGTCCAGCAGCATCTTGGAGTGCATGGAGCGCAGCCGCCCCACGCTCCGCTCCAGGGCCGCCAGGTCCGCCCGCAGGAACGGGGAGCTGCCCAGCCTGAGGCTGCGGGCGGCGGAGGGGGTGAGGCGGCCGCGCGCGCGGGACCCCACCACCGGCCGGAGCCCTCCCCCCGCCCGGCCCCACGGCAGGCTGCCTGCGGAGGTGTGCGAGGTGGGCAGAGCCGGGAGCCGCACCGAGAGGCCCGGCTCCTCCGGCCAGCCTGGGGCGGGGCCTGGCCCCGCAGACGGGAGACCCCCAGGCTCCTAAGCAGTTTGAAAACCCCCCTTTCCACGGAGCCCGTCCTCGGGGTGGAAAGGCTGCGGGAGGGGCACGAGCTCCAGAGCCGGCCCTGACGACCCCTCCTGGGCGATGCGGGCCCTGCCCCGCTCAGCCCCCAGGGTCTGGGAACGGCCGTGGGCGGTCCCCCAGGACTCTGAAGGGAGGTGATGCTGGGCCTGCCTCCACTGCCAGCCCCGTTCTTGCCCTGGGGGAGGGGGCAGCTGGTGCCAGCTCAGAGGTGGCCGGTGAGGGGGAGCCCACAGCTGTCTGCCCGCGCAGACTCCCCGCGTACTTGCGGCTGTGCTGGCGGATCTGCTCCAGCTCGAAGACGGTGTAGGGGCGCGTGGAGCGGTGCCCGGGCAGGCTGGGCCCCACGGGCGTGGTGGGGAGCACCCTGCGTGGGGCGGAGGAAGGGGGTCCAGCGTGAAAAATTCCATGGTCCTGTTCCCTGCCCCCACCCCCCTGGCCAGGGGCCTCCTGCCCCTGGAGTCCTCCCGCCTGGAGTGGGGGAGGGACAGGGGGCAGCAGGCCGGGCAGCCCGGAGGGGCCGCAAGGGAGGCGGGAGGGAGGACATAGGGAGGAGGTGGGGAATGGGCGGTCGGGGCACTCACTGTCCGGTCACGGTGGTCTCCAGCGGGCGGTCACAGGACAGGCAGTGGAAATGGGCCAGGAGCTGCCTGTGGGGATGGGACACGGAGGATGGGGACACAGGAGGATGGGGATACAGGAGGATGGGGATACAGGAGGATGGGGATACAGGAGGATGGGGACACAGGAGGATGGGGGATACAGGAGGATGGGGATACAGGAGGATGGGGACACGGAGGATGGGGACACGGAGGATGGGGACACGGAGGATTGGGATACAGGAGGATGGGGGATACAGGAGGATGGGGATACAGGAGGATGGGGACACAGGAGGATGGGGACACAGGAGGATGGGGACACAGGAGGATGGGGATACAGGAGGATGGGGATACAGGAGGATGGGGATACGGAGGATGGGGACACGGAGGATGGGGACACAGGAGGATGGGGGATACAGGAGGATGGGGATACAGGAGGATGGGGATACAGGAGGATGGGGACACAGGAGGATGGGGGATACAGGAGGATGGGGATACAGGAGGATGGGGACACAGGAGGATGGGGACACAGGAGGATGGGGATACAGGAGGATGGGGACACAGGAGGATGGGGACACAGGAGGATGGGGGATACAGGAGGATGGGGGATACAGGAGGATGGGGACACAGGAGGATGGGGACACAGGAGGATGGGGACACAGGAGGATGGGGGATACAGGAGGATGGGGACACAGGAGGATGGGGACACAGGAGGATGGGGACACGGAGGATGGGGACACAGGAGGATGGGGACACAGGAGGATGGGGGATACAGGAGGATGGGGGATACAGGAGGATGGGGATACAGGAGGATGGGGATACAGGAGGATGGGGACACAGGAGGATGGGGACACGGAGGATGGGGACACGGAGGATGGGGACACAGGAGGTTGGGACACGGAGGGTGAGGACATTCGAGGATGGGGACACACGACGGGGGGGACACAGAGGAGGGGACACGGAGGAGGGGACATACTCTCGAGGATGGGGGTGGAGTGTGGAGAGCCCGCCTCAGGCGGGCCGGAAGTTCGGCGCACCCCGCAGATCCCCGCTGGAGGCCCGCCCAGCCCCTGTTCCCCAGATTCCCTGCTCCCCGACGCCACTCTTGGTGAGGCTCCTGCACCCCTGTCCTCACCCCCGTGCCCTGAGGGCGCTCTGTGAGCCTCGGGCACCCCCTGGCGGCCGGCCGTGGAACTGCCGCGGGTCAGCAGGCCGTGGGCCAGGTCCCCCGGGGCCAGGTCCCCGGGGTGGGGCGCGCTCTCTCCTCTGGGGCCTAGAGCCTCAGCCTCACCCCCTCCCCCGCTTCCCACGGGGTGGCTCCGCCCCAAACGCCGGCCCTCCTGCTGCGCGGGCGGTGGGCGCTGGTCACCTGGGCCCGGCCCCCCCCCCCCTCACCGCCGCATGCCGGCCGCCTCGTCCGCCTGGTAGAGCGGGGAGCGCTCCTTGAGCTGCTTCCGCAGGGACTTCCAGCGGTCCTCCAGCAGCTGCTTCACGGGGTCCAGCTCCAGGCGGTCCAGCTGTAGGGGGGGCGGGGGGACGGGAGCCGTGAGCCTCAGGCCGCGGGGGGCTCTGCGGCCCGGGGACGGCCTCGCCTGGCCCGGGGCCCGCGCCCCGCGCCCGCACCTTGCTGTCCATCTCGCCGAGCAGCCGGTCCAGCATCTTCTGCCAGTCCCGCTCCTGCCCGCTCATCTTGGCCACCAGCTCCTGCATCATGTGGTTCAGCTGCTCCGTGGTGGCGTCGAACTGCACGCGGCTCACCTTGGCCTCCAGGGCACTCTTGTCGGCTTTCTGCCGGGGAGGGGGGCGGCTGCTGATGGGAGGGGGCCGTGGGGATGGGAGGGGGCGGCTGCTGACGGGAGGGGGCCGTGGGGATGGGAGGGGGCGGCTGCTGACGGGAGGGGGCCGTGGGGATGGGAGGGGGCGGCTGCTGACGGGAGGGGGCCGTGGGGATGGGAGGGGGCGGCTGCTGACGGGAGGGGGCCGTGGGGATGGGAGGGGGCGGCTGCTGACGGGAGGGGGCCGTGGGGATGGGAGGGGGCGGCTGCTGATGGGAGGGGGCCGTGGGGATGGGAGGGGGGCCGTGGGGATGGGAGGGGGCCGTGGGGATGGGAGGGGGGCCGTGGGGATGGGAGGGGGCCCGTGGGGATGGGAGGGGGGCCGTGGGGATGGGAGGGGGCCGTGGGGATGGGAGGGGGGCCGTGGGGATGGGAGGGGGGCCGTGGGGATGGGAGGGGGCCGTGGGGGATGGGAGGGGGGCCGTGGGGATGGGAGGGGGGCCGTGGGGATGGGAGAGAGCCGTGGCGGGCCCCCTGTGCTGTCAGCCCCACGCTGAGCGCCCCCCAACCCCCGGGCCCCCTCCACTCCCGGCCCTTACCACCCCGATCTCCATCTCCAGGTGCCCCCTGTTGGCCTTTTCCTTCTCCAGCTTCTCCAGGCCCTGGTACAGCACCTGGGAGGCCAGGGGAGAGTGAGGAGCCAGGAAGGGAGGGCAGGGGGGCTGGGGTCCCGCCCCGCCCGCCCCGCCCCCTCACTCACGTCGATGTCCTTCTGCTTCTGCCGGTGGTCGGCGATGAGGGTGCCGGTGATCTCGTTGAGCTTCTCGCAGTCGCCCTGCACCTGCAGGATGGCGCTCTGCACGTGGCCCAGCAGCTCCTCGTCCTGCGGGGGGGGGGGGGGGGGGCGGGCGCTCACCGTCCTGTGGCCCCGAAAACACCCCCCAGCCGGCCGGCGCGGCTCAGGGCCCGTCACTGACCTATGACCCCGGAGGTCACAGTCGGGTTCCGGTCAGGCCACAGGCCGGGTGGCGGGCTGGCCCCCAGTGCGGGCGTGCGGGAGGCAGCCCATCCACCACTCTCTCTCCCGGGCATTCCTCCCTGTCCCTCCCTCTCGGACACCAACACGTCAATACAAATACATTAAAAGCAAAACCAGCCGAAACCGGTGCGGCCCAGTGGACAGAGCGTCGGCCTGCGGACTGAAAGGTCCCGGGTTCGATTCCCGTCAAGGGCGTGTGCCTTGGCTGCGGGCACATCCCCAGGGAGGGGTGTGCAGGAGGCGGCTGATGGATGTTTCTCTCTCATCGACGTTTCTGATTTTCTGTCCCTCTCCCTTCCTCTCCGTGAAAAAATCAATTAAAAAATATTAAAAAAAAAAAAAACAAAACATCACCCAGCCACCGGGGAACCTCCACCTCGTCGGTTGTCTCCACAATGTCCCTCAGACAGCGGGGGGCTCCCTACTAGGTCTCTGTGACCCTCCCCGTCCCCCCTCTACCCCCCTTCCAGACCCCCCCCAGGGGACAGGAGCCTCAGCCCTGCCTCCTCGGGGGACCTGGCCGGCCAGTGGGGGTGACCAGCAGCGGTGACCAAGGCTCAGAGTGGTGAGCGGTCCCCGAGGGTCAGCGCGTGGGCTACAGCCCCCCGCCCGCCCCGGGCTGGAGCAGAAACCCCGGATCCAGGAGGCCCCCCCCCAGCAGGCCCCCCCTTTGGAGGGAAGCGGGAAGGGGCCTGGGAGGGAGAGTGGGTGCTTCCTGAGGCTGTGCCAGCGCCCCCACAGCCAGCTCTGCCTTCCCAGCGCCCGCCCGCCTCCCCGCACTCCTCGCCGCGCCTGCGGAGGGACGGGTCACCTGTCGCTGCAGCTTGGCCTTCTTGGAGGGCCGCGCGGCGGCCAGGCTGGTGACCATGCTCTGCAGCTGCTCGTAGCGCTGCACCAGCGTGCTGACCTGGTGGCTCAGGTCCAGGCTGCAGGCCGGGCACGTGGCCTTAGGGTCGATCTGGCCCGGCGAGAAGGAGATCGAGGTCTTCTTCGGGGTCATGCTCATGGTCAGCAGCGTGGACGACGAGGCCAGCATGTTCTCGATGATGGTCCTGAGCTTGTCCAGCTGCGTGCGGGCGCGAAGGCGGCGTGAGGGAGCGAGCGAGGCCCGGTCTCGCCTCCCCCCCGCCCCCCCTGAGCACGGAGGGAATGCAGGGGCAGCAGCTCCCAGAAGCCCCGGCCCCTCACCTGGTCCTGCAGGTAAAGCGAGGCCTCGGAGACCGAGTGCTCCATGTTGACCTTGCCCTGCTCCTGGCTGTCCCTCAGCTCCGACAGCTCCTTCTCGATGTCGTTCACGCTGATCCTGCGGCAGGAGAGACAGCCTGGCTTCCCGCCGGCCGGCCCGGCCCCCCCAGCCAGCCGGGCCCCCCCCCCAGCCAGCCGGGCCCCCCCCCCAGCCCGGGCCCCCCCCCGCCCGGCCCCCCCAGCCAGCCCAGCCCCCGGAGCCAGCCCAGCCCCAGTGCTGAGACCGGCCCGGCCGTCAGGGACGGAGGGGTTTGGACCGGGACCTGGGCCCAGGCTGGGCTAGGAGCCCGCAGCCCTGCCCACTGGGTGAGACCTGGCCTACAGAGAGGACCCCAGCCAGCACCCCCTTCCAGCTCCAATGGGACAGAACGAAGGAGGTTTGTTGGGGGGGGGGGGAGCGTGGGGATAATGCTTCCCAGTCCTGGTGCTGAGCTGTTTCCGGAACTTGGGGAACTCACACCAGCACCGAGAACTAGATGCGGCCACCGGAAGAGCAGACAGGACCCAGCCCCCCTGCCCCCCACACCCGCCCCTCCCCGCCCCTCCCCTGCCGGCATTTACCTGAGGAGCCCCAGCTGCAAGCCCAGCGGGCCGATGGCCAACTCCTTCCCCATTTCCGGGAGCCCCTCGCCCTCCAGGAACCTCTGTATCTTGTCCAGCTGCAAATCCAGGGGAGCGGCCGGTCAGGCGGCTCCTCTCCCTGCAGGTGCTCCGGCTGGAGCAGTCCCTCCTCCTGCCCTGACCTAATCCCACCGCCGACCTCCCTCTCTCCCTCCTCCCTTTATGACCTCCCTCCCTCCTCTCCCTCTCCCTCCCTCCCTCCTCTCCCTCTCTTTATGACCTCCCTCCCTCCTCTCCCTCTCCCTCCCTCCCTCCCTCCCTCCCTTTATGACCTCCCTCCCTCCTCTCCCTCCCTCCCTCCTCTCCCTCTCTTTATGACCTCCCTCCCTCCTCTCCCTCTCCCTCCCTTCCTCCTCTCCCTCTCTTTATGACCTCCCTCCCTCCTCTCCCTCTCCCTCCCTCCCTCCTCTCCCTCCCTTTATGACCTCCCTCCCTCCTCTCCCTCTCCCTCCCTCCCTCCTCTCCCTCCCTTTATGACCTCCCTCCCTCCTCTCCCTCCCTCCCGCCTCTCCCTCTCTTTATGACCTCCTTCCCTCCTCTCCCTCCCTCTCTCCCTCCTCTCCCTCTCCCTCCCTCCCTCCTCTCCCTCCTCCCTTTATGACCTCCTTCCCTCCTCTCCCTCTCCCTCCCTCCCTCCTCTCCCTCCCTTTATGACCTCCTTCCCTCCTCTCCCTCTCCCTCCCTCCCTCCTCTCCCTCTCCCTCCTCTCTTTATGACCTCCCTCCCTCCTCTCCCTCCCTCCCTCCTCTCCCTCTCCCTCCTCCCTTTATGACCTCCCTCCCTCCTCTCCCTCCCTCCCTCCTCTCCCTCTCTTTATGACCTCCTTCCCTCCTCTCCCTCTCCCTCCTCCCTTTATGATCTCCTTCCCTCCTCTCCCTCTCCCTCCTCCCTTTATGACCTCCCTCCCTCCTCTGCCTCCCCTCCCCTCCCCTCTCTCTGGAGACCGGCGGAGAAATGTCCTCGGTGAGGACAGACACAAACAGACAAATGACAACCCTGACCGCAGCCCCCACAGCCCGCCCCGCCCCCGCCCCGGGCTGCCCGGCTGATGGGCCTGACCCCCCCCCCCCAACCTCCATCCCCCCCCCCCCCCCGTGGCCCCGAGGGCAGGTTTTCCGTCGGGAAACGCCGGGAGCTCTGAGCCGCCTTTCCCGCCTGACGGGCGAGCCGGGCGCGGGAGCGCGGTGCCGCGGGGACAGGACTGGGCCCGGGCGCCAGGGCGGCCCCTCACCTTGGCCTTCTCCTGCCGCACCTCCTTGGTCAGGATCTTGATGGACTTCAGCTGCTCCTGCAGGTCCGGGGGGATGATCTTCTGGACTGCGGGGGGCGGGCGCTCAGAGGGCGGGGCTCCGACCCCTCCCACCCCCTTCCGGCCCTCACCCCCCCCCACAGGGACGCCAACCCGGAGAACACAGGCTGGGGGGGTGGCGGGAGGGGAAGAAAGGAGACGGGAGGGTCCGCGGCCCATTAAAAATCCACCAAAGGCGGCCCTGGCCGTGTGGCTCCGTGGACTGAAGGGTCCCGGGTTTGATTCCGGTCAGGGGCATGAATCTTGGTTGCGGGCAGATCCCCAGTGGGGGCTGTGCAGGAGGCAGCTGATCCATGTTTCTCATCGATGTGTCTGACTTTCTATCCCTCTCCCTTCCACTCTGTAACAAATCCATAAAATGTATTAAAAAGAGAGAGAGCCCAATGGCCCTCGGCGGATCAGAAGGCTCCCAGCCTCCGCTCTGGGAGAACCCGGAAGGGCTGAAAACAGACATGCTTTGTCGGGGGGTTCGGCCAGGGGGCGAGGCCGGGTCGGGGAAGGAAAGGGTGGAATCGGCCGAGGCCCCCCGCCCCGCCCCCCCCCCGCGGGCGGCACCCACCCATCAGCGCCAGCAGGTACTGGATCTTCTCCAGGTCGCTCTCGCCCGCCCGCTGCACGTCCAGCGTCTTCATGTTCTCCTTGAGCTCCGAGTAGAGGCCGATGAGCTCGCCCATCAGGCGGAACGTCTCCACGGCGATGGGGAAGCTGGGGGCCACCTTCTCCAGCGAGTCGAGTTTCTTCGGCTCCACGTCGGAACTCGGCTCTCGCGAGGACGTGCCCTCCACGTCCACGCTGGGGCCCTCGGGACTCGTGGTCGTCTGCGTGGAAGCCCGGTGCTGCTGCGGCTCCAAGTGTACCTGGACGTCTTGGTCCACACCCACGGGCTGGGGGCCGTGCGTGCCCGGGTACGGGTGGACGCGCGGGTCCTGGGCGAAGGGGGGCTGGACGTGGACGGAGGCCGCACGCTGGTCGCGCTCCTCTGGGGCAGGCGGCAACCAATGCTGCTGATCGGGGCGCAGGGGCGCCAGGCCCTCCTGGCCCACACGAGGCGATATCCAGCCTTCCCCGGGCGGGCGTGGTGGGCCCTGGCCATATTGGCCTCTGCCCGGGGGGGCCGCGCCGGGCTGATATTGGCGTGGAAAGCCGGGAGGCTCTATGCCCGGTGGTACCAAGCCTTGGTGGTCAGCACCGGGCTGCCTCAGATCGTGCGGGGCCACTCCGGGTTCCAATGCCTGAGCTGCGCCGGGCGGGACGAAACCTTGCTGATCGATTTCCGGCTGTATTAGACCGGGCGGATACGCACTGGGCTGGACCAGCGCCCGAGGATAGGCCCTGGGCTGCACCCACTCCGGTGCCGGGTAGGCACCAGGTTGAACCAAACCCGGCGGATGTGCCCCTGGCTGCACAAAACCCGGCGGATGTGCCCCTGGCTGCACAAAACCAGGCGGATGTGCCCCTGGCTGCACAAAACCCGGCGGATGTGCCCCTGGCTGCACAAAACCAGGCGGATGTGCCCCTGGCTGTACCAAGTCACGCTGATCAACTCCGGCTGGGACCAAACTGGGCTGACCTGCGCCGGGTGGGACCAAACTGTACTGGTCCATTCCGGGTGGGACCAAACCGTACTGGTCCATTCCGGGTTGGACCAAACCAGGCTGGCCTGCACCAGGCGGACCTGCTCCAGGTTGGACTAGCCCAGGCGGGCCTGCCACACCAGGCTGCACGAAACCTTGTGCGTATGCGCCAGGTTGAGCGAAACTGTACGGATATGCACCCGGCTGTCCAAAACCGGGGGGATATGCACCCGGCTGGACCACACCAGGCTGCTCAGCTCCAGGTGGGGCCACACCAGGCTGTCCGAAACCTTGCTGATCTTTAAAATGCGGAGCCAATGCTTGTTGATCCGTGCCAAACGTGGGAAACCCTTGCTGATCCATGCTAGGAGGCCTCACACCCCGCTGGTCCGTTGCAGGCCGCTCCATGCCCTGCGGGCCTGGGCCGGGAAATCCCATGCCGTACGGCGGCCCCGGCTGAGCCGCCCCAGGCAGCTCCAGTCCTTGCTGGTCTCTGGCAGGCACCATGTCCTGCTGCCCCATGCCAGGCGGCATCGGAGCCGTCTGACGCATGCTGAAGGGTAGGCCGTACGGGTAAGCGGCGGGAGGCTGAGACTCAGGCTGATCCAGGCCAGGGGGGCCCGGCCCACGTTGCTCCGGCCTTGTGTACATGGCGGGACCCGGGGTGGGGGTCATCCCCCCACGAGCATCCGAAGGGCTGCGGTGACGCTGGTCCCCGGGGAAGTCCTGCTGGACCGAGCCAGTGCGCGAGTCTCGTTCGTCTCTTCTCGGATGTGGGGTGCCGGGCCGCTCTCTAGCTTCGCCTCTGAATTGGGCCGCGGGGGGGTGATAGGGTTCTCTGTCAGAGGCCGAGGACGGTCTTTGTTCCCTGTCAGGGAACCCTCCCGAGGGGTGTCTTGGGCCGCTGGGTCTCTGCGGGGTCTGTTCGGGGCCGAAGCCACCAGGGGAGTCCAGAGCCTGGTCGGCACTGGAGGTGGTGCTCGGAGTCATGTCCGGCTCCTGCGAGGGGGACACTTTCCCTTTGCGCTTTCCCGGCATCGGCTCCATGCCCTGGGAGAAGAGGGAGGGAGGAAGCAGAGACACGAGTCAACATTGTCGTAAGGCTCGGAGGGGAGGGAAGCTGGGGTGTCTGAGTAGGATAGCTTAAGGCCCTTCAGGGGAGAATACTCTGTGGGCCCCCAAACTAAGCTGGACACCGAGAGAATTTGGCTTTTTTTTTTTTTTAATCCTCACCCCAGGATATGTGGATATGTTTATTGATTTTTTTCCCCAAAAGTTATATTTTATTGATGTTTTTTACAGAGAGGAAGGGAGAGGGATAGAGAGTCAGAAACATCGATGAGAGAGAAACATGGATCAGCTGCCTCTTGCACACCCCCCACTGGGGATGTGCCCGCAACCAAGGTACATGCCCTTGACCGGAATCGAACCTGGGACCCTTCAGCCCGCAGGCTGATGCTCTGCTCACTGAGCCAAACCAGTTTCGGCTATTTATTGATTTGAGGGGGGGGGGAGAGAGAGAGAAAGATAGAGAGAGAGAGAGAGAGAGAGAGAGAAGGAGAGAGAGAGAGAGAGAAAGATAGAGAGAGAGAGAGAGAAAGATAGAGAGAGAGAGAGAGAGAGAAGGAGAGAGAGAGAGAGAGAGAGAGAGAAAGATAGGGAGAGAGAGAGAGAGAGAAGGAGAGAGAGAGAGAAAGAGAGAGAGAAAGAGAGAGAGAGAGAGAGAGAGAGAGAGAGAGAGAGAGAGAGAGGAACATCAATTGGTTGCCTCCCCTCCCATGGGTGCCCTGACCCGGACTCGAACCCACCAGCCAGGGCAGAATCTGACGCCCTGGAAGTAAGGTCTCCAGGTTGTTGGGAATCTGCAGTTTGCAGACGGCGTCACACTACGTAACGTTCCTGACAGGAGACGGGGGGCTCGGCCAGAGTGACTCCGCTGGGTGGCACCGGCCAGCGCACCGGGCCTCCGGTTTGACCCCGGGCAGGACACAGACCGGTTTGGTAAAGACAGGGCTGCCCTGGAAACTGCGACCACGCTCGCTCTCGCAGCGGCCACAGACAAAGCGCACGAGCGCGTCCAGGCCGGCGCGGCTCAGCGGACAGGGCGCCCGCCTGCGGGCTGAAGGGTCCCGGGCTCGACTCCGGTTACGGCACAGGCCCGGTTGCAGGCTTGATCCCTGATGGGGGCCGCGCAGGAGAAAGTCAACCAATGATTCTCTCTCCTCATCGGTGTTTCTATCTTCCTCTCCTCCCTTCCTCTCGGAAATCAATAAAAAAAAAATTTTTTAAAGGAAAAGAGCATGAGTAATTTATTTATTTACTACAGGCCCGGTGCACGAATTCGTGCACGGGTGGGGTCCAGCCAGAGCACCCTGATTGGGCCCTATCGGGCTGGGCTGGCCTGGGGGAGGGGCCACAGGCAGTTGGTGGAACCCCCTCAGCTGGAGGGGCCAATTTGCATATTAACGTTTTATTATATAGCATTCTTAAAGTATATTTTTATTGACTCCAGAAAGGAAGGAAGAGGGAGAGAGAAACATCAACGATGACAATGATGGGCTGCCTCCCGCACACCCTCCACCAGGGCTCAAGCCCCCAACCCAGGCATGTGCCCTCGACTGGAATCGAACCCGGGACCCTGTGGTCCGCCGGCCGACGCTCTGTCCACGGAGCCACGCCGGCCAGGGCGGAGTAACTCGGTAAGTTTAAAATCTGTCCTGGCTGGATGGCTTCCTTGGTTGACGCATAGTCCCCAGGACCCGAGGTTTCGGGTTCGATTCCTGGCCAGGGCACACGCAGGAAGCAACCAATGAGTGCATGAATGGGTAGAACAACTAATCAATATCTTCCTCTCTCTCTCTCAAGTCAACTAAAAAGAAATATGAAATATGCCCCGCTGGGTGTGGCTCAGCGTTTGAGCGTTGACCCAAGAGCCGAGAGGTCATTGGTTTGATCCCCAGGCAGGGCCCATGCCCGGGTCTCGGGCTGATCGACGCTTCTCTCTCATCACCGATGGCTCCCCCTCCCTCCTCTCTCTGAAATCAAAATAAATATATTTTTTAGAAAGAATTGTCGTCACCGCCCACCTGCCAAGACCCATAACAGACCTTAACAACGCCTGGTGCCGACACCCCCGTCGCACACGTATGTGGAAGGGGCTCACCAGCAATGCGAGGGAGGCTGGTGTCTGGGTGTGGGATTTTCTCACCCGGGCACAGTGAGCCTGCACGGCTATGCCCGGCCTGCCACGCCCGCCCTGCCACCTGAGCTTATCCCTCTTGCTTCTCAAAATCTCAGCGTTTCTGCTGATTCTCATTTGCTCCTGGAGCCGTTCAGGATGACGAGCAACTCTCAGAACACCCACACGCTCCGGGCTCGGGGGGGGGGGGGGGGGAGGCGAGAAACTGGCTCCGGGCTCACACGGATGCTTACTCACACGACTGGCACCCTTCTGCTGGCTGGCGTGCTCACTCCGGGCATACCATGCGGCAGCGGTGAAACAGCTTGCACCTTTTTTGGGGGGCTGAGGGGGGTGTAATCCTCACCTGTAGAGGGCCGGCCCCCAGGGAAGGCACCTGAGCATTCTTTACATCAGCGTCAGCTGAATCCGAGGCGCCAGGCAGAGCATCCACCAAGAAGGCTGGGTGTGTGATCAGTACTGACTCTGAACTTGCTCCAGGTGTCAGGGGGAGGGCCTTGAATGTAGATTTAACGGAGCCCCGGGAATGAGGGAATGAGTGGGGCCTGGGCCTACTGGACCTACTGTGTGCTCAATCCTGTGAGAGACCCTGATGGGGGAGAAGGCAATCTTCTGGACCTACTTTGTGCTCACAGCTGTGATAGACCCTGAAAGACCTTGATGGGGGAGAGAGCAATCCTGTGGACCTACTGTGTGTTCACCCCTACGATACACCCTGATAGACCCTGATGCGGGGTCTGGGCCTGGGCCCACTTAAGCTCCTTTGATTTTAGGTATTTTCATGCGAAACCCCTTTCTGTTTTAGTATAAATAAACCCACTGCGTTTGGGTCAGGGTTCCCTGTCTCTCCACCAGAGAGCAGAGATTCCACCCGGCCCCAGCTTTATTTCTACTTCTGCATCGACTGTTCTTCTCTATTCTTTCTCAACCCCCAGCTCCTCTCCTCAGTAACCGGACCCTACTCTTCTCTCCACGTTGGACGTGGCGAGGAGAGAAAACACCATTTCCTGAGGATATTTCCCAGTGGTTTCCAGAGGGAGCGGGAGAGAGGGAGACACGGAGAGCAATAGCGAGGTGAGACCAAACACCGATGGGTTGTCTCCTGCAGCAGCCCTGATCAGGGCCTGGGCCGGGAGGAGCCTGCCACCAAGGGACACGCCCGGGACCCGCAATTGAACCGGGGACCCTTCAGTCTGAGAGCCAGCGTTCTATCCGCTGAGCCAAACTGGGGGGGGGGGGGGGGGGGGGGGGCAGACAGCCCGAACTGGAAACAGCGACATGTCACCGTCTAGTCACTGCCGTACACCTGAGACGCGTACTGTACGGCAACGGGACCGACGAGTCTAAAACACATGCTGTTTAAACAGTGAAAGCAGACGCCACGCCTCTGTTTGCAGGCTCCCCTTCCAGCGCTTTCCTCCAAAGATGGGCCCAGAATTCAGAAAACGGTCTTGGGGACTAGCAGGGTGTCTCTTGTATCCAGTCAGTACTTGTTGCACCCCAGACGGCCACTTGGTGGCGCCCAAGGGCCCCCTCTCTCCACCTCGCGTGTGGGTCTGCATGTCCCCCCAACCCTTCAGTGAGGAACCCAGATGCACAAAGCGAGGGGGCGGGGGCAGGGTCAGGACCGGACGGACAGCTGAGCCCTGCCTGGTGCCGCTCAGTGGGCAGAGTCTCGGGTTCAATTCCCGGTCGTAACACACACCCAGCTTGCAGGTTCAGTCCCCGGTTGGGGCCCGTACAGACCAACAGCTTGTTTCTCTCACATCGACGTGTCTCTCTCTCTCTCTCTCCCTCCCCCCGCCCCCCTCTCTCTCCATCCCTCTCTTTCTAGAATCAACAGAAAACATCGAGTGAGAATTTTAAAAAAACAAAAAACAGGCCCTGACCAGTTTGGCTCAGTGGATAGTGCGTCGGCCTGCGGACTGAGGGGTCCCGGGTTCGATTCCGGTCAAGGGCATGTTAACTCGGTTGTGGGCGCATCCCCAGCGTGGGGTGTGCAGGAGGCAGCTGACCGATGTCTCTCTCTCATCGATGTTTCTGACTCTCTATCCCTCTCCCTTCTCCTCTGTAAAAAATCAATTAAAATATATCTTAAAATAAAAAACAAAAAACAGAGGTGGGGGTAGGCAGCAGATCCTTGCCCCTGAAGGCCATGAGCAAATGCCCCTCCTGTTCAGAGAAGTGAGGTTGGGGGTTCAAGCACAAGTTGGCTACCCCGTGCCGTCTCAGAACAGACAGGCTCCGGGACTGGGGGCGGGGGGCTCCCCTGAGTGTAAAAGGCACCGTCGGGCAGGGGCCCTGGAAGAGGCTGCGTTTCCAGGGGTGCTCGCCGCCTGTGTCCCCAACAGTGAAGGGGCGGGGCATTCCGGGGCAGACAGGACAGGTGCCCCTGTCCATCCAGCCGGCCGCCGGCCCCGCCACAGGCCCCGGGCCACCGGAGGCAGGCGGACCCCCCTCTCCCCTGCGCTGCGACGGGCCTCTAACCCGGAGCCGCACCACGCGAGGCGCCCGGTGCTGCCGTCTCCGGGAAGGAGCCCTGCGGGGTGTGCACGCGTGTGCAGGCCACACGGAGCGCCTGGTTATAAGCCTGGGCGGAGAGTTGGAATACCCGTAACCGGGGCCTGAAGTTAATGGTGAGCGCCCACAGGACAGAACCCTGTGTGATGGTCAGAAGGGAGAGCCGGCCGGTGTGGCTCAGTGGATTGAGCATTGTCCCGGGGGCCCAGGGGTCTCTGGCTGGATTCCCAGTCAGGGCACACGCCTGGGTTTCAGGCTCAATTCCCAATAAGGGGCATCGGGAGGCAGCCAATGGATGATGTTCTTCCTCATCAATGTTTCTCTCTACCCCTCTCCCTTTCCCTCTAAAAATACATACATACATACATCCTGTCTAATAAAAGAATAATAGGCAGATTGACCATCACTCCAACACACAAGAGGGCTGCCCCCATGTGGTCAAAGATCCTGCCCCCATGTGGACACAAGGTGGCCACCACAAGATGGCCAGCAGGGGAGGGCCATTGGGAGGTTCCAGGACTGCCAGGGAGGGCAGTTGTGGGCGATCAGGCCAGCAGGGGAGGGCAGTTGGGGATGATGAAGCCTGCAGGGGAAGGCAGTTAGGGGTGACCAGGCCGGCAGAGGAGGGAAGTTGGGGGCAAATGGGCTGGCAGGGGAGCAGTTAGACATCAATTAGGCTGGGAGGGTAGTGGTTAGCGGGTGATGAGGCTGGCAGGCAGAAGCGGTTAAGGGCAATCAGGGAGGCAGGCAGGCGAGCAGTTTGGAGCCAGCAGTCCTGGATTGTAGGAGGATGTCTGGTAGGATCGGGCCTAAACGGGCAGTCAGACATTCCTCAAGGGGTCCCAGATTGGAGAGGGTGCAGGCTGGGCGGAGGGACACCCGCCCCTCCCCCCTCCCCCAGTGCATGAATTTCGTGCACCGGGCCTCTAGTACATACATAAAAAGGGAGAGATGCAGGGAGCCCACCGAGCCCGCTGCCCAGCCCCTGCCCACGTGGGCACCACCTGTGAGGCCTTCCAGCCGTCAGTAATCGCCTGCTCCAGCTCCTCCCAGGTGACCATGGTGACTTCGTCTCCGCGGGGCATCATCTTCCGGGAGAAGGGTTCCTGAGGGCACAGATCACATGGGCGCGCCCGCGTGCACACCCCCAGCCGAATCCCCGGCGGTCTTAGAGACCGAGCTGAGCTCCCAGGGCCAGCGGCTCCTTCCACAGCCCTGGCCTCAAGGAGGAGTCCCTGGGCCCTGAGGGAGCTGGCTCCCTGCCCCCCGTGGACCCTGAGGGAGCACTGGGCAGCCATGGAAAAGACCCCCTTCTGGCCGGGGCAGCGCCCGAAAGGCAGAGCGAGCACCCATCACCCCAGCTCGGAGGGACACAGGCATCGGGGCCGAGGTCTGGGGGAGCCCGAGAGACGGGGCCAGGCTGCCGGCGCCCCTCCTCCCCCGCCCCCTCGCCGGGCCCTCTCAGAACCGGCGGACGTTACCAGGAACTCTTCCCGGCTTTTCACCATCTTCTCCACTTCCTCAACCCGCTGCAGGAGCTCCTGGAAGAAGAGGTCAGAGGTGGCGGTCAGAGCATGCGCTCCTGCACCCCACCCCACCCCCACGATCCTGGCAGGGGGGAGGAGCGAGGTGTGTGGCTCTCAGAGGAGCAGAGGGCAGACAGAGGTGGGTAAGCCAACAAGAACGGGACGTGGGGTGGGGCAGGTGGGAGTGGGGACAGATGTGCCAGGAGCCACTGCCAACGCTGGGATGGGACCCACTGCCGACAAACCGCTGAGGGGACACCGCCTCCCACGGACGAGGGGGTGGCTACGTCGTTCAAAAGCAGACGGCCGCCCATCCTACCTGGCGTGGCTCAGGGGATAGAGCGCCGGCCTGCGGACTGAAGGGTCCCAGGCTGGGTCCCCGGCAAAGGGCATGTGCCCGGGTGTGGGCTCCACTCCCCCCCCCCCCGTAGGGTGTAGAGAGCGAGCGGCTACAGCGTCTGAATGGGTTCAAGCCTCCGACTAATGAGAGGACACGGGCTAATGAGAAAGCCACGTGCAAGTCCTAGCGTGGAGGGCAAAGACCTCCCCGCACAGGCACAGCCGAAGGCGATGGCTGTGAGCTTGACCTTGTGGTCCGAACCTGGGATCCCAGTGACATGGGCTGCGGGGGGTGCAGCAAGTAAACAAAGCCCGATCAGGTGCATGTAGCTGAGTGGACTCGAAGCCCGCCCTCGAGAACCTTGTGACCACGCCCTCACTTTGCCTCCTGGAATCTGGCTATAAAATAAAGACCCGGCTTGCAGGCTGTGGGCTGTCTCTCCGTCAGAGAGGGCAGCATCCCTCCTAGCCCCAGCTTTATTCTCTTGTCTGTCTTCTCCGTCCCTCACTGCCCCCTCTCAGGTTCGCCCCTGGGTGTGCAGGAGGCAGCCCATCCATGATTCTCTCTCATCACGGGTGTTCCTTTCCCTTCCTCTCTGAAACCAATAAGAGAAAGAAATCCTTTAAATCAACAAACAAAAGCAAATTGCTGAAACGTGTAACTTCGGCAAACCGCCATCATCTAAGAATCTAAGAGTACATAAAAAAGCCTTTTGCCGAGACTGGTTTGGCTCAGTGGATAGAGCGTCGGCCTGTGGACTGAAAGGTCCCAGGTTTGATTCCGGTCAAGGGCATGTACCTTGGCTGTGGGCACATCCCCAGTAGGAGATGTGCAAGAGGCAGCTGATCAATGTTTCTGACTTTCTATCCCTCTCCCTTCCGCTCTGTAAAAAAATCAATAAAATATATTTTTAAATAAATAAATAAATAAATAAATAAATAAATAAATAAATAAATAAAATAAAATAAAATAAAATAAAATCGCCTTTTCTCTAAACACCAAAACCCTAAAAACACCATTTTCAAAAGCAAAGCTTTTGTCCTAGTGGGTTCGGCTCAGTGGATGGAGCTAAGGGTCCCGGGTTCAATTCTGGTCAAGGAGGGCATGTTCCTGGGTTGTAGGCTCCTCCCCTGCCCTGGCCCCGGTACAGGCTTGTGCAGAAGGCAACCAATTGATGTGTTTTTCTTTTTCTTTTTCTTTTTAAAATATATTTTATTGATTTTTTACAGAACGGAAGGGAGAGGGATAGAAAGTCAGAAACATCGATGAGAGAGAACATCCATCAGCTGCCTCTTGCACGCCCCCTACTGGGGATGCGCCCGCAGCCAAGGTACGTGCCCTTGACCGGAATCGAACCCGAGACCCTTCAGTCCGCAGGCCGACGCTCTATCCACTGAGCCACACCAGTCTCGGCCAATTGATGTGTTTTTCTCAAACACATTGTTTTTCTATGGTTTTCCCATTTTCTTCCACTCTCCCTAAAATGAATGAATGAATGAATGAATGAAAAAACATCCTGGGGTGAGGATCAACAAAAAACAACAGCCAAGCTTTCCAGCCAGCATGGCTCAGCCTGTGAACCAGTTGGCTACAGTTCTGTCCGGCTCACACGTGTGCATTCCTGGTGTGTGTGGGGGGGGCTGCAGGAGGCAGCTGATCAATGATTTTTAAAATATATATTTTATTAATCCTTTACAGAGAGGAAGGGAGAGGGACAGAAAGCTAGAAACATCGATGAGAGAGAAACATCGATCAGCTGCCTCTTGCACGCCCCCTACTAGGGATGTGCCCCCAGCCAAGGTACATGCCCTTGACCCTTCAGCCCACAGGCCGCCGCTCCACCCACTGAGCCACACTGGTTTCTGTTCAATGATTCTTTCTCATCATTGATGTTTCTCTCCATTCCTCTTTGTAATCAATAAAAATATATATTAAAATTATTAAATATTATTTTTTTATTTTTTAAAAATATATTTTATTGATTTTTTACAGAGAGGAAGGGAGAGGGATAGAAAGTCAGAAACATCGATGAGAGAGAGACATCGATCAGCTGCCTCTTGCACGCCCCCTACTGGGGATGTGCCTGCAGCCAAGGTACATGCCCTTGAGCGGAATCGAACCCGGGACCCTTCAGTCTGCAGTCTGACGCTCTATCCACTGAGCCAAACCGGTCTCGGCAATATTATTTTTTAAAAGCAAAGCTTCCCACAACAAAAGTGAGCACCGCTGGGGCCGGAGTCTCAAGGCTGGGCGGAAGCCCCCGCCCCCCCGAGCCTGGGTCCCCCGGCTGGCCCTTTGCGCCCTCACTGCCCTCCGCCTGTCCGGGGCGGCCCGTGGTCAGCCTGGTCCCCTCCGGAGGCAGGAGCCCTGCCTGGAACCGCGGCTGGGAAGGGCCTGTGCGGTCGCTCCGAGGGGAAGCGCTGCTGCGCCTACGGTTGGGCGCTGGGGGGCGCAAGGGGGTGACCCCAGAACTCTCTCCAAACCTGACCCCTCTTCTGGAGCTGACCTTTGTCTCTGGGGTCCCACCACCTTGTGTCTTTGTGAGGCCTCCCCCGAGGACATTTCCCCATTGATCGTTAGGGAGAGTGGGCGGGAGAGGACACACCGCGGCACCTGCCCTCGACGGGAACTGAACCTGGGACCCTTCAGTGCGAGGGCCGACGCTCCCTCCGCTGAGCCACACCGTCCTCCCTCCGGGTGGCTTCGGGGTCCCTGGAGGTCTGATGAGCGGGGTGGGGGGGGCGAGCCTCCCTGGCGAAGGGACCGGGAAGGGGGCTGCGCGAGACGGGGTGGGGCCCCCGCCGCCCTCACCGTCGGGTCGAACTCCGGGGCCTCCCGTGCCCTTTCCTGGACTTCCTTCAAAGCTTGCATCTCGTCCATGAGGTTCTGGAGGATCTCCATGATCTGCAAGGCGACGGGGGGCCACAGGGCGGGGCTGCGCAGAGGCCTGGCACCGCCCCCTCCCGCCCCTTCCTCCCCCCGCCCCTCCCTGCCCGGCCCCCCGCGTGCTGGCTGTCTGGGGCGCCATTAGGGTTCAGCTCCAGCCCGAGCCGGAGAGCGGGACGGAGGAGCCCGGCGGGCCTCACCTGGGGACCTTCCTTCCACAACTTCATTAACCCTCGCGCCTTCTCCGGCGCCAGCTTGGCCACCCCGGCCGCGGGCATCCCCGGAGGGGGCGGTGCCGCCCCCGGCGCAGGCAAGAGCAACTCCGGCACGGGCCTGGGCGCGCCCGCCTTTGTCGCCTCCTGCTTCGCCTTGCCCATCTCGGCCACCAGCTTGCCCAGCCCCGGCACTTGCTTGGGCTTCGGAAGCGCACCCCTCTTGGAGATGGGTGGGCCCCTCTCGGTGGTGGACACGCCCCTCTCAGTCGTAGGCGTAGGCGCGCCCCTGTCGGTGGTGGGCGCGCCCCTGTCGGTGGTGGGCGCGCCTCCGTCGGGCGTGGGCGCGCCTCCGTCGGGCGTGGGCGCGCCCCCGACGGGCGTGGGCGCGCCCCTCTCGGTGACGGATGTGTCCCCGTCGGGCGTGGGCGCGCCCCTCTCGGTGACGGATGTGTCCCCGTCGGGCGTGGGCGCGCCCCTCTCGGCGATGGATGGGCCCTCCTCGGCGATGGATGGGCCCCTCTCGGTGGTGGGCCCGCCCCTGTCGGTGACGGATGGGGCCCTCTCGGTCGTGGGCGCGCCCCTGTCGGCGATGGAGGCGCCCCTGTCGGTGACGGATGGTGCCCTCTCGGTTGTGGGCGCGCCCCTGTCGGCGATGGAGGCGCCCCTGTCGGTGACGGATGGGGCCCTCTCGGTCGTGGGCGCGCCCCTCTCAGCGGTAGATGCGCCCCTCGAGGCCCTGGGCGTGCCCTTCGCGGTCGTAAGCGCACCCCTATCGGAGACGGATGCGCCCCTCTCTGCGATGGATGCGCCCCTGTCGGCGATGGATGCGCCCCTCTGGGTGGTGGGCGCGCCCCTGTCCGCGATGGATTCGCCCCTCTGGGTGGTGAGCGCGCCCGGCTCGGGGAAGAGGGAGCCCCTCTCAGCCATGAGCGAGGTCTGCTCAGCACCCACCCCCTCGGTCAAGCCGAAGGCCCTCGCCTGCTCTTCCAGCCACTGGGGGGTCTCGGTGTCGAGGCCGCCGACCATCGCGGTGAAGTACTGCATGTGGGACAGGATGGTCTGCACCTGGCTGTCCATGGTCCTCAGCTGCCGGTCCAGGTCCTGCACCTGCCCGCCCAGGTCCTGCACCTGCCCGCCCAGCCCCTTCACCTGGCTCTCCAGCACCTGGGACGGGACCCTGGTCACGCTGGGCCTGCGCTTCTCCTTAGACACGACGATCTGCGGGGTGCTGAGCGAGCCCCGCGGGGTGCTGAGCGAGAGCCGCAGGGCATCCGAGAGCCTCCGCTCGGGCCACAGGGGCTGGTAGTCCACCCGCGTGTCCTGCATGTTGAGGCTCTTGAGCAGCCCCACGAGGAGCGCGTGCAGCGCATTGAAGTTCACGGCCCCCACCTCGGGGGTGCCGATGGCCAGGTCGGCCAGCTCCCGGAGGGAGACCGTGTTCGCCGCCGCGGGCGGCATCGTGGGCAGCCTCAGGGGCGCGCGGCTTCTGCAGCCAGACGGTTGGCCGTGCCCCGCTCACTGCTCGCCGCGCCTCTGCCTCCGAGGGGTCCCGGGGCGCCCTGGCCCCGGGCCCGGCCGCACTGGACGCCGGTCACCATCTGCAGCCGGCCTGGGGCACCGGGAGGAGCGCTCACCGCCAACCGTCCGCCGTCAGGCCGTCTCTGCGGGAGCCGGGCCGCCTCCCCTGGGGAGGGTGTCGGCGGACGTTTGGAACGCGCGGTGGGGGGCCGGCCCCGGTGCGTGGCTCGGCGCGCGGAAGAGCGCATGCGCGGCGCTGAGGGGTGAGGAGTGCGCGGCTCGCCGGGACCTGTCGGGACCCACCACGCACTAGGGGAGCCTTTCTGGGAATCCGGGGACTTGGTTGGCCACGCCCAGAGGCGCCCAAGGAAAGGGGGCTCGGGGAGCACACACCGCGGTTTGGGGCGGGGAGGCCCCTCAGGCTCACCCTCACAGCAGCCTCTCTCAGCCCAGAAAGGCCCAGGACTCACTCATCTGGAGCCCACGAAGGCATCCTAGCCTTATGCCTAGGACAGTGGTGGGCAAACTGCGGCTCGCGAGCCACATGCGCCTCTTTGGCCCCTTGAGTGTGGCTCTTCCACAAAATACCGCCGCCAGGGCGAGTCTATGTTGAAGAAGTGGCGTTAGAAGAAGTTTAAGTTGAAACATTTTAGCTCTCAAAAGAAATTCCAATCATTGTACGGTGGTATTTGGCTCTGCTGACTCATGAGTTTGCCGACCACTGTCCTAGTTCAATAATCCATGCTCAACCACTGAGCAGCACCGGCCGGCTTGGTTTCATTTCCATCCGAGAGCCGGTGTCATGCCAGGCACATGAGGGCTTTCTAAGTGGCAGTGGAAGGGCATATTCTGATATCCCTCCTTCCGGTCCCGGGAATACCCGCTGCCTCGGCTTCCACTGCGTGCGCCACTGGGGGAACGTTAAATGGAGGCGTAAGTGGAATTTGGTTGGAAGGACCTTTGCTTTCAGCTCCAAACCGCTTTATGCTGCAGACGACACAGTCTGAAGGGAGGGACGAGTCTGCCTGAGCTCGGACCCAGGCTCCTGAGGAAGTCTGTGGCTCTTCCTCCACCCATGCTCACCTCACAGGCAAGTTCTTTGCTTAAAAAGCCCTCCCCCCTCCCCCGCCTGGTGACAGGGCAGCCGGTTAAAATGCAAAAATGCATGCGTGAGAAGCTAATGGGCTGCCTTGCCTGCGGGCGGGAACTTTTCTAGTCCTTAGGAAAGAGATAAAACAGTCGGCGGGGCTCAGTGGCTGAGCGTCAACCTAGGAACCAGGTCAGGGTTCGATTCCCGGTCAGCACAGGCCCGGGTGATGGGCTCCCCAGTGGGGAACGTGCAGGAGGCAGCCGATCAAGGATAGTCTTTTGTCGTTGGTGTTTCTCTCTCCCTGCCTCTCTGAAATACTATACAGATGTTAAAAAGTCAACCAAACTTCCCTGCAGAGAAACACAACTGTACAAAGTGTGCAAACTGGCCTTTATTGTCTCCGGGGAACCACCAGACCCCACAGCAATTCCTGGTCACGGCGGGCAGCACCCCCCTTCCCAGCCCCGACCCGGGTGGACCAGAGGGTGGAGAGAGTGCCATCCTGCAGGGAGGTCTCCCCACAAATGGCTGTCGGTCAGGGTTCTGGTTGTGTCATTAAATGTTGGGTAGAAAGGCCGAGTGCAGTCCTGGGACGCAATCCCCAGTGTCACCTGCCCCTGGGAAACTACAATCAGTTCTGTCTTACAAACTTAGATCGGAACCACCTCGCTCATCAAGGATTTTACTCCAACGGGGAGGAAGGACAGGACCTGCGGGAGACTCTGCCTGGACCGGGACTGGGACCCCCACGGACCCCACCCCTAATCTCCTGCAGAGTCTGGACCAAGTGAGTCGCCAGGAGGCACAGTGGGTGGCTGAGCGATGGCGTGGGGAGACCAGCCAGGCAAGGGAGCCTCTCAGTAGCCAAGGCACCCCCCAGAGAGGGCCTCTCTGACCCGCGTCCTTGCCGGGGAGCAGCACTGGCCTGCCCGGTGCTCACAGGTGCAGGCACAGCAGCCCCCCGGGAGAGGGCACCTCTCCAGAAGGTTCCCTGGGGCGGGACGATGGATGACACAGAGCCAGGCGCTCGGCTTCCCTCCCCGGCTGAACACGAACACGCACCCCCTGTGGCTGCACAGGGAATGACCGTTCCAGAGTGAAACCGCTCCGCCGAGTCTCCCGACACCACCGGGCTCGGGGCCTGCTCGGGAACGAGCGGGAACGCTCCGTGAAGGAACGGGTCGGTGAGGACGCACAGTTAAGGCCATTTATCCATCAGCGTTGTCTCCCTCTCGCCCACCTTAATGCCTCCCGCCGACCAAACCTGGCGGGAGAGACGCTCGGACTCCCCCGAGAGGAGACACCATGTCCAAAATGATGGCCCCCTCCCCGGAGTCCCGGGTCCAGGCCACTGTGGGCTAGTCGTCCACAGTGATGTTCCGGAAGAGGTAGGCCATGGACTCCCCGTTGTGGATCCTGCGGATGGCCTCCGACAGGATCAGGCTGATGTCCACCGTCTTGATCTTGGGGCACTGCAGCTTCTGCACCTCGTGCGGGACAGTGTTGGTCACCACCACCTGGCCGTGGAGCAACGGGAACAAGACGGTCACTCGGAAACGTTCACCCAACTCGTGTCCCCAGCCCGAGTCCCAGCCACAAAACCTTAGTCCGCCCGCTCTGGTGTTTACAACTAGGCCCGGGGTCGGCAAACTGTGGCTCTCGAGCCACACGGGGCTCTTTGGACCCTGGAGTGTGGCTCTTCCACAAAACACCACGGCCTGGGCGAGTCTACGTTGAAGTGGCGTTAGGAGAAGTTTAAGTTAGAAAAAGGTGGCTCTCCAGAGAACCTTCGATCGCTGTCCTGCTGGCATTTGGCTCTGCTGACCCGTGAGTTTGCCCACCCCGGACGAGACTGGTCTCGCACAGGGAGGGTCTCGTGGTTCCGAGCACGAGGTTCTGAGCGCCCCGGTCTTGCGCGCAGGAGTGTCGGGGGGAGCCCTGCGCTGCACAGAGAAACGCTACTGGGCACCAAAGCGCCCGGAAGCACGAGCTACACCGAGTTCGCAGACGCTGGCCGGACAGGCCTCTGGAGGGCAGCACCCGAGTCCCGTCCTTACTCGCAGAGGCCTGGACCCGCGCTAAGTGCTCCGCCCAGACACACAGACCTCATCGATGGAGGACTCCTCGATCAGGCGGGGGGCCTCCGCCGACAGGATGCCGTGCGTGGCCATGACGTAGATCTTGTAAGCGCCCCGCTCTTTCAGGATCTCTGCAGCAGCGACGAAGCTTTCCACATCATCGATGATGTCGTCCTGAGGAGAGACGGGGGAAGGAGCTCCTGGCCCCGCCGGAGACACTCTGCCCTTCCCTGCGCCCGGTCCAGGGGACGGGGAGTCACCAGAGAGCCAGCCCCGGGCAGAGGTCGCACGCCCGCCACGGCAACAGGACTGCCGACTGCACTTGGTGCGGCTGTCGGTGCCGAGAGCAACAGCGCCTCACAGTCACATGTGACTTTTACAGCGGAGCTTCCGTCCCTAGGGCTCATTCCCTGTGTCAAATGTCAGCCCAGCCCTACAGAGCCAGCGTCCCATGCGCGCTCCTGGGAAAGTTAAAGGGGGGGGGGGGTTTACACGGAAACAAAGTGAGCCGCTGGCAAGAACCAGCCTGGCCCAGCGAAGGCCATTAGAGCTGGCAGCAGAGAACACGGCAAGTTTGCAGAACCAGACACCTGTTCCCAGCAGAAAGGGAACAGCTCTGCCCGGCTGGCAGGGCTCCATGGTTGAGCATCAACCCGTGTATGACCCAGGAGGGCACAGTGCCGTTCCCGGTCCTGGCATGTGCCAGGTGGCAGGCTCCATCCGCACGTGGGGCGTGCAGGCGGCGGCCAATCTGATTCTCTCTCATCACTGATATTGCTGTCTCCCTCTCCCTTCCTCTCTGACATCAATACAAATATAGTGTTTTAAATGGAACAGCTCCTGCTGAAACCGGGGTGGCTCAGTGGACAGAGCATCGGCCTGCGAACTGAAGGGTCCCAGGTTCGATTCCGATCAAGGGCATGGACCTTGGCTGTGGGCACATCCCCAGTAGTGGGGGGGGGGGGGGGGGGAGGGGGGTGCAAGAGGCAGCTGATCGATGTTTCTGACTTTCTATCCCTCTCCCTTCCTCTCTGTAAAAAACCAATAAAATATATTAAAAATAACAATAAAAAAAAATAGAATGGAACGGCTCCTCCTTAGTTCACCTCGCTGCCCTAAAGCTTCAGGTTGAGGACGTCAGCTGCTTTGATGGGACCGACACCCCTTGAGACAAAGGTCATTACGGGGTGAACTTCCCATGGGAGTTACCAAGCTCTCCTTACAGCTGCCGGTTAAAACAATGCCTGTTCGTCTACATAAAAATCTCCCCTTTATCCGAGGGGTTGGGTGAGAAGGAAAGCTGGATCATGTGAGTCCCTCTGTTCCCGGAAACACAACCCGAAGGGAAACCAGCTCCGAGCGCCAGAGGCGCCGCCCGCCCCGCCCCGCCCGCCCGGGAGACCGCCGTACCACGATGATGGCGATGCTGCCGCCGACGTCCCCGACCACGGTGATCGGCGGCTTCTCTTTGGCCATCATCACTAGCAAACGACAAGCGACAGGCCCAGTTAGCCGAGACCCCGACGTGACTGATCCCAGCCAACCTCACCCTCCTTCCTCAGATACAAAAAGCATAATTATCTCCCATTTAGAAGGCTGGTTACTGCACTCAAAGTTCCATGGAAACACACAGCCTCCACACTGCGTGGCGAGTCAGTCTGTCCGTCCTCGGGGCACCAGCTCCATGCTAACTTAGGGCGAAAGCGCCCCATCACCAGAGCCTCGTACCTGACCAGCGTCCAGCGCCCAAGACAGAAAAGCTTTGGCTTCAGGACGTCACACACACCACCTGACTACAGCTCCCGCATCTCCCTGCCCTAACTGGTGTGGCTCAGTGGCTAGAGCGTCGGCCTAAAGACTAAAGGGAATCCAGGTTCGATTCCGGTCAAGGGCATGGACCTTGGCTGCGGACACATCTCCAGTGGGGGGTGTGCAGGAGGCAGCTGATGGATGTTTCTCTCTCATCCATGTTTTTAACTCTCTATCCCTCTCCCTTCTTCTCTATAAAAAAACCAATAAAATTCATATTTTTAAAAATGATCTGACCCTCTCACAATTGTCTTGCACACCCTGCAAATGTGTGCCACAATCTCCTTTCACAACCGGCGGAGTCCGTGCAATGCCATTCGGTTATTTAATACCCACACGGCAGGCCCACCTGAGTATTAACTCCCAGCCATTCATGCCATCCCAGACAACCCTCAGTTCCCAAAGTAAGAACGAGCTCCTCTTACGCGGCAGCTCCAGGCCGGGGTGGACCGTGGCGTTCTTGACCATGGGCGGGGAGTGGCGGCCGTCGTCCATGTCCAGCTCGGCACACTGCGCCTCCCCGTGGATCACCGCCAGGCCCAGGCGGAGCCTCTCGGCGTAGGACTGGGCCCTGAGAGGGGCGAGGGGACGGTGAGCGCCGGAAGGAACCCACGGCACATCCACGTCCTGTTAATCACAGCGGGAGCATCGTCCCTCCTCTTAGGGGCACACAGGGGGACCGTTTTTACAAAACAGAGCACGGGGCCCAGGCCAGAGGGTAAGGCCTCACGGGCATGAGAGCCGCGGCGTGGGGAGCATCCGAGTCCAGATCACTCCGGCGCCAGCCTCTCCCGACAAGCCAGCTCTGGTCCCAAGGAAAAACGTGGCGGAAGAGGGTCCGTTAACAACCACGGCTGGCCCGCCGGCGGGGCTCAGTGGCTACGTGTCGACCTAGGAACCAGGAGGCCCGGGTTCGATTCCCGGTCGGGGCACAGGCCCGGGTTGTGGGCTCCATCCCCAGTCGGGGGCGTGCGGGGGGCAGCCGATCAATGGTTCTCATCGTTGACATTTCTCTCTCCCTCTCCCTCCCTCTGACATCAATAAAAACAACAACAAACCCCCGCCTGGAAAGTGCCCACGGCCCCTGCCCCCCTCCTCCGGAGTCTGTGAAGGCAGCGCCCCCTAGCGATGAGGCGGGAGTGCAGGCCCGAGCGCTCCGGCCCCGCCATCCCGAGCGGCGCCGCGGCGCCTGGGGGAGCGTCCGGAGCCGTTACCTTTTCGCAGCGTCCGGAGACTTCGCCACGATGACCGCGTTTCTGTAATTTGGAATCTAGATTTGGAGGAAAAATAAGAAAACGCCGAAAAGTTCGGCCTGGATACGGGCATTCCATTCTTTCCTCTTAACACAGCAATCCACGCTGGCAACCATGTCTGCCAGAATTTCATTCACACTTTTTAGGATTTTAACACTTGCCAGTGAACATCACTGCAAAAGTGGTTACATCAAGAAGGAAAAAGTAATTCACTCTTAGAAGCCTCGCTGAAGAAAACCCAGCCGACTGCTGAAGCCACTTGGGAGGAAATGCCTCTCTGCCTCCGAACTCCAGGCCCCTCCAGGCCTAAGTGCTGACCCCTCTGGCGGCCTCAGGGTCAGGACCGAGGGCAAGGGCACGCGCTGTACGCGGTGCGCCTCAGTGTGGAAGTCGGGCGCGGGGAGCAGCCGCGTGGAGGACAAGGGGGGCCGGCGGCTCACCTCCTCCTGGATGTACTGCAGCAGGAAGGGCGAGGCGCGGAGGTTGTCCACGGGGAAGCTGAAAAAGCCCTGGATCTCCTTCTGATGAAGGTCCATCGTGATAATGTGAGTCAGACCTGGGACGTCAAAGCAGAGTGACGAGTTCAGCCCGCAAGCTCTCCCCACAGCGGACACACACCAGACGCCCAGGTCCCGTTTCCTGTCGAAAGGCTGGAGGCCGGGGGGCTACTGGCAAGGCCACGAGTCGTAGGCTTTCTCTGCAACCTGAACAAAACCCAGCGAACTAAAGAACACGCCCGGTCTGATGCACCTCGGTCCGATACGCCCGGTCTGATACTGATACCCCCAGTCTGATTCGCCCGGTCCGATTCGCCCAGTCTGACACGCCCGGTCCGACACGCCCGGTCTGATACCCCCGGTCTGATTCGCCCGGTCCGATTCGCCCGGTCCGATTCGCCCGGTCCGATTCGCCCGGTCCGATTCGCCCGGTCTGACACGCCCGGTCCGATTCGCCCGGTCCGATTCCCCCGGTCTGACACGCCCGGTCCGATTCGCCCGGTCCGATTCCCCCGGTCTGACACGCCCGGTCCGATTCGCCCGGTCCGATTCACCCGGTCTGACACGCCCGGTCCGATTCGCCCGGTCCGATTCGCCCGGTCTGATACCCCCAGTCTGATTCGCCCGGTCCGATTCGCCCGGTCTGACACGCCCGGTCCGATTCGCCCGGTCCGATTCGCCCGGTCTGATTCGCCCGGTCCGATTCGCCCGGTCTGATACTGATAACCCCAGTCTGACACGCCCGGTCCGATTCGCCCGGTCCGATTCACCCGGTCTGACACGCCCGGTCCGATTCGCCCGGTCCGATTCGCCCGGTCTGATACCCCCGGTCTGATTCGCCCGGTCCGATTCACCCGGTCTGACACGCCCGGTCCGATTCGCCCGGTCCGATTCGCCCGGTCTGACACGCCCGGTCCGATTCGCCCGGTCCGATTCCCCCGGTCTGACACGCCCGGTCCGATTCGCCCGGTCCGATTCCCCCGGTCTGATTCGCCCGGTCCGATTCGCCCGGTCCGATTCACCCGGTCTGACACGCCCGGTCCGATTCGCCCGGTCTGACACGCCCGGTCCGATACCCCCGGTCTGATTCGCCCGGTCCGATTCGCCCGGTCCGATTCGCCCGGTCTGATTCGCCCGGTCTGACACGCCCGGTCCGATTCGCCCGGTCCGATTCGCCCGGTCTGACTCGCCCGGTCCGATTCGCCCGGTCCGGCCAGCGCGGCTCAGAGGCCGAGCCTGGCCTGGGCACTGAGCCGCCCCCAGTTCCAGTCCCTGTCAGGGCCGGTGCCTGGGCTGCACGACCCCCAGGAGGGGGCGCAGAGGAGGCGGCCAATCACCGATTCTCTCCCATCAGCGACGCTTCTCTCCGTCCCTCTCCCTTCCTCTCTGACAAGCGTGCGCAGCCTCCCGTGAAGGCGTCTCGCCCACAAAGACGGAGGCAAAGTGCCTCCTCTGCTGCTGTCACTGCCCGCTGGGTCCTCAACACCGAGGAGACTCAGGCCGAAGCAATGGGAAGAAAGAACTAATAAACACTGAAGCAAAAGCTGATGTAAAGACAGTAAGGCCTCGATGAAATAATTTAAGAAGACATGTGAAAAGACTGTGGCTGAGGCAGAAGGAATAAGAAAGCAAAAACAAAGTAATGTACGTATTAAAAAAGAGAGAAGTGATGTAATACAAATAGAAACTGAATGGGTTAGAACAATTTCTATCAGAAATAAAAGGACGGGCCATGAAATAAGTCTTTTTAAAAATATATATTTTATTGACTTTTTACAGAGAGGAAGAGAGAGGGATAGAAAGTCAGAAACATCGATGAGAGAGAGACATCCATCAGCTGCCTCCTGCACGCCCCCCACTGGGGAGGTGCCCACAACCAAGGCACATGCCCTTGACCGGAATCGAACCCGGGACCCCTCAGTCCGCAGGCCGACGCTCTGTCCACTGAGCAACACCGGTTTCAGCCATAAAATGTATTTTAAAAAGTAAAAGTAAAATGTGACGCAGATGAACGTGAAGACGACAGAATGCTGACGAGGCCCAGGCGAGAGGAGAGCAGAGCACACTGACGCAGACAGCGCCCCTCACAGACAGACAGAGGGAAGGAAAGGCAGGCTCCCCGCTGCGCTCCCTCTCCCTGCCCTGCACTCCGCACAAGGGGGCAGGAGCACTTAGGGCGCCCGGAGAAAGCGGCTGCCCGCCTCCGGCCGTGCGGCGGGGACTGGCCTCGGGCAGGGGGAGCCCTCACTCACCCGCCTTCGCCAGCATGGACGCCAGGAGCTTGCACACAATGGAGCCCCTCTTCCTCATCTTGCTCTGCTTGCTGTAGGGGAAGTAGGGGATGACGCCGATGATGTTGCGGGCGCAGGCCGTCTTCAGCGCGTACGCCATGATCAGCAGCTCCATCACCGCGGTGTTCACGTCTCTGAAACGGCCAAGTTTGTGTTCGGGGTCGCCGTCTTGGATGCGCTCCCCGCCGCCCCCCCCCCCCCCCCCGGCTCCCCGGCAAGGATCTCGGCCACAGCAATTTATTTATATTTTATTTTTTAAAGTATATTTTATTGATTTTTTTTTTTTTACAGAGAGGAAGGGAAAGGGGTAGAGTCAGAAACATCGATCAGCTGCCTCCTGCACACCTCCTACTGGGGATGTGCCCGCAACCAGGGTCCATGCCCTTGACCGGAATCAAACCTGAGACCCTTCGGTCTGCAGGCCGACGCTCTGTCCACTGAGCCACACTGGGCAGGGCACGGCCATAGCGATTTAACGTAAACTGCCCAGACGGGTGTCACAGGCCTTTAGCAGCCGACAACGGCGGGGTGTCCGGCAAGTGTCCCCATGTCTGACCCTGTCTGCTCGGAGGACAGCAGCAGACCCCCAGGCCAGGGGCTCAGACCTGCTGTCCCCCTGCTATGGATCGGCGGTCCCCACACCCCTCTCCTCAGGTTATGAGTTTGCTAGACTGGCTCAGGAAACTGGTTAACATGCAAACACATTTATGATTTCAAGAACACAAAACTGGCTGAAACTGGTTTGGCTCAGTGGATAGAGCGTCGGCCTGAGGACTGGAAGGTCCCAGGTTCGATTCCGGTCAAGGGCAAATCCCCAGCAGGGGGTGTGCAGGAGGCAGCTGATCAATGTTTTTCTCTAATCAATGTTTCTAGTTCTCTATGCCTCTCCCTTCCTCTCTGTAAAAAATCAATAAAATATGTTTTAAAAAAAAGAGAGAGAGAGAGAGAGAGAGGGCACGAAACTTGTTCACAGGAAACGATGACGCGTTGGGCGAAAGCAGTGCTGCCTCTCACCTGGGGATCGTCTGGATAATGAAAACATCTTGGCCTCGAACAGATTCTTTTATTTCAACTCTTGTTTCTGCAAAATAAAAATGCTCTGTCGCTTTAAGAAGAGCACGCCTCACCCCACAGACAGACAGAGCTCCGAGAGAGAAGGGAAGCATGGCTCCCGAGGCCAGGCTTTCAAATGTAAAACAGACTCGGAATCACTGGCCACGAACTGGTCCCGGGGGGGGGGAACTGTGGACACGGCCACTGCAGCGCCCGCCCCGCCGGGCGGTTCACGACGCAGCATTCCCGGGCCCCCGGCCATCAGCAAAGTGACCGCGACATGTGACTTCACATCAGGGTTCCCCAGGGAAGCCCGGAGGGCAGGGGGGCGGGCAGCCAGCCTGCATGGGCGTCTACACAGCACCCGGCCCGAGGGAAACTCAGACGTGAAAAGAACTTTTAACGTCACCATCCGCCAGAACCATCCGCCAGAACCGATCGCTCTCTCTCTTTTTTAATCCCCGCCCAAGGATGTTTTCCAGTGGTTTCTTAAGAGCGAGTGGGAGGGAGAGGGAGAGAGAGAGAAGGATCGAGGCGAGAGAAACACGGCATTTGGCTGCCTCCTGCAAGAGCCCTGACCGGGGCCCAGGCCAGGGAGGAGCCCGCAACCGGGGGTCCGTGCCCGTGACCGGAATCGAGCCCGGGACCCTTCGGGTCTACAGGCCGATGCCCAGGCGGCTCTGGCCCCCCTGCTGCCGGGGGACAGTGAAGGCGGGGCATCCGCCCAGCCCCGCCCAGCAGACTCTCTCTCCAGCCTCCTTTTTCGGCCCAAAGGACAGGACATTTGCGTTATCTCGGGAGAGAGGAGGGGAGACGTTAGGGTCCAGACTGAAAGGGACGGACAGAGTGACGCCGGGTCCTCCAGCGCCCAGAGGAAATCGCCTCTGTGTCGGACAGGAGTGACGTTCGCCTTTTAAAAACACGCCGGCCAAGGGCAGCACGGCGCGGGGAGCGGGGAGCGGGGAGCGGGGAAGCTCACCTCCGTTGGTCTCCTGGTACACCACGGCCTTCCCCAGCTCGGCACCCAGCCGCCTGCGGGCGAGAAGAAGGCCATCAGGGGCTCCACCCGAACACGCCAGCTCGCACGCCTGTGTCCCGGGCAGACCGAGACCGGGCTGGCGTCCTTCGCCAGAACACCGTGAGAGTTTAGTGCGCGCAGAACCAAGTCCGGGAGCCCACGAGGGCCGCTCACCAGGCCGCGACGCAGTCTTGACGGACAGCCCGCACCCGGAGCGGCCCGGCCCGCGCGGCTTTCCGGCCAACCCCGGTCCTGGGAAATCACCCCCCAACGAGGACTTGGCTCCTGGCAGCGGCTCCCAAACCGCACGCCAGAGGCCCGGCTCCGCTGTCCAAGCGCCCAGACCGTGCCGTTACCCGGAGCGGGGAGTCCCGTCTGGGCCGACGAGGACCACTCAGCACGGAAAGCCCTCTGGGCGACAATCGGGAAGCGGGCCGGGCCGGGACTGCTGCTGGGCCCTGATAAGGAACCAATGGCCGAAACCGGTGCGGCTCAGTGGATGGAGCGTCGGCCTGCGGACTGAAGGGACCTGGGTTCGCTTCCGGTCAAGGGCATGTGCCTTGGTTACGGGCACATCCCCAGTGGGGGGTGTGCAGGAGGCAACTGGTCGATGTTTCTCTCTCATCGATGTTTCTGGCTCTCTATCCCTCTCCCTTCCTCTCTGTGGAAAATCAGTAAAATATATTTTTAAAACCACATTGAAGGAACTAATGGAGGGTTCCTGTTGCCGTCATTATCGGTTAGCACTGCCCAGTGTACCACTCCAGCCAGGCGCCCGCCGGGCCGGCCTGAACGAGGAATGAGGTTCCGTTACATTGTTACATGCTGCCACATGGAGAGCCTTGAAGAATGACCAGACAAGTCGGACACACAGGCAGATAGTCGGGATTCTGTTTATAGGGGTCCCGAGAAGAGGCAATCTCAGACAGGGAAGCAGGAGAGAGGTTCCGGGCTGGGAGAGGAGGGGCTGGGGAAGAGGAGGTCGGAGATGCCGGTGGAGATGGAGCCCAACAGAGTGAATGCCCCGATGCCACTGAGCTAAGACGGCTCAGCCGGTCTGGCTCAGTGGACAGAGCGTTGGACTGCCGTCTTGAAGGTCCCGGGTTCAGTTCTGGCCAAGAGCACATGCTCGGGCTGTGGGCTCAACCCCCAGTAGGGGGCGTGCAGGAGGCAGCTGATCAATGATACTCTCTCATCATGGATGTTTCTCTCTCCCTCTCTCCCTTCCTCTCTGAAATCAATAAAAATCTATTTTAAAGGATAAAATGGCTAAGATGGTAAACTTTGATACGTATTACTTTACCATTAAGTACTCTAGTCAAAAAGGTGAGGGGTAGGTGTAGACAAAACAAGATTAACCAAGTGCGGAAGCCGGATAAGGACAGGGGTTCATCACAACACACGTGTAATCCGCACAAATCCTGGGAAGGGACTGCACCTGTTTTATTAATAAACGTCATCATCAAAAAAGTTTTCAAACCCGAAAGAAATCCTGGAAATAAAATATCATAGCCTCAGAGGTCAATCCAATTTAATGATCCTCAAACTTTGCTCAGTAGTTAAACCCTTGTTCAAATAAAATCTTACTGGGAAACTCAACATCTGAAACAGATAAGAGAAGTAATTACAAATATTTATTATTCACAGAAACTTAAAACCTTTTTGGACCAAGGCAGGGAAGAACCTAACATCAAAACAAAAACCAGTGACATTTACGTGTGCCCCCCAGCCGGGCCGGGGGCTCAGGTGGCTGGTCCCCCTCCCTCACACCGAAGGGCCCCATCAGGGCTGTGCCGGAGACAGCCGACAATGACGTCCTCATCTGCTGTTTCTATCCATCCCTCTCCCTGCCTCTCTCTGAAAGCAGTGAAAACATGTTCTAAGTATAAAATCAACAGAAACCTATCCTCAGGTGACAATGAATAATAATTACAAAGAGTGCCCACCAGCCCTGGCTAGTTTGGCTCAGTGGATAGAGCGCCGGCCTGCGGACTGAAAGGTCCCGGGTTCGATTCCGGTCAAGGGCATGTACCGTGGCTGCGGGCACATCCCCAGTGGGGGGTGCACAGGAGGCAGCTGATTGATGTTTCTCTCTCATCGATGTTTCTGACTTTCTGTCCCTCTCCCTTCCTCTCTGTGAAATACCAATAAAATATATTTTTTTAAAAAGTGCACTCCAACTTTGTTTTCTCTCAGCAAGGTCCAGGGGCTGAACCTGGCCCCAGAAAAACAAACACAGGCTTCCCGTTTAGAGTGAGCGCTCCAGTTGGCCTCGGACGGAAAAGACAAACAGTGTGGGGGTCGGACACAGACCGCAAAAGGATCGTTTTATACACGCTTCGCACCTACCGTTCGGGCTGGAGGGAGGAAGCATTCTACATTTCCACCTGGATTTAAAAACGTAACCGAAACGCCAGAGGAACGTGAATGTAAGTTACTGAAAAGGTGAACGTGACTTTAAATGTCAACAGAAAAGCTATTCTTTTTATGTACGTTTTTCTGGGGGGCTCGAAAGCTCTTCCTTTGCAGTGGGGCTCCAGGGTCCCCCCAGAGCCAGCTGGAAAGGCCCCTCAGCAAGCAGGTGCGGTTCAGGGGCCGCAGCCTCTGCTCCCGCAGGCTCCTGCTCACAGCCTTCCTGCCCAGCAGGTCGGAACGTCCCTGTTTCACAAATGAGGTTCGGGAAAATGGGGTCTCCTGCCCAGTGTCAGGCGAGGAAGCGGCGGGCCTGGGGGTTGGGGGGGCTCACAAGACGTGCAAAGGCACCGACTGTCTTCCCAACGACCGACCCAGCCTAATGCTGCCGTGCAAACTGCGAGGAGACCCCTCGTGTCTATCCCGACCCCCCAAAACCTGCTCTGGGCCCGCCTGGTTCTCCCGGCCCTCCCTCCCCTGCACCCTGGCTCCCGCGGCGGCACCGAGCGCCAGGGAACCCTCCCACCGGCCGCCTTCGCCTTCGCCTTCCCCCGGCGCCCCGCCGGGTCCTCGGGGTGTAACCACTTCCTGGCCCCCGTCTCATGGGGGAAGCTTGGGAACAGCGATGAGCAGGTTCCCAGGCCAACTCCGACGGGGGAGGGGGTGCGGGGGGGGGCGTCTCCGACCGCTCCCTCCGGGGTTGCGGAATCCTCACCACCGGGGCCCCGGGCAGTGGCACCGGGGTGACGGAAGGAGGAAGAGCCGACCAAGCGACGGGGGTGGGGATGGATTAAGTCACCAAAAGTCTGCAGAATGGGGGGGGGGGTTTGAGGACGGAAGGGGAAGGGGACGCCGTCGGTCACCTCCAAAAGTTTGTCCAGCCCCCTCCGCTAGCTGCAGGGCGAGGGGGCCATGGTGGGGGACCTGGCGGGGGGCCATGGCGGGGAACCTGGCGGGAAAGAGGGGCCAGGAGGGCTTCCGGGAGTCCCCGCCCCAGCCTTACTCGGTGATGCGCTTGGCCAGCTCGGTGCACGCGGCCGTGGAGTTGGCCGAGAAGACGCGGTAGCCGGTGCGGGCGGCGTTCATGGCCAGGCGGGCGGCGGCGCTGACCCGCGGGGCGCGGAAAGCCGAGGACACGGAGAGCGGGGGCAGCAGCAGCAGCTTCTTGGGCATCGTCCGGCCCGCGGCGCCGTTACAGCCGGCCCGCGACGGGCGGCGGCCGGGAGGGGCTCCGAGGAGGCGGCCGCGACGCCCGGGGGTCCGGCCGGGGATGGCGCCGAGCAGCCCGGCACCGGAGAGGGAACTCCGAGGCCCTCACGCTCCTCGAACCGAAACCCACACGAGTTTCGGCGGAACCCACGTTCACTGCGACCGTCGCCGCCGAAACAGCCTCCCGAGACCCAGAGGGAAGGCCGCCGCCCCCTCCGGGCATCCGGGAAGCCGAGAGGCGCGGGCTAGAGCGTCCGCGGAGCCGCCATCTTGGGTGAGGGCAAGGCGGTGGACAACTCTGACGGCCTGTTCTCCCTACAGAAGCATCACGAGCTCGCTCTGCTCCCAGAATTTGCCGTCCCACGGGAGTTCTTTTCCAGTCACGTTCTTGGGCTGCGCAGTCTGACTCGGTAGTCGTCCCAGCCCACTCCAACTTTTCTGCCAGGATCCAAAAGGTCGGCCTCCGCCGAGGCCAACGATCTAGCCCTGCGCCTCTATGGTCCCCGCGCCAGCCGGCCAGGCGCATGCGCACAGCTGGGATGCGTTGGGCGGTGGGGGCGGGGCTGTTCCCCGCTGGTGCCTGCAGTACTGATGTCCCCCCCAAAGGTGGTGTTCTGGGAGCCTGATCTTTATTCCCGGGATCCAACCTTGTATATGCACGTTAGGCAAGGTTTCCTAAGGAGTCCAAGGCGCTCCTGACAGCCATAGCTTTGCTTATTGTTTGTTTTTGCTTTGCATTTAACAATGTCTTCCCTCCTCAGAGATCCACTCATGCAGCATCTGCGCCACGAAGTTTTTCTAGATCCCCTCAATCACAGTAAGCCCTTTCCTGCTCCCCACCAACGCGTCACCAGGTAGTCCAGCCACACCATGTATACTTGCTTGTATTTACACACACACACACACACACACACACACACACACACACACTAGTGGCCTGGTGCACAAAATTCATGCGGGGGGGGGGGCAGGTGTCCCTCAGCCCAGCCTGCACTCTCTGCAATCTCAGATCCTTTGGGGGATGTCTGACTGCCCGTTTAGGCCCGATCCCGCTAAATTGCAGTCGGACATCCCTCTCACAATCTGGGACCCTTGGCTCCTAACTGCTCGCCTGCATGCCAGCCTGATCACCCTCTAAACCGCTTCCCTGCCGTCCTGATCGCCCTCAACTGCCCTCCCCTGTTGGCCTGATCAACCCCAAGCCTTTTATTAGTATAGATCTGGCCCAGCAGGTGTAGCTCAGTGCTTGAGCGTTGACCTATGAAAACAGTTTGACTAGAAAACAGTTTGATTCCCAGATAGGGCGCATGCCTGGATTGCTGTCTCATCCCCAGCAGAGGGCGTGCAGGAGGCAGCCCATCCATGAGCCACTCTGACATTGATGTTTCTCTCTCTCCTTCCCTCCCTCCCTCCCTCTCTCTCTCTCTTTCTCTCTTTCTCTTTTCCTCTCTAAAAAAAATTATTCCTGAGCATGTGCCCTGACCGGGAATCAAACCAGCAACTGAGCCTGAGTGAGCCACTCGGGCCAGAACCATAATTAGTTCTTTTTCATCGGCTTGTGACTGCCGAGTGTCTTCTTTCCCTTCTGTCTCCAACGTTCGCCACGCATCTGCATCGCGTCGGCTCTGTCTCTCCGGAGAACCTGCCTCGGACGGGATCTGAGGGGGAGAAGGGCTTTGCTCCTCTTGCAAAGGTTGTCCTTTTCGACGTTTGAAGGGGGCTTCACTGGACCAGACCCAGTGTTTTCCGTTCGTTTGTTTTAAATGTTTCTCTCTAGACCAGGCTGGCCATGGAGATTCCAGGCCTGCCGGGCGTTTCCTACAAAGACAAAAGCAGCTCTGCCCGGCACACGGTCAGCTACATTTTCCAGATCTCCCCCCCCCCCCCCCCCCCCCGTTTCAGTTTTCACAAAAGGATCCCGTTGTTGACGGGGCTGCAGGTTCAGCAGGAATTGCAGACATCTGATTGGCAGGGTTTCAGAGAAGACGGGGGAGAGGGGGCGAGAGGTTCAGGCCGGGCGTGAGGGATCGCCGGGAGAGGACAGGACGAGACAAAGAGGCCTGTGTCCCCCGATCGCTCAGCCCGTTCCCGGAGCTGAACGATGTGGAAGGCAAGGTCGGTCTTTGCAACAAAGAACTCTTCAGGCGATGCATCAGGAGTGTTGCCTCCACTTTGCACGACTCCAGCTTGAACTTGGGGGAAAATATGGGGCCTTTCTCTGCTTTCCTTCTCGGAACAGGCCTCCGCCAGCTGAGACGGGATGTCTTTATTTCTAAAAATAATGCCAACTTGGATCTCGCAGCGGATTCTCTCTACGGGGCACCAGGAACCACACTGGGGGGGAGAGCAAAACACCGGGCAGGCGGAGCCAAGCACGCTGGGAGTGACCCTGGCCGGCCGGAGCAAGGACAGTGGTAGACGGCATCTGCTGCCGTGGCTGCTGGAAGAATCTGGAACGGAGTCCCACCGTACAGTCCTGTGGGACATTACCCCACCGGCCCCGGGGCTTTTCCTAACTCCCCCGGAGAGCTGACCCAGAAAACCCCAAGTACTCGTATATGTTGAAGACTTTGGCTCAAGGAGAAGCCATCTACTGCCTTTCAAAGCTCCTGCAGAATCGCCAAATAGGAGGTGGTTCCCACACCAGCAGCGAGGCAGCTGCACTCTCGAGATGGGGTCAAGTGGAAAGAGGAGGAGGGGGGAGATGGGGCAGCGAGCCATCGAGGAGGGGTTGAGAAGGGAGGGGTGGGCAGTAAGGACACAGGTTGTAAGGAATCATGAACCAATGGCTCTAACTGGTGTGGCTCAGTGAATAGAGCGTGGGCCTGCGGGCTGAAGGGTCCCAGGTTCGATTCCGGTCAAGGGCGTGGACCTTGGCTGCGGGCACATCCCCAGTAGGGGGTGTGCAGGAGGCAGCTGATGGATGTTTCTCTCTCATCGATGTTTCTGACTCTCCATCCTTCTCCCTTCCTTTCTGTAAAAAAATAAAAATAAAAATAAAAGAAATCATGGACCAAAAAATGCAGGAGGTCGCAAGGTTTCTGGCTCCACGGTGGCCAATATGTCGGGTTCCGGGGATCCAAGCTGTGTAATAGCGGAAGCCCCCAAATGGCTCCGGTGGCCGACCACAGCCAAGTCCACCCAGAAACTGTGGCTCGGATGGCTCCCAGAGGCCGCAGGGTGATGGACAGACGGTGTCTCCGGAGCCAACTCTTATCAGCTGTGTGTGTGTGACCTTGGCAAACAGCGAGCCTCCCTGGCTCCCGGTTTCTCCCCCGTAGGCAAAGGGTACTAATGATCGAAAGCTAGCTCTAACGGGTGTGGCTCAGCACATAGAGCGTCGGCCTTTGGACTGAAGGGTCCCATGTTCGATTCCGGTCAAGGGCATGGGCCTTGGCTGCGGACACATCCCCAGTGGGGGGCGCGCAGGCGGCAGCTGATCAGTGTTTCTCTCTCATCGGTGTTTCTGACCCTCTCTCCCTCTCCCTTCCTCTCTGTGAAAGTCAATGTAATATATTTAAAAAAGTAATTGCTAGCTGGAAGGGTTTTGTAAGGGGGGTGTTCATACAGGCCAAGAAGTTAGAAGAGGGCGGGCTATTGGGGGAGAGGAGATGGGAGCGTTCAGACTCATTTAGGAGTCGGAGGGATCAGGAAAACAACCCACATTGATTTTGCACCTTCTATTACTACTGAGAAGGGGCGATGGTTATGGTAGGACAGAAATCACAGGAAGCAGCCACGGGGGTTTGGGGGGTTGAGAGGAGGGAGAGTAACTGCAGGACGCAACTCTCCCGTCTCTGTGGCTGGGGAGCAAAAGGAGGGGTCTGGTTACCGCATCCCGGAACCTGCAGGAGCCCCTGGAGCTGGGGCTCGGATCTGAGGAGGGGGCAGCACCCGCTGGTGCTGGGATGTCTGGGAGGAGAAGGAGGCTGGTTCGGGGAGTGTGGGGACCCTGGAAGCTGGGTTCGAGGTCTGGGCCCCGAATGGCCTTCTGGGTGCCGGCATGAAGGTCAGGGGCCCGGTTGTAGGATCTCTGGGTCCTGGGACGGAGGTCCAGCCCCTGACCCAGTCCTCCAACCCGGGCCCAGAACGCCGTCCACTGCCCAGACCTCCCTCCAAGCCCAGACCTCCCTCCACTGCCCAGACCTCCCTCCACTGCCCAGACCTCCCTCCACTGCCCAGACCTCCCTCCACTGCCCAGACCTCCCTCCACTGCCCAGACCTCCCTCCGGGGCCCAGACCTCCCTCCACTGCCCAGACCTCCCTCCGGGGCCCAGAAGGCCATTCCAGGGCCCAGGCCTTGAACCCAGTGTCCAGTCCTTTGTCGGAGTCCAGACTTCCACCGTGGTCCGGACCACATCGCATGACCCAGAGGTTGCCAACTCGATTCCTCACCAAGGGACTCCGGTGAGAGCCGCTGCAGGAAGCCAGTCACTGCCTCCCCGGTGGACATGTCAACAGAACAAACAGGAAACCTGGCCAACCCTAATGGCTCTGTGAGTCTGAACGAGTCACTCACCGCTCAGGGGACACATGGGTAGCTGCAGCAGCTGCCACCTTTAGTCTTATGTCAAGTCTGAACTATTCACTCACTGCTTAGGGGACACATTGGTAATTGAAGAAGCTTCCACACTTTAGTCTTATGTTAATTCTTTTTTAAAAATATTTTAAAAACTTGTTTGCAATATAACTTAGATTTTAATAGTAGTACATGTTTTCCTCCCCCCCCATTATCTTCCCGCCAGCCTCCCCTACCCCCCAGCACATGTCCCTGCCTGCCCCCCTCCCCGCCCCAGTGTCTTTCATTCATTGGTTATGCTCATATGCATGCGTACCAGTCCTTCGGTTGATCTCCCCCAGCACCCGCCTCCCCTCCACCCCAGCCTTCCCCCTGTAGCTTGACAGCCTGTTCAATGCCTCCCTGCCTCTATACCAATCACTCTCCCCTGTTTCTTTTCTTCCAAAATATCTTGCCTCTGCATACTAGAAATAAATGTATAAGAACAAAAAAATGTTTGAGTCTCAGTTTCAATGTCAAATAGTTCCTTATGTGTCCATGTCAGCAATGGTATCCAGATGGTGGACACCTCGTGGCAATGCAAGTTCCATCCTCTCTGGTTTGGTCCTGGGCCGCCTGCAGCCACGCACAGCTGCCGACTGCTAGCATGGCAAGGTGCCGTCAGCGTCCACCATCTCTGGACCGTCCTCGTGGCTGGAACCGACCCGTCAGTTCCTCACTGTCGCAGGAACCCACATGGTCTTGGAGTTTATGTTAATTCTTGCTGGGTGATTCATCGTCAGAACTTCCTAACCTAAAGGACACGGGTGTATCACTTAGTCCTAATAAAAGGGGACAGCAAGGCCAGAGCTGGTGGTGTCCTCCCCCTAGAGGCGGGCTCCCGCCTGGCCCCCATGATTCCCAAAATGGATGCTTTTCCAGTCTCTCTTCATTTGTGTGAGGCCTTCTCCAGATCCTGAACCCTGACATGCGAACCCTGGACACAGGGGACGTGAAAAGGATCCCCACAAACCGCCCTCCCCCTGAGTCCACGCAGCCCGCCCGGAACCCGATGCCGGAGCGCTTCCAGCCACCGAGTCCCGGCAATTTGTCCCTGAAGCGAGAAAGTGGGACGCTCCCCGCGGGACGAGCTCCTTTCCGGATGGAAATTAACTGTCTTCCTGGTGACCGTCAGCAGGGTTCGCACGCGTGGGCTCTGGGGCTGGTGGAGGGGGCACCGAGCTCCGCACAGAGCCGAGGGGCCGCTCACACAGGACCCCCCCCCCCCGTGTCTGCCCTGAACTCCCCCACCCGCCCATTTCTCCTTTTATTTATTTAAAAATATATGTTATTGCCAAGACCGGTTTGGCTCAGTGGCAGAGCGTCGGACTGCGGACTGAAGGGTCCCGGGTTCGATTCCGGTTGAGGGCATGTACCTTGGCTGCGGGCACATCCCCAGTAGGGGGCGTGCAAGAGGCGGCTGATCGATGTTTCTCTCTCATCGATGTTTCTGACTTTCTATCCCTCTCCCCTCTGCTCTGTGAAAAATCAATAAAATATATTTTAAAAAAATAAAAATATATGTTATTGATTTCTTGCAGAGAGGAAGGGAGAGAATAGAAAGTCAGAAACATGGATGAGAGAGAAACATCCATCAGCTACCTCCTGCACGCCCCCCACTGGGGATGTGCCCGCAACCAAGGTACATGCCCTCGACCGGAATCGAACCCGGGACCTTTCCGTCCGCAGGCCGACGCTCTATCCCCTGAGCCAAACCGGTTTCGGCATCTCCTTTTATTTTTTAAAATATATTTTTATTGATTTTAGAGAGGAAAGGAGAGGGAGGGAGAGAGAGAACCGTGGATGATGAGAGAGAATCATGGATTGGCTGCCTCCTGCTCCCCCCGCTCACACACACACACACACACACACACACACACACACGGGACGGAGCCCACCACCCGGGCCTGAGCCCTGACCAGGAACTGAACTCTGGCCTCCTGGTTCGGAGGCCGACACTCACCACAGAGCCGCCCCACTGCCCGTTTCTTCTTCTTTCCGTCCTCTTCCCCCGACACGCCTCCCGTCCTCACCACCGGCACACCGGCACACCGGCACACCGTCACCGTCACGCGGACACAGCGCCAGCCGGTGAGGGACCGGACCGGGCCGCTCTGGGAAGACGCTGCGGCCAAGCGCACAGGAAATTCAGGGCTCCCGAGGCTGGCCATGGGGGGCCATGGGGGGGTGCAGTCCGCACCCCGGGGGGAGATCACTCAACTTCCGCTCACGCAGGAGAGCAGCCTCCTGCCAGCACATGCCAATCAGATTCCAGGAAACACATTTCCAAAACCGGTTCCAGCTCCACAGGGCAGAGGAGCTCCTTGACCTTGGGAAGTCCCGAGGGGGCCGCGCTGATGCCCCCTAGTGGGTGAGCCTGGACAAACTGGAGAGCCGCCCCCTTGTCCAGGGCCTGGGGGGCAGCCAGGACACCTGGGGCTTTCCGCTCTGCTGACCTCTGTATCTGCCTGTGGCCGCCTCCTTCCCCCCAACTCTGCCTTCTCCTCCTCCTCTCCCCGCCCCCCCAGCCCTCTCTGTCCCCATTCATCCCGCATTCCTGTGCAGGTGCCCGGGAGGGTGTGGGAGGAGCCTGCGGTGGGTGGTCGGCCTCATCGCGGCCCGGGGCCGGCTCCTCCGCAGACGTGAGCGGTCACTGTGTCCGGGACAACGCGTGATGCCCTGGAAGAGGGAGTTTCCGGCCAAGACCGGTGTGGCTCAGTGGACAGAGCGTCGGCCTGTGGACGGAAAGGTGCCGGGTTCGATTCTGGTCAAGGGCATGAGCCTTGGTTGTGGGCACATCCCCAGTGGCGGGTGCAGGAGGCGGCTGGTCGATGTTTCTGACTCTCTATCCCTCTCCCTTCCTCTCTGTAAAAAATCAATAAAATATATTTAAAAGAAAAAGAGGGAGTTTCCTGTGGGGCTGACGGAAATCCCCGAGTCCTTCCAGTTGGCTCGGGGAACAGGCCGCAGAGCCTCCTTCTCCGCTGTCAGCTGTTCCCAAAATTGTCCGCACGGAACAACCGCTGGGGGCCTGGGGCAGTTCTGAAGCCGCAGCCACGCTCCGGACCGGCTCAGTCCCTCACGGAGGCGGCCCAGGCCCCGGCCGAGTTGACGCTCCCAGCGGGTTGTGGTGTGCCTCCCTGCCCGGGATCTCAGTGCCGAGTGAGCTGGCCCTGGACCAACTCAGCCTGTGGCTTCGGCCTGTCGCTGCCTCTTCCTCCTGCCCCTCCTCCTCCTCCTCTTCTTCCTCCCCCTCCTCCTCCTCCTCTTCTTCCTCCTCCTCCTCCTCTTCTTCCTCCTCCTTCTCCTCCTCCTCCTCTCCTTCCTCCTCCTCTCCTCCCCCTCCTCCTGATCTTCCTCCTCCTCCTCCCCCTCCTCCCCCCCCCCAGACCCGCTTTCCCTCAGAAACACCCCGGGGCCAAACCTGAACCAAGAACCAGTCAGACAGGAACAGGCCGGAAGATGGGCGGATACAGAGGTCAGCAGGCGGAAAGCCCAGGTGTCCAGCTGGAAGCAAACCTGTGAGCACGAGGCCTCCGGCCGGGCACATCCTGGTCATGCGGCTCAGAGGCCCCGACCTTTTCCTCCCTAATGATAATCCTGGGGTCGTTTCAGCTCCAGGCCCAGAAAAGCAGCAAAACCAGAGGAGTGGCCTGAGGCGCAGGCCCAGCTGCAATGACTAATGACCGCCTGCCCTGGCGCCGGCCCACCCATGGGGACCGTGACCCTGAGAGAGCTCACCCGGAGGGCTGAGAACGTTCCCCATACCTCCCCTAAGACGTCCACCTGCAGGAGAGAGAAATACCTTCAACCCAAAGGACCCAGCTCCAGCTCCCCCTCCCCCAGGGAAGCACGCCTGCCATCCCCTCCCCCACGGGCACCGCCTCCTAAGCTCCGAGGGTTTGAGTCTGCAGCCAGGGGAGCACCAGGCAGCAGCGGCTTGTCCCCTGCTCACCCCTGACCCTGGCCCCTCGGCCCCCTTTCCTTCCGACTTCCCTGGGAGCCAGAGCAGCCCCCAGGCTCTCCGCTGCCACTGCCACGCCGAGCCCCTCCCGGCTCCCTGCCTGAGCTCCCGGCTGCGGCCCACTTTGTCTCTGGGTTAACCGAGGGGACAAGCCCCCCCGGAGCCCTCTTAGCACTCGCTCTGTCTGAGCCGTCCGATGGAGTCTTCGCTGATGAAAAAAAGGCCTGATTTTTACAAACCCCCATCTCTGGCCCAATGGGGGGGCTCCGTGGTGGAGCAGGAGGTCATGTGACACGCGGCGAAGAGAGCTGTGAGGGACGCAGGCTTTGGGGTGCACGTGGTTTCCCTCTCCGGGTGTGTTTCTGGAGAGGCATTCCTGGGCAGCATGGCCGTTCCATGTTTAACTTTTTAAAAAAATACATTTGATTGATTTTCTTACAGAGAGGAAGGGAGAGGGATAGAGAGTTAGAAACGTCAGAGAGAGAGAGACATCGATCAGCCGCCTCATACACACCCTTTACTGGGGATGTGCCTGCAGCCAAGGTACATGCCCTTGACCGGAATCGAACCTGGGAGCCTTCAGTCCGCAGGCCGACGCTCTATCCACTGAGCCACACCGGTTAGGGCTCATGTTTAACTTTTTTGAGGAGCCTCAAGCCTCTGTTTTTTGTTGTTTTAAATGTATTTGTATTGATGTCAAAGAGGAAGGGAGAGGGAGAGGGAGAGGGAGAGGGAGAGGGAGAGGGAGAGGGAGAGGGAGAGGGAGAGGGAGAGGGAGAGGGAGAGGGAGAGGGAGAGGGAGAGGGAGAGGGAGACGTCAATGATGAGCTGGGACCGGTTTGGCTCAGTGGATAGAGAGAAGGCCTGCAGACTGAAAGGTCCCGGGTTCGATTCCGGTCAAGGGCATGAGCCTTGGTTGCAGGCACATCCCCAGTGGGGAGTGTGCAGGAGGCAGCTGATCGATGTTTCTGACTTCCTATCCCTCTCCCTTCCTCTCTGTGAAAAATCAATAAAATATATTAAAGAAAAAAAAAAGAAATGTCAACGATGAGTGAGAATCATGGATCGCTGCCTGCACACCCCCCTCCTGGGGAGCAAACCCCTACCCCGGGCCTGTGGCCTGACCGGGAATCGAACTGTGACTTCCTGTTCATCGGTGGACGCTCACCCCTGAGCCACTCCGGCCGGCGAGTCTGTTTTTAAAAGATGTTTTTCTCGAGGGCTGCTGGGTGACCCCCCGTCTCTCGGGACCCGTTCTTCCTGGCTGACCTGCTGCTTCGCGGAGTACTCACAACATGCAGACCTGGTTCGGAGTTAGCATTAGGCTCCTTCTGGTCCCTTCTGGGTCCCCAGGGTTTCAGAAGCGCCTGAGACCTCACGTGGCCCTTGGCGTCCTGGGGTCCCCTGTGGCTTCTGGCTGCCCCTCAGCCTGTCCCCAGCCAGCATGGCTCCCCTCGGGCACCGCTAAGGCCTGCAGATGGGGGTAACGGGACTCGGAGTGCCTCTCCCCTTAGGAATCACAGAGCCCGCAGGAGATGGGGTCCCGCCCCGTCACAATCGGCCGCCGCTGTCGCCGCTCTGAGGGCGCCTCGGCCTCCACGGGAGCAGCAGGCGGCGGCAGAGCCTCGTCCCGCGGCAGCTGGAGCTCGGCCTGGAGCGGTAGGCCCCTGGGCTGGTTTGCCAAGACCCAGCCCCCCGAGACTCTGCATTTCCCAGGCCGGGCTGTCAGGAAGCCATGTCCCTCCCTCCTGTCCCTCCCTCCCTCCGGGACCATCAGCCCGCAGGAGGCGGCGAGGGGGGGACCGGCTCTCTGAGGCTCAGGGGCCACCTGGCGTCACATGCCCTCCCTCCTGGGGTGCTGGGCTCAGCCAGGTCTGCAGAGGGATGGGTCCGTGGAGGGGGGACGGGTCCGTGGGGGGGGGGACGGGTCCGTGGGGGGGTGGGTCCATGGAGGGGGGATGGGTCTGTGGAGGGGGGACGGGTCTGTGGGGAGGGCGGGTCCGTGGAGGGATGTGGGGGGGCAGGCCGGCCCACAGGCATTCCCAGGGCTTCTGTGCAGAGCGGCGGACTGGGCCCAGGAGGGAGACAAAGAGCTGCTCTCCAGCCAGCACCTAACGCTGTCCCAGGCCCCAGCTGGCGAGGCGCAGTGGGCAGAGCGTCGGCCTGCGGACTGACGGGTCCAGGTTTGATTCCAGCCAAGGGCACAGGCCCGGGTTGCGGGCTCGATCCCCAGTAGGGGGCGTGCAGGAGGCGGCCGATCAATGTTTCTCTCATCACGGATGTTTCTCTCTCTCTCCCTCTCCCTGCCTGTCTGAGATCAATAAAAATCTACTTAAAAAAAAAAAAAGTTCGCCAAAACCGGTGTGGCTCAGTGGGTAGAGCGTCGGCCGGCAGACTGAAAGGTCCCGGGTTCGATTCCAGTTGAGGGCATGGACCTGGGTTGTGGGCTCATCCCCAGTGGGGGGCGTGCAGGAGGCAGCTGATGGGTGTTTCTCTCTCATTATGTTTCTAACTCTCTGTCCCTCTCCTCCCTCTCTGTGAAACACCAATAAAATATATTTTAAAAATGTTCTCCCCCTCAGGAGGACTCTCCAACCTGGTTCCCTTTTGGTTTGTTTCTGGCGGAATTATTTCACCAGCAAACGAGTCTGTGAGCTTTGACAGGTAAGCGCCTGGTCCCCCGTCCCGTTTGGGATCGGGGCGTTTCGGGGGCTGCTGGGACCAGCCGACCGGTCTGGGAGGAGAACCGCCATCCCCTCTCAGCCACGCCGCCTCGCAGGACTCCGGGGCCAGCCCAGAGCACCAGGGGCTCTGCTCTGGGACACGGCCTCCCGGCAGACACGCAGCACCGCTCTGCCCCCCGGAAGGTAGGGGCACCCGGGACACCAGGTTGGCGTTCCTGGCCCTCGGTGCCTCCCCGCCCGGCCGCCCCCCGTCCGGCCGCCCCCCGTCCGGCCGCCCCCCCGCCCGGCCGCCCCCTGTCCGGCCGCCCCCCCGTCCGGCCGCCCCCCTGTCCGGCCGCCCCCCTGTCCGGCCGCCCCCTGTCCGGCCGCCCCCCGTCCGGCCGCCCCCTGTCCGGCCGCCCCCCGCCCGGCCGCCCCCTGTCCGGCCGCCCCCTGTCCGGCGTAGTCACTACAATCAGGACAAACCCCCGGGGTGTGTCTGAAAGGGGCCGACGGGGCTGAGCCTCAGCCTGGAGCCTCCAGGGAAGGTGATTTCTAGGACGCCTGTTTCGGCATGCAGGGGAGGCAGGGGAGGCAGGGGGAGGCAGGGGAGGCAGGGGAGGCAGGGGGAGGCAGGGGAGGCAGGGGGAGGCAGGGGGAGGCAGGGGAGGCAGGGGGAGGCAGGGGAGGCAGGGGGAGGCAGGGGGAGGCAGGGGGAGGCGGGGGAGGCAGGGGAGGCAGGGGGAGGCAGGGGTAGGGAGGGGTAGGCAGGGGTAGGCAGGCCCCGCTCCAGGCTCCTTGTCTGTTTGGTGCTTGGAATGGCACAGGGGGGGGGGGGGGTTAGACACGAGGCGTCAGACCAGAGTTGGGTCCAGCAACCTCAGGCCTTGGTTCCCGGCTGGGAAAGAACTCGGAGCCAAGACCCAAACGGCCATTGACGGGCTCCCCGGGGGGGGGAGTCGTTCCTGGAAGAAATGCCTTCGGAAGCTGAGGCAGAGGCGGCAGAGGAGGGGCCGGGCGCGGGGAGCGAGGAGGCTAAAGGTGAGGTGCCGGGCCGGGAGGGGAGGGGACAGGGAAGGAAAGGCGGGCGTGCTCCGGGAGGGAGAGGCACTGGTCCAATCCTAAGGGTTGTTGTTGTTTTTTTAATAATATGTTTTAGTGATTTTTCACAGAGAGGAGGGGAGAGGGATAGAGCTATAAACATCCATGAGAGAGAAACATCCATCAGCCGCCTCTTGCACGCCCCCTACTGGGGATGTGCCCGCAGCCAAGGTACATGCCCTTGACTGGAATCGAACCCGGGACCCTTCAGTCCGGAGGCTGACGCTCTATCCACTGAGCCACCCCGGTTTCGGCCAGTCCTAAGGGTCTGAAGGGTGGAGAGCTCGGGGAGGTCTGGGGGAAGATCTGAGAATATTCGGCAGCTTTCCAGCTGTGCCCCTCAGGGTCCGGGTCCGCTGACCAACCGGTGGGCCAGGGCCAGGGGGTCCTCATCCAACGCGGCTGGGCTGAGGCAGCCCGGGGGTCCCTGGTCTGGTTCTGCCGCTTTTCTGGGCCTGGAGCGGAAATACACTGAAGCCGGAGGTCTTAGGAGGGAGGGCCAGGGGGCCACACAGCAGGACCGGGGAGAAAGGCCTCCCTGGGGGTGAGGTCCCCCCACAACTGTCCTTTGTGAGGCACCCACACTTTCCTCCCTGCTGACTCTCTGCCTGGACCATCTCCTTGCTCTGCTCCTGTGGGCGCTCTGCCCCCCCCCCCGAACCCCCACCCCCCCACTGGCCTCCGCGATGGAAGCCTGAGTAGCTCCAAGGTTCGGATGTGGCCACCAGGGCCCCATCGCGTTGCCCAGCTGTGTTCCCAGAGGTGGCTGGGCGTGTGCTTCCCCCCGCCCCGTGGGGTGAGGGGTGAGGGGTGAGGGGTGAGGGGTGAGGTAAGACTTGGCCTCCCCTGCACTCAGAGGGGCGTCCACCGCACCCCGTGGGAGCAAACAGCCCCAGGCCATTCGCACACGTGCAGGCCTGGTGGCCTGTGTCCAGCCCGCTGCCTGTTTGTCTTGGGACCGACCCAAGGACAAAGCTTCAGAGAGATGCGAGAGCAAACATGGCCGGCAAAGAGCGCCCGGAGCCCGCGGCCACGCCCGGCCCTCCTGCTGCCCGGCCCTGGGGAGCTGTCCGAGGCCAGGCCGGCGCTGGGGGCCCCTCTTCTTATGTTTTATTTTATTGATTTTTTTACAGAGAGAAGGGAGAGGGATAGAGAGTTAGAACAATCAATGAGAAACATCGATCAGCTGCCTCCTGCACACCCCCTACTGGGGATGTGCCCACAGCCAAGGTCCATGCCCTTGACCGGACTCGAACCCAGGACCCTTCAGTCCGCAGACCGACGCTCTATCCACTGAGCCACACCGGCTTCGGCGCAGGGGCCTCTCTTCTTTCACCGGCCGCCCGGCTCAGAAGCAGTGGAAGTGAGCGAGCGGGGAGTACAGTCCGGGGCCCATCCCTCCCCTCCCCTCCCCTCCCCTCCCCTCCCGGGATGTATGTGGATGCGGGTGGGGTTTGGACACCGGGGGAGCGGATGTCCCGGGGCCGGTGGAATGTCCCTGGCCACACGGCTCTGTGTGGCGGGCCCGGCCCAGCCTCAGCACAGGGATGAGCAGCCGCTGGACCGGAGGTCACCTGACAGGATCTGAACGGGCCACAGGCCTCAGGCTGGTCCCAGGAGGGCGTGCCCTGTGGCGGGTGAGCCCTTCCTGCCAGACCAGGGGGGGAGTTCTGTCCCAACGCCTGGCAGCCGCCCTCCCCGCCCTCCCCCCCCCCCCCGATGGAGAGCCCGCTTTGCCAGCCTGGAATCCCTGGTTTTTAAAAAATTTTTAAATTGATTTTTACAGAGAGGGAGAGGGAGAGAGAGCCAGAAACATTGATGAGAGAGAAACATTAATCAGCTGCTTCCTGCACACCCCCCACTGGGGATGTGCCCATAACCAAGGCACATACATACCCTTGACCTGAATCAAACTTGAGACCCTCAGTCCGCAGGCCGACGCTCTGTCCACTGAGCCACACCGGTTTCAGCTCTCCAGGGTGGTTTTTCAAAAAAATGGAATCCAGCCCTGGCCGGTGTGGCTCAGCGGATAGAGCGTCGGCCTTCGCACTGAAGGGTCCCGGGTTCGATTCCGGCTAAGGGCACACGCCTGGGTTGTGGGCTCAGTCCCCAGTAAGGGTCCTGCAGGAGGCAGCCGATCTACGATTCTCTCATCATTGCTGTCTCCATCTCCTCCTTTCCTCTCTGAAATCAATAACTATATATATATATTTTTATTTTAAATGGAATCCAGTTTCCGACGTGGGGGCCTCCGTGGGATGAGCCGAGACGACGGGGAAGGCGACGGGATCCCAGCAGGAGTGCTCCTCAGCCCCGCACGGATTTGGGGGCAGCGAGTTCCTGGTTTTGGCAGTGCCCGGAGGTGGGGGTGTCAGCAGGGAGGTTCTGCTGCCGAGCAGGAAGGAGTCCCGGGCTCCCTGCCTCCCCATCTGTGGTCGCAGAATAACCGCACCACGGAATGTCCACGTCAAAACCCCAAACCGATGGAAAAAGGGGGAAGATCGCAAACCTATGATTGTGACCTTATTTGGCTAAAGGAGCTTCCAGCTGCGATGAAGCTCCGGCTCTCGAGACTGGGAGGTTATCCTGGGTTCTTTGGGGCGGGGGTGCAGGGGGGGGGAGATACTGTAATCTCCGGGGCCTGAGAGAGGGAGGCGGGAGGCGGGAGGCGGGAGTCCGAGGCGATGTGAGAGCAGAAGCAACGCCGGGCACAGCGGGTCTGGGGCCCAGGAACACAGCGGCCTCTGGAGTGGAGGAGGCGAGGCCTGCTTTAACCTTGGCCTTGGAGCGGCAGGAGAGGAACGTTCTGCACATGTTCTGCTACAGGAACCTGATATCCAGCACAGAGCTCGCTCTGCTCCCCCAGCGCCAGGGACAGACACCCCCCTCCCCCCTTCAGCGGCCAGACCGCCCTGAGCCCCGGGAGGAGGCGAGGTGGGAGCGGAGGCACAGAGCAGCGGACAGGCCCGGGCCCGGACCCGCCGCCTCCCCACAGTGAGCGAGACCAAGCCGGGAGGCAGTCCAGCTTCCGGCCCCCACACCCACGTGGGCACGCACCACCTCCCCTTTTAAAAACACGTAGTATTGTTATCGATGTCTATTTTAAAATACCTTCTTATTGATCTCAGAGAGGGAGAGGGAGAGGGAGGAACAGAAACATCAATGATGAGAATCATCCATCAGCTGCCTCCTGCACACCCCACACCGGGGACCGAGCCCGAAGCCTGGGCCTGTGCCCTGATCGGGAATCGAACCCTGACCTCCTGGTTCACAGGTTGATGCTCACCCCCTGAGCCACGCCGGCCGGGCTGTTATTTTTATTATTGTTATTAAAATGTGGTATTTAATTAACACTAAAACCCTCACAACTTACTGGTTTCCTCTCCCAGTGTAACTGGCATTTGAGAAAGAACACGCCCCAGGAGAGAATGCAGGCCCTAAAAGAATACGTCTCAGCAAACTTTTTTTCTTTTTTAAAAAAATATATATTTTTTATTTTTTACAGAGAGAGAGAGGGATAGCGAGTTAGAAACATCGATGAGAGAGAAACATCGATCAGCTGCCTCCCGCACACCTCCCACTGGGGATGTGCCTGCATCCAAGGTCCATGCCCTTGACCGGAATCGAACCTGGGACCCCTCAGTCCGCAGGCCGACACTGTCTCCTGAGCCAAACTGGTCAGGGCTCAGCCAGCTCTTGCAGGGAGACGCCACTCGCTGAAGGCAGGGGTCAGGGACGCATCCATAGCCAAGGAGCCCGGAGGTGGCCGGCAACCGCCGGAAGCCGGCAGAGGCCCCTCCACGCAGCCTGGGAACGCACCGACCTGCCCACGCCTGGCTCTGACTTCCGGCCTGTGAGCCGGTCAGCACCTGGGAAGGCACCGCGTGTGGGACTTGGGCAGGATCCGGATGCAGCTGCCCGAGACAGGCGCGGGGAGGCGGCCGGAACCAGCAGGGAGCTCAGGGCTCTGGCACCGAGAGGGCGCGGGGAGGGGGTTGCCCCGACCCCGAGCCGGGATGGTGGCCTGCGGGGGAGGGCAGGCGGGCGAGGTGCAGGCGGGCACGTGGGGGGGCAGAGGCCACAGGCAGGAAAGAGACCTGGGTTCCAGCCTCAGCACAGACAGCCACGGTAACCAAGAGAGGAGCTACGCTCACCCGCCACACGCTCTGCAAGCCGCTAAGAGGCCCCCCGGGCCTGGCAGCTCTCCTGGCTCCCCGCGTGGGGCAGTGCGGGAGCCCGCACGGCCATGGCACGCGCCGGCAGCCCCTCGCTGGGCACCTTGCGTGCCGGGCCAGCTCAGCCAGGTCCGGTGAGCCTGAGAGGAGGCGGTGAAGGATGGAGAAAAGACAGACAAGAGAAGAAAGCTGGGTCTGGGGGGGACGCTGTCCTCTCCGATGGAGAGCTAGCGACAGCGCCAGGGCCGATAAGCCATCTCTTTATTGTGCAGCCGGTGCCAGGAGGCAGAGGAAGGGCTGGTCAGGATGTTTACAGCATTCTTGTGGGGTTCAGCCCTCCTCAATTACACGCACCTGAACTCTATCAAGCCCACATCACTCAGGCACGTGGGGGTCACGTGTTCGGACCACAGGTTCAAGTTCACAACAGCTGTTGGCTGTCAGGGTGCCGGGAGGCTCTGCCCTCCTCGCTGGGACTTGCACGTGGCCACAGAGGACTGTGCCCTCTCGTCAGTCCGAGGCTTGAACCCGTCCAAACACTGTAGCCGCTCCCCACAACACAGCTCCCGCCCCCCCCGCCCCCCTCCCGGCCCGGAGCAGCCACCAGCGTCCAGGAAGCGCTGGGCGGTGACCCACCAGCTCTGGGGCATCCCAGAGCCCAAGTCTGAAAAGAGTTTGCGGAGATCCGGGGGAAGGAGCTCGCCGAGTCCCTTCCCGGGCCCTGCACCTCCTGGGCGGAAAGGACGGCAATCAGGGAGGGAGCTCGCGGCTTCGGGGAAAAGAGATGGCGGAGCCCTGGCTAACAGAGTCACCTGCACCCCGCAGCCTGGGCTCCAAGCTGGGCGGGGCGTGAACGCCTGCTTCCACAGAAGAAAGGGGTGCTCAGGTGTGTCCGCCTGAGGAGGCTGCCGGGAGCAGGAATGGGGGCGGGGGGCGGGGGTGGCTGGGCAAATGGAAAGGCAGCTTCTTTCACTCGCGAGACCGGTATTACCTGCACGCCAAGCTCTGGGCTGGCGATCGGTCAGACCCAACCGATGCCAGGCCCGGGACAGGCCTGGCCAGGCACAGCTGCTTCACCAGGACCTGGGAGGCGGGTGAAGCCTGGAGTGGCTTCAAAGACACGGCCTCTCTTTCCCGGGGAGACTGCGCAGCTGGGTTACCCCCAGGCGAGGGACACGCTTCTGGGGCAGCGGGGGGGGGGGGGGGGGGCTGGTAGTTTAGCCTCGGAGCCGGGGCGCCGGTGCTCCTGGCTGTCCTGGGGCTGCTGACACCCTGTCTGGAGCCTGGCCTGACCCCTCACCTCTCAGGGTTTTGGTTCCCCATCCTCGAAAGGGGAAGCGAATCTTGCTCTTGCCCAACCCTGTCTCTTGGGCCAGAGATGCTGATGGGCAGGTTCCCAGCGATGGGAGTTGTTGAGAGGGGGCTGAGAGGCAGCCTGGGGGGGTGGGGTGGGAATGAAGGACAAGAATGAGGGGCAGAGCAGAGTAGGAGACAGAAGGGGGCAGGGGGAGAGGCGGAAGGAGGACAGAGGAGCCCTTGTGGGGATCAGAACTGGGGCCAGCTTTGCCCTGCATCTCCTCCCACGGGTCCCCAGGCGCTTAGAGAAGCCCTCCCCTTCCCCGCTGGGTTTCTAGTCACCCCCGCCCCCTCCCTCAACGCCAGGGCTCCAGCCTGGGAGCCCGGAGGAGGAGAGGGATCCTGTCCCATCGCAGACTCAGGCACAACCATGTCTTCCCATCCCAGAGCCTGTTCCCACCTGTCCCCGAGGTTTAGCGGCGGGGCCGCCCGGCTGATGGCAGTGTCTCCCGAGAGAGGGGAGAGAAGAAAGGGGAGGTGCCCGGACGACCTCCAAGAGCTAAAAGCCCAGGCTCGGACCCCTGCTCGGGGCGGGGGGTGGGGTGGGGGGGGCACAGGGGAGGAGGGAGGCGGAGGGCGGGGTCTGCCCCGGGTCCCACGCGGAGCCCTTTCCTCCGGACGCCGCTCGGGTCCGGCGTCGCGTGACCGCGGCACTGCGGCTGCGGCGCTGCGCTCCCCGCCCTGCGCCCTGGGGATGGGGGTGGAGATGATGGGGATGGGGGTGGGGATGATGGGGATGGGGGTGGGGATATGGAGTATGGGGTGGGGATGATGGGGATAGGGGGTGGGGATGATGGGGATGAGGATAATGGGGATGGGGGTGGAGATGATGGGGATGGGGGGTGGGGATGATGGGGATGGGGGGTGGGGATGATGGGGTAGGGATGAGGATGATGGGGGATGGGGGTGGGGCGGGGATGGGGGGGCTGGACATTCTAGATCGAACCTGGCGGGCACGGCGCTGCCGGCGGGCGCTGCTGCCCTCGTTCTCAGGTCCGTGGTTCCCCGGCCGTGACCCCGGCGCTGAGTCACCTTCCCGGAATGCTTGGGGCGCTCCGGCCGCCGCCAGGAATGCCCGGAGCGGCGCGGGGACGCGCACCGCGGGGTCGCGCTTGGAGCCTCGCGGGGCCCCGCCTGCCCTCCCCCGACCTGGGGACCCCCGGGCCCCGCCCAGGTGTCGGGAAGCGCGGCCCTTCCGGATGCCAAGGGGTGACGAGGAGAGGTGTGGGGGGCCGCGAGGGGGCAGGTGCGGGCGGCGAACTCGGAACAGCCTGGGCCCGGCCCACCTCGACCCCCCGCGGGGGTTCGGCTTTGGCCAACCTCGGCCCCACCTGCGCGGGTCTGGGCAGCTGCTCCCCGATCTCCCCAAACCCTCCGGAGAGGCGCCTGGAGTTGGAGGCGGACACGTGCGCCCGCCATGGAGGCTCCCGCACGAACACGCGCCCCTGCGCCGCCCTGAAAAGTCCCCGCACTTTTGCACCTTCCGGCTGAGCCGGTGCCCGGCGAGGGCCACGCCCCGATGCGGGGCTCCCCAATCCCGAGGCGGACCCCCAGGCCTATTTACACCCCCAGGCTCCCGGGTCGGCGAGGGGCGGGGGCCGGGCCGCCGGAGCAGCTTCTCTGGCCCAGAGGCGCCTCGAAGATGCTGGGTGTCTCTGCCGCGGCCCCCGCCGGTCCCCCCTCCCCGGGGGGCGCGCTGGGTTGCTCCGGTGCCAAGGAGCGGGGGGACGGGGGCCGCGGGAGAGACACCCCGGCCCGGGCGGGGCTTTAGGCCTCCGATTCCCGGTGGGGGACCCGGGCACGCGAAGGGGGAACCCGTCCGGCCGCTAGGACTTGGGGCGCCGCGGCGAGTTCGCGGGGAGCCCGCGCTGCGCGTTCCCCTCCACGCGCCCGGAACGCTGCGCTCGCGGCGCCGCTGGTGGCGAGTCCGGGACCGGGACCGCGCGGACAACCTCCGCCTCTCGCCGGCCGGGCCGCGGCGCCCCCTTCCCGCCGGCCGCCTGCCCCGAGCGGCGGGGCCGCGATGTCCGGCCCGGGAGCCGCCGGGGGTCTGCTGGCCGCGGAGCCGCAGGCGGGGACTCCGGGGCGGCCACGCCGGAGCCGGGGAGAGGGCGGGCCCAGGCGCGCAGGGACCTCCCCCTGGAGCGCGGGGCGGGGCCAGGCGGGCGCGGAAGCCGATCCCGCCCCGCATCTCGGCGGGGGGCGGCCGAGAGGAGCGGAAAGTTTGAGGCCGGAGGCAGCGGGGCCGCGGATCGGCGCTTCTCCCGCCGCCGCTGCGCCTCGGACGCGGGGCCGAGCCCGGAGGAGCCGCGCCCGCTCCGGGCCCCCGTAGGGAACCGAGGTGGCGCCTCCCCCGCAAACAGGACGAACTGGGTAGGGCCGGCCGCCCGCCCTGCTTGCTCCCGGCTCGTGGCTCCCAGGCGGCCCGGAGAACCGGGCCACGGAACGCGGGGCCTCCGCGCCCACTCGGCCGAGCGGCGGCGGCCGGGCCGGGGCTCCGTCCCGGCGCGATCCCGGCGCTGCTCCCACGATCGCGGCGCGCGTCCCGGCAGAGCCGGGCCATCGAAGGTGCGCGCGGCTGCCCCGGCCGCTCCAGAGCTGGGGTCGGGGATCCGGCGACCGGGACGGCTCGGGGCTGGGGTGGTTCGCCCCAAACTCCGTGCCCCACGGTGTCAAGTTCAGGGATTTGACGTCACCGGACTCCCCCCCCCCCCGCAGCCCCGGGGGAGGGGGTGCGAGGTGACTGGTCCGACGGAGGGAGCCGCGGGGCTCTGACTCACCCGTCGGGCCGGAACCCGCGGCCCGGGAAGAGCCTCGGGCACAGCGAGGGGGGTGGGGGCCTCAATCCGGGACGGGAGCGCACGGGGTGTCGCCGGGCTCGGCTCTCGGGACCTTCCCAAAAGCTGAGTCCCCGACCTCCGAGCCTTCAGCGATGCCGAGGCGCGTCGCTCCCCACGCGGGGTCCGAGGGTCCGGCTGCGCGCCCCTCGCCTCGGGAAGCCGCTCCGGACTCCGCCAGCGCCCTCTCTTCCCCAGATCCGGCCGCCGAAGGGGATGGTGCGGGTGTCCCCGCAGCCCGGACGCCGGGCAGGGAGGGCGAGCCCCACAGCCGGCGCCGCGACGCCCGCCTGGGCGGCCCCGATAAGGAGCTGAAGGCAGGAGCGACCGCCGTGGGCAGCGCCCCGACAGCGCTGGGGAGCCCCAGGCAGCCGGAGCTGCGGGGCGAAGTTATGGATCAAGGTTTGTGGGGGCCGAGCAGGGAAGAGCTATAGGGGGGACCCCTTCTCTCCCCAGCCAGGAAGGATGCCCCATTCAGCTGGACAAGAGAGAGGGGCTGGGGGCGCTGGAGAGAGACGCTGTCCCCGATGAGCCCGGATACCGGCAGGGCAGGGCCTGAACCAAGGACAGGGATGTCGGGGTGCCCCGCTCCCCCCGGAGCTCCCTGCCGGAGGCCGGTGCCTCTGGCTGGCCTCTCCTGCATCCAGTGCCCCGGGGTTTCGGGGACCCCCGTCCACCCCGGTTCCCGTGCTGTCACCTCGCGCCCCCTAGCGGCCGGATGGGGACACGGCCTTTTCAGGCTGGTTTTTTTATGCAGCGGGTGGTCCCGGGAATCTGCTCCCCCGGCCCTGCCGCGTGCTGGTGCTGCTGAACCCGCGCGGGGGCAAGGGCAAGGGCCTGCAGCTCTTCCGGAGCCACGTGCAGCCCCAGCTGGCCCAGGCCGATGTCTCCTACAGGCTCCTGCTCACCGGTGAGTGCCCCCCCCCCCTACAGGCGGGCAGGGGAGCCCCCACGAATGGGAGGGAACCCCCCTCGTGAGCCACCTCCTGGTCTCCCCCCCCCCCCCCCCCAGAGCGGCGGAACCACGCCCGGGAGTTGGTGCGGGCGGAGGAGTTGGGGCGCTGGGACGCGCTGGTGGTCATGTCCGGAGACGGGCTGATGCACGAGGTGAGGCCTGCAGCTGCGGGGCGGCGAGGGGGGCGGGGTGGGGCGTCCCCAGGCTGAGCCGCTGCGCCCCCACAGGTGGTGAACGGGCTCATGGAGCGGCCCGACTGGGAGACCGCCATCCGGAAGCCCCTGTGCAGCCTCCCCGCCGGCTCGGGCAACGCGCTGGCAGCTTCTCTGAACCATTATGCCGGGTGAGAACCAGGGCCGGAGCGGGCCTCAGTTTCCCCTCAGAGCCGGCCCTCTGCCTGGGTTTCCTTTAGATCTCCCCTGCGAGGGTAACTTCCATTCCTCCCTCCTTGCTGGAGCTCCCGCCCTCAGTTCTGGGCCCTCCTGCCCCCACTCCCTGGGAGGGGGTCTGCAGAGGATGCATGAGGCCTCCCCCCCCCCCCCTGCAGCTACGAGCAGGTGACCAACGAGGACCTCCTGCACAACTGCACGCTGCTGCTGTGCCGCCGCCGGCTGGCGCCCATGAGCCTGCTGTCCCTGCAGATGGTGTCCGGGCCGCGCGTCTTCTCGGTGCTCAGCCTGGCCTGGGGCTTCATCGCCGACGTGGACATCGAGAGCGAGAAGTTCCGGCGCCTGGGCGAGATGCGCTTCACCGTGGGCACCCTCCTGCGCCTGGCGGCCCTGCGGGTCTACCGGGGCCAGCTGGCCTACCTGCCCGCCGAACGGGGGGTCGCCGACGCGCCCGCCTCCCCCGCCCCGGCAGACCCGCAGGACCAGCAGGGCCCCGTGGACGCCCACCTCGTGCCCCTGGGGGAGCCGGTGCCCGCTCACTGGACGGTGGTGCCCGAGCGGGACTTCGTGCTGGTGCTGGCGCTGCTGCACTCGCACCTGGGCAGCGAGATGTTCGCGGCGCCCATGGGCCACCGCGCGGCAGGCGCCATGCACCTGTTCTACGTGCGGGCGGGCGTGTCGCGGGCCATGCTGCTGCGCCTCTTCCTGGCCATGGAGAAGGGCAGGCACATGGAGTGTGACTGTCCCCACCTGGTCTATGTGCCCGTGGTGGCCTTCCGCCTGGAGCCCGAGGACAGGAAGGGCATGTTCGCCGTGGACGGCGAGCTGGTGGTCAGCGAGGCTGTGCAGGGCCAGGTGCACGCCGACTACTTCTGGATGGTCAGCGAGCCTCCGTCCCCGCCGCCGCCGCCGCCCGGCCGGCAGCCTCCGAGGGTGCCGCCTGCAGAAGACCCCGTATGACCTCGCCTGGCTGTGCCTTACCGGCTTAGTGTCACCTGTGCTCCCTCCTTCCCCACGGAGGGCCTGTCCCAGCTGCCATGGGGAGGACTCCTGTGGGGAGGACTCCCGTGAGGACAGGCTGTGCTTCAGAAGGACCTGCTCTGCCCGAGGAAGGCCAGGCTGAGGCTGTGGGCGGAAGCACCCCATTGTTCTGGGAGCCCCGCCCCCGAATCAAATCCAAATAAAGTGGCATCGCCAGCTTCCTGGTCTGATCCAAGGGCTGGGGCGGGAGTGGGGTCTTGCTCCGGTCAGACTCCAGGATTTAATGGGAGTGATGCCCAGGGGTGCCTCCTGGACCGGGCAGTCATTGTGGTGCTGAGCACAGGCCCAGAGCTGGTCCAGGGAGTAAGGCCCAGCCCCAAAGCCGACTGTACCCCCCTCAGCCAGGGAGCGCAGACACCGCACAGGGGGGCAGCCTGCTCAGAGCTGGCATGCCGGTCTTACCCAGACACGGCTAGTCTCAGCGGAAAGGGAAAATGCCTCAAGGAAGGGGCATTGGGGAAACAAGGACCAGAACCCAAAGGGACAGGCTCCTGCTCCCTTCTTAAAGGAGCCTCTCACCCCTCCGCCGAGGGCTCAGGCTGTGCAGCCTCCTCCGCCCCATCCTGTGGGCACTGCTGGGCAGCAGTTAAAAGGGAGCAGCAGGGAGGGGCAGATGCCAGCCTTCAGACTGGGCAGCCATTTTGGCTTCCGGCCCAGGCAGGTGCTCCCATGCCAGCTCCCAGCCTGGAAGGCGGCCCTGCCCGGAGCGGGGCGCGCCGGCCCCCAGAACCCGAGGTCCTCGGCGGCTCCTGGGAACGCGGAGGCACCGAAGCACCGAGGGCAGGGCTCCCGCCAACAGGGTCTCCCTCCCCGGGGAGGGGCAAGGTGCCAGAGGGGAAGAAAGGCGACAGAGCCCACGTGAGCGGCAGAGGCAGGTTTAATGGTGCCACCGTGTCTGTTTGTACATGGTAATGAGCCAAACCAAAAGGAAAATGCAAGTAAAAAAAAGGTTTAATCACACAGCACTTTATACAGGTCGTAAGCAGTAGCATCCACATCTCCACACGAACGGCCACGGGAGCGGGCCACCGGCCACTGCGTGCTCCCCACACGGGTGCGCTGGGCGCCCTCCCCCATGGCCGCGCCCCCCAGTGAGGAGCCAGCTTGCGGCGGACAAGACGCGTCATGCTTTGGCTTCTTGGTTTTGTGTTTCTAAGAAGAGTTAATATCTTTGCTTTTGAAATTTATTTTCTTCCAACCTTAAATATTACATACATACACCAAAAATTACACGCCTGCGCTGTGCTCGGCAGCGTCCTCTTCACCTGGAGCTTCACATTATCAAAAGCTTAGAAAATGTGTAAACCTCTGGGCCCGTCTGCCCCGCCGCCCAGCCTGAGCCTGCGGAGCAGGGGGAGGGCTGCCAGGCCGCCTCCTCGAGACAGGGCTGGCTCCGTTTCGAGCTTCAGGCCACCTCCCCGCTGAGCACTTGGTGGCAGGAGGGACCCCTGCTGCTCCCGCCTCCAGGTCAGGTCGGGTCCTGGGACAGGACTGGGCGGGGAGCGGACACCGGCTTCGGCTCCAGCAGGCGAGGCCGAGGAGCCGGAACCGCCCGCCCAGCCTCGTGGGCAGGAGAGCAAGGCACCTACAGCTGCTCCTCCCGCAGCTCCCAGGCCTCCCAGCGCGTTGGTGTGACGGCCGCCACTCGGGGCGGCCCCGGAGCCCAGCCTGGTCTCGGAGAGCAAGTTCAACCGGCCGAGGGCCGCCCTGTGGTACACGGGCCAGAGCCAGGCATTGGTGACAGCGGCTGCAGCTCCCAGGGGCGAGTTCACATGATGCCGGGGCCGAGGGAGGACCTGGGGGCAGTGGCCTGGGACACGGGGAAGCTACATGGCACTGAAGAGGATGGCAGGGACCAGGGGAATGGCCGGAGCAACCCACACTTCATGCAAGGCACCGCCCCTCGTCCGGCTGCTCTGCGAAGCTCTGGGCCCCGGAGCCGCCGGAGCCCGGCCCTGGGAAATGCCACTTTCCACCCCAGACGGCGGCGGCAAGGGGACAAGTGCCGGCGTCCCGCCCGGGGGGAGAGGGGACAGTCAGCTTCAGAGGGCTCGCCTGCTGGAAGTGGCTTCCGAACAGAAACGGCAGCATCTCAAACTCCTTGCATGTCGGCATCAAACTCACCCGGGAGGAGGGCAGGGGGCTTGCGGGGACAGGAGAGCGGGAGGGGGAGGCCTGGGGGCGGGAGGGAGCGGGCACAGCCTCTCCCACCACGACCCTCCTTCCTGGGGCTGGGCTACTTGTCGCCGGTGCTCTCGGGCATGCCCGCCTCGAGGAGCGCGGCCCGGAACTGGGCCAGGACGCCCCGGATGCTCTTGACGAAGCCCTTGGAGAGCGGGAAGAGGGGGAAGCCGATGTCGGGGTAGCCGCTCTTCTCGGGCAAGAAGCTCCGGTAGCTCTTCCTCCGCTTCTTTGGTTTGACGCTGGGCGGCACGGAGGCGCCCGGCGCGGCCTCCGGAGCCTGGTCTGTGCGGTCCCTGCCGGCGGGGGCCGGGCCCTGGGCACCGGCCTCCGAGTCTGAGCCCGGGGAGGCCTCCCCGGGGGCCAGCCCGCCGTCCTCCGCCTCCTCCCGGCCGCTGTCCGAGAGCTCAGCCGCGCCGGGCGGCCCCGCGGAGCCGCTGTTCTTGGAGATGCCGTTGGGCAGGGCCTGGGCCCGGGCCTGCTCCAGCAGCGCGTGCGTCTCCAGCCAGGACTCGATGCGGTGCACCAGCCGCCAGCCGCCCGCGCTGAAGTGCTGCCGGATCTCCTGCTCGAAGACCTCGGCCGGCCGCCGCACCAGCTGCGTCATGGACTGCACCACGCGGATGAGCGCCATCTCGTTGTAGCAGCGGCTGTTCTCGTAGCCCTCCTGCAGGCCCCGGTCGCTGTCGAAGCCGGCTTCGTTGTAGTACGGCTCGTTCACCAGGATCAGACCTGCGAGGGGCGCCCGTCAGGCCCGGCTGACCTCAGCCCCGAGGGGACGGCCGCGCGGTGCCCTCCAGCCCCCCGTCGGCCCCCGGGCCCGCCCCCTGTACCTTGGATGGAGATGAGCACCTGGAGAAGGCTGGATTTGCTCGTCCACCTCTCTGTCCCCTGAAACGCACAGCGCGGTCACCTCTGCCCCAGACCCGCCCCGACGCCCCCTCTACCCCCCCTTCTACACCCACCCCCCCCCGGCGGTGCCGGCGTGGGACTGACCTTTCCAATCCAGGTGCCCAGGAGGCTGACGCACACCTTCCCGTTGTCGTACAGGTTGGGGTTCAGGCGGCCGCTGCACTGGGAGAGGTAGCAGAAGTGGGGGGGCACAGCCGGGTAGATGTTGGGGAGCTGGATGTCGAACAGGTAGAGGCCGTCCTCGTAGGGGGTGCGCGTGGGGCCCTTGATCAGGGCGGAGAAGAGGTCCTGGAGGAGGGAGGCCGGGGCTGGCAGGGGCTCTGCGCACAGGCCTGGCTCTGCGCTCCCCCAGAGCGTGGCGGGCACAGCGCAGCACCTGCGACTCCCCACGCGGCCGGTGGCGAGATGCTAATGCAACCCCCTTCTTCCTGCCTCCCCCCCAGCACAGGCCCACCCAGCGTCTTGGAACTCCCGGCACAAAAGGAGTTTTCCAGGTTTTGTCCTCTTTGACCGTTATTTCAGGCGTCCTCACACACGGCCCTGACCAGGCCCAACAGGGCAAGAACTACGACAGCCACCAGAGGGGGGCGCTGCAGGGCGGCGGCCATGCCTGCTTCCGGGACCAGAGGGACGGAGGCGAACGCCAGGGGGACAGGAGATCTGAGTCACGTGGGGACGGGGTCAGGGGCCCTGCCGGTGAGGGACGGGACGGGAATGCTCTCTCGGTTCCCGCACTGCGTCCCTTTCCCTCGGAGGGAGATTTGGGGAAAAACAGAACAAAGTAACAACAAAATACTACTCCCTTCTCCCTCAGCAGAGGCTGGGATTCTCCAGAACTTTCCCTAAAAGCCGAGAGAGCCAGCCCCGCCCTGCAGGTGGGGCCGCGGGGCCGCCCGAGCAGCGCCTTCTGTGGTCTGTTCTGGGCCGGAGGCCGGCTCAGGCCTCGGGGGGCCTGGCACACACAGGCCCAGCAGAGGCCCCCTGAACAAGCAGCGGGGGAGGGAGGGGGTGCTCTCCCTTCCTGGAATAAGCGAGGAAGCAATGACACAGCATGGGGAGCGTGACTCAAACCCGGGCCCGGACAGAGGGGAGAGCGGGGGTGATCACGTGAGGCTGCTCTGCGGCTAAAAGGGACGGAGACGAGACCGGTGTGAGCCAGCCTGGGAGGTGCTGAAATCGCCCGAAGTGAGAAAAGCCAGTTACAGGCGACGCGCACGAGGCCACGCTCTTTATGTGACACACCACACAGCAGCTTGTGTCTGCGACGACGCGTCCGAACGTGAAATACGAAAACACCCACGAGAAACGCCCACCTCCTCCCGTCAGCACCCGAGGGCCAGGTGGGCGGTGGCCAGAGGCAACCTTGGCCTTTCCTGCGGCTAATTTCCCAGAGAGCCCTCTGGGCCTGGCCGGTGTGGCTCAGTGGACAGAGCCTGGGCCTGCGGACTGAAGGGTCCCGGGTTCGATTCTGCTCGGGGACACGGGGCTGGCTGCGGGCTCGGTCCGTAGTGGGGAGCGTGCGGGAGGCAGCTGATCACCAGTTCTCTCATCAGTGATGTTCCTGTCCCCCCCCTTTCCTCTCGGAGGCCGATGCAGACACGCTTACACAGAAGACTGGGCTCGGGAACAACCACAGGATGTGAGACTGACTTCAAAACAGAGCGAGGAAGGCAGCGGCCTCCCAGTCTCCGCCCCCGTGTGGGGCCCCCGACCTCACCAGTGTGGGCAGCCTCCAGCGCCACCAGGCCCGCCTGCGCCCGCCCACGCCGCCCACGGCACTTGCCATTCTGTCCTCGAAGGTCTTGACCGCGATGCCGTCGGGCAGCGAGGTGGCCAGCAGCGCCATCTCCTTGCGCACGGCGCTGAAGAACTTCTTGGCCTCCGGCGGCTGGAACTCAATCTTCTTAAAGGAATGGTTCGCTGGGGGGGGAGAACGGGCGATCCCTGACGCGAGGCCCGGGCGCGCCGGCCAGAGGGCAGCTGCTGTGCGTGCTCCCCGGAGGAGCAGCGCCCCGTTGTCCCCCGCCCCCCCGGGGAAGGGTCTGTCCCCCGGCCCCGGAGCAGCGGCGGGGAGACTCACCGGGCGCGAACTCCAGCACCGAGAAGACCTCGCCCTTGGCGCTGGTGAAGGTGACGCCCGGCTTGCCGCCGCACTGCTGGCAGAGCACCGGCGTCTCGCTGGGCCACTCGCCCTTCCCGGGGGACTGCGCCTCGGGCTTGTCCTCCTTGCGCTCCGCGTCCGGCAGCGCCTCCATCTTCTCCTCCTCCGCGATGGCCACGCTGTCCAGCGTCTTCTTGAGGTTCTCCTGCAGCTTCTTGATGTCGTCCAGGAACTTCTTCTCGCGCGTCGGCCTCTCGGGCTCCACGGTCGGGGAGGTGGGGGAGCCCGTCAGCAGCTGCTCCACCGTCATGTTCTTGAGGCTCTCCAGGATCTTGATGGCCTCCTTCAGCTCCCGGAAGCTCTTCGGGGGCCCGTCCTGGCCGGCCTTCTCGATGAGCCCGGCCACGGGGGCGGCCATGGCCACGGCGCCCTGAATGGCGGCCGTGGCGGCCTCCTCGCTGATCACCACGCCCTTGTCCTCCTCGGGGGCGGCCGGCTGTTCAGTGGACGGCAGGGGGGGCTCCTCGATCTTGGGGTGCTCGTCCTCCACCAGCCCATTGTCCGTCTCCCAGCTGTCACTGTCGTCCTCCCACTCGTCGGAGGACGCCCCGCTGGTGCTGCCTTCCACCGAGTCGTAGTCCGACTCCTCGATCTCGGACTCGATGTTGTACAGGTGCTGGGGACAGGCAGCACCCTGAGCGCGCTCCCGCTCCGGCCCGGCCCGCCGAGACCAGAGGCTGTGGCAGCCGCGCCCCCCTCCTCTGGGCTCGGCAGGTGGCTCTGTGCTCGGTGCCACCTACGTCTCTGGGAGGCGCCTTCCCCTGCCCCATCCCAGCCCAGCCCCGGAGTCCCCACCCATAGCTGCTCTCCCCGCCCCCCATGGACTCAGGCAGCCCCAGCCCCGGAGCCCCCATCCATAGCTGCTCTCCCCGCCCCCCATGGACTCAGGCAGCCCCAGCCCCGGAGCCCCCATCCATAGCTGCTCTCCCCGCCCCCCATGGACTCAGGCAGCCCCAGCCCCGGAGCCCCCACCCATAGCTGCTCTCCCCCGCCCCCCATGGACTCAGGCAGCCCCAGCCCCGGAGCCCCCACCCATAGCTGCTCTCCCCGCCCCCCATGGACTCAGGCAGCCCCAGCCCCGGAGCCCCCACCCATAGCTGCTCTCCCCGCCCCCCATGGACTCAGGCAGCCCCAGCCCCGGAGCCCCCATCCATAGCTGCTCTCCCCGCCCCCCATGGACTCAGGCAGCCCCAGCCCCGGAGCCCCCACCCATAGCTGCTCTCCCCCCACCCCCCATGGACTCAGGCAGCCCCAGCCCTGGAGCCCCCACCCATAGCTGCTCTCCCCCCGCCCCCCATGGACTCAGGCAGCCCCAGCCCCAGAGCCCCCACCCATAGCTGCTCTCCCCGCCCCCCATGGACTCAGGCAGCCCCAGCCCCGGAGCCCCCACCCATAGCTGCTCTCCCCGCCCCCCATGGACTCAGGCAGCCCCAGCCCTGGAGCCCCCACCCATAGCTGCTCTCCCCGCCCCCCATGGACTCAGGCCGGAGGCTGTGCGGCCACACTGGGAGTGGGACGTGCCGGAGGAAGGGCGGTCCGGGACAGCTGGCCTGGGGCACACGTGTTCCCGGCCCTTAAGGAGGGGAGAGCCGGGCCGGAGGATGGCTGGACCACGGAGGTGAAGGGAGCAATGAGCCATGAACCCACAGGTGCTGAGCGGGCGGCTCCTCTCCTTCCCTAGTTCCCTGGAGGGTCCCTGGGAGGCGGGTGCTCTGCCACCCTCGGACGGAACTGCATTTGCTCAGCAGTGAGATGGGGCCCCGGAGACCGGGGGGCCTGGGACGGCCACACCTGCAGGCTGCCGGTCGGTGAGGCCAGAGAGCCGCCTCCAGCGATGCCGCCTCCCTCTCAGGCTTTCCCTGGAACCCTGCCGCCCACGAGAAAACGCCGCACCAGGAGACGAGGGCCTGGCCGCGTGGAGAGGCCGGGCCAGGCTCCCAGCCCCGGCCGCTGCTGCGCGGTCTGGGCCCGGCGGGCCGTACCTGGGGCAGGATGATGGTCTTGGAGTTGTCGGCCCACACCACCTCCACCTTGCTGCTGACGTCCACGCGGGCCACCTGGCCAACCGACGGCTGCGGGGCAAATGGACAGGGTCAAAGGTCAGCCCTACAGGAGGGGTGAGGCCGGCACCTCTGAAAGGGAGTGCCAGCAGCGGGTGGCAAGGGTGGGGCTGTAAAAACAGGAGGTAAGTGGGCATCATCTGGAGGAGACCAGTGAGTAGCTCGAACACGGGGCCCTCTTGCTCCAACACTTCCAACGTGCCCCGTGCCCCAAGCTCCCCTCCAGCTGCCGCCGCCGGGCACCCCCTGCTGCCGACCCCTCCCGCTCACAGCTCTCCCCAGGCGTCCTGTCCTTCCAGACGGGGTCCAGCCTCAGGCCTTTTGCGCCTCCTCTTCCTCTGCTGGAGCCTGCCCGACCACACTCCCTACCCCACCTGTGCCCCAAGGCCCAGCTCAGACGCCCCTCCCGGCCTAGCCTGGGTTCCTGCGGCTCATCACGCCGGCGCACAGGACGAGGAGAGGGCTTCCCTAGCAACTGCGACAGCTCGGGCCGCTGTGTGAGCCCAACCTGACCCTGACTGCAGGTGGCAGGCGCTCTTGGCGGGCGCTGGGGTGGAGGGGCAGCTTTGGATGAGCCAGAGGACTCGAAGTCGGCCTCCTGGAGCCACCTGGTGGCAGCACCAGGCACTGCAGCTGCTGCACAGGAGGGGCAGCTGCGGGGACTTGAACTTGGGGGTGCATACCTCATCCTCCTTGGGAAGAGCTCCGTCCTCAGTGTTGCCGATGCGGATGACGATGTCGGTTGTGCGGAACCGGAAGTCAGGGTGGTCAGCGATGTCATAAACGCTCACATCCTCCTCTTCTCCGATCAGCTGGGCACAGGATGGGTTGCCGTGAGCCCGGGGCCCTGCGCCCAGCCCACAGAGCCCCCCTGAGGAGGAGGCGGGGCTCACACTCACCTCCACGTCGTCCCCACTCGGCCGCAGCTTGAACCACTTCACCATGCAGGTGCGGCCCACATGGTCCCCCGACTGCACCACGCCGTACACAGCGGGGTCCGGGCAGCTCTGGACTAGGGAACCAGAGAGCACACGGCTAAGGAGCCCAGGTGGGGTCACCTGCCACCCTCTCCCCCAGGCCTCCCAAGAGCCGCCACCCCACAGGGCCTCCCGCCCGGAGCCCTGCTGCCGTCGGCCCGGCCGCCAGCCCGCGGTGGGAGCAGCAGGAGCCGGCACTACCTCGCTTGTCCACCACGAAGTCCCCGGGGCAGAACTCGTTGTTGTCCAGGTGGTGCACCGGGAAGAGGTCGTTGGAGCGGATGTTGCACTCGACGGAGCCGTCCTGCCACATCACGTCCGCCGACGTCATCGTGGTCACCACCTCCACCGCCACCCTGCAGGGGGCAGTGAGCCAGGCCGGGCACAGGCCTCCCGGGCCAGGCAGGCGCCCTCCCGCCCTCCCTCTCGTGGCCTTGGGCCCGAGCCTTCATTCCAGACCAGGAGACAGGCCGGCGGTGCTCACCTCGAGCTCCCACGCCCTATGACCTCCCTGAGCACATCCCGTTTGGAGCGCTCAAGTGAATGGTCCCAGAGGCCAGACTTGGGGTCAAGGCCACGGCCCCACCTTCTGTCTTACTCTCAGATCTCTACTTTCCACGGGGCCAATCCCAGGCGCCTACATCACCTCAGCTGGGTACTCAGCTGGTACCACGAGCCTTTACAGCAGGGGTGGGGGCATGAGGCCCGAGGGTCCTATAAGGCCCATCAAATCGTTCGGTCCGGCCCTGCCGAGGCACTAGGGGCGAGTTAGTTAAATGTCTGACCGAACAGAGCAGGCCCATTTTTAAGTTGGTAATTCAGGCCCACAAATGATGTCATAAGTATCCAAATTGCCCTTGGCAGGGAAAAGGGTCCCCACCCTGCTTTTCGGGGTTGCAGACCCTGTGAGAGCCGAGTGTGCACGCGGGGGGTGAGGGGGACGGTCCCAGGCTCGACGCTCAGCCGGAGGGAGGCGCCCTGCCTCTGGGTTACCTGTCGCCCGGCTTGAAGTCCCGCGTGATTTTATTCTTCTTCCTCTTGTGTTTCCGCTTTAGGTTCTTGATGGACAAGGGGACGCTCTTTCTGCGGTTCGCGCCGCTGCCGCTCTGGGAGGAGGTGGTGGAGCTGGCGGAGGAGGTGACGGAGCTGGTGTCGTCCGTGTCGTCGGCGGCCTCGTCGTCGGCGTCCTGCTCGGCGGAGTGCAGCCGGTCGTCCCCGCCCTCCTTCAGCAGGAAGGGGGGCAGCGGCTCGCCCGCCCCCGGGGCCTCCTCGGGGCCCTCGTCCTGCATCTCCCCGGGGCTGGCGGACCCGTCGGGCGTCTCCTCGGGGCTAGCGGACCCCGTCTCGCTCTTGGCTTTGGCCGCCCCCCGCTTGCCCGGCTCCTCCGCGGAATGGTCCCTGGCGCACTGGGCATCGGGGGCGCAGGACATGATCCTCACCACCTGCTTCTTCAACAGGCGCTTCACCTGCGGGCAGAGCGGGAGGGGGCTGTGGCCACGGCCCGGCGTACCCCGCCCTGCAGAGGGGGACACCTGGGCAGGCTGACCCCAGGCAGCGCGGTGTGGGGAGTGACAGCTCTGTACCTACGTGGCCGGCAAAGGTCACCAAGACGGCCCCCCGCGACCTGAGACACAGCCCGTCCTGCCAGTTCCTCAGTGCCCCCCCGCCCAGCCCACGGACATACCTTCTTGGCCATGGAGCCCTCGGCCTGGGCACAGTGCTTCTCCGGACACTCGCAGGCGATCTTGGCCAGCTCCACCCGAGCCGGGAAGACGAACAGGCAGCGCTCCCCGAGCTGCCGCTGCGCATGGTCGAAGCACCCGAGACGCTTCACCCTGGAGGGAGGAGCGGGCTGGGCCAGCGGCTCTCGCCCATCTGCGCCGCGGCCCGGGGTCTCGCTCGGGGCCTGGCCCCAGGGTGTTTGAGGGTGGCACGCTGGGACCGCTCACCTGCCCAGGTTCTCCTGGGTGATGACAGAGGGCGGGGGGCTGACGCTGTCCGTGCCCCCCGGACAGAAGCTCTTGGTGATCCACGTGACTTTCAGTTCCACCACCTGCACCTGCGCGGGGAGCGAGCGGGGGGCCATCGGTAGCGGGCCCTGCGGCTCGGCCTTCGAGCAGCTGCCACAGCCCACCGGACCGCCAGTGTCCACCAGCACGACGCCCAGAGCAGGCCCCACCGGTCACCAAGGCCCCAGCCGATCCCTGTCACCTCCTCACCTCCTCAGGCCCAGCGGACCTGCCACTCCCCACTCCCCACCCTGCTCAGCCTGGGTCGGTCAGGCTGGGGGACACCTGCCTACTGGTCACCCCGTGACCACAGCCTGAGTTCTATCCTCAAAGCCCTTTCAGGTAACAGGGTGCAGAGGCCAACAGGCTCAGCTCTCAGTGAAGGCAAGGACAGGGGCTGCTCAGCTCCAGGTCCCACCCCACTTCCAGCCCCCAGCCCTCCCCCCTCCCTCCACCACTACCCTCCCTGCCGGCCCCGCCCCTATCTCCTCCACCACCCTCACCACCCCTACCTCCATCACCACCCTCCCCGCCGGCCCTCACCCTACCTCCTCCACCACCCTCCCTGCCGGCCCCGCCCCTACCTCCTCCACCACCCTCACCACCCCTACCTCCATCACCACCCTCCCTGCCGGCCCCGCCCCTACCTCCTCCACCACCCTTCCTGCCGGCCCCGCCCCTACCTCCTCCACCACCCTTCCTGCCGGCCCCGCCCCTACCTCCTCCACCACCCTCACCACCCCTACCTCCATCACCACCCTCCCTGCTGGCCCTCACCCTACCTCCTCCACCACCCTCCCTGCCGGCCCCGCCCCTACCTCCTCCACCACCCTCACCACCCCTACCTCCTCCACCACCCTCACCACCCCTACCTCCATCACCACCCTCCCCGCCGGCCCTCACCCTACCTCCTCCACCACCCTTCCTGCCGGCCCCGCCCCTACCTCCTCCACCACCCTCACCACCCCTACCTCCTCCACCACCCTCACCACCCCTACCTCCATCACCACCCTCACCACCCCTACCTCCTCCACCACCCTCACCACCCCTACCTCCTCCACCACCCTCACCACCCCTACCTCCTCCACCACCCTCACCACCCCTACCTCCTCCACCACCCTCACCACCCCTACCTCCTCCACCACCCTCACCACCCCTACCTCCTCCACCACCCTCACCACCCCTACCTCCATCACCACCCTCCCCGCCGGCCCTCACCCTACCTCCTCCACCACCCTTCCTGCCGGCCCCGCCCCTACCTCCTCCACCACCCTCACCACCCCTACCTCCTCCACCACCCTCACCACCCCTACCTCCATCACCACCCTCCCCGCCGGCCCTCACCCTACCTCCTCCACCACCCTCCCTGCCGGCCCCGCCCCTACCTTCTCCACCACCCTCACCACCCCTACCTCCTCCACCACCCTCCCCGCCGGCCCTCACCCTACCTCCTCCACCACCCTTCCTGCCGGCCCCGCCCCTACCTCCTCCACCACCCTCACCACCCCTACCTCCTCCACCACCCTCACCACCCCTACCTCCTCCACCACCCTCACCACCCCTACCTCCATCACCACCCTCCCTGCCGGCCCCGCCCCTACCTCCTCCACCACCCTCCCCGCCGGCCCTCACCCTACCTCCTCCACCACCACCCGGAACTTGCTCTTGGTGCTGAGCACCGGCTTCACTCCCGACAGCCACTGGACGCTGGAGAAGATCTTGGCGGGGCCGATGAGCACCTGGCCCGGGTAGAAGCCGTAGGAGTCGTCGAAGAAGAGACCCTGCAGGATTCAGAGCCAGAGGACAGTGCTGCTGAGCAGTGCCTCCTGGGGGGGGGGGGTGCTTCCCGGGCCACCTTCAGCCCCTCTCCTCGCCGGCCCCCAGCGAAGTCTCCACGGTCCCGAACACAAACCCCCAGGCCCCAGAGCAGCACGAGCTCGGCCACACCATGTGGCTGGTCGGGAGGACACTCGGGGGGCTCAGGCTCTGGAGGGCAGCCCCCCCCCGTGTGATGGCGCCCAGCACACCGATTTACAGGCGGCCGTAACTCCCGTTCTAAAACGTCGCACTGACACGCTGACACGCCAGACGAGACGGAGGTTTTAAGAGGGTGACGTGGACGCCAACAGCAGACACAGAGACGCCCTAGTCCCCTCTGGTCCTCTCCAGGAAACCACCGCGCCCAGAGGCAGCGCTGGCCGGGCCAGCCACGGCTCTGCGCTAAGAAGTCCTTTCCCCCATCGCCCAGGGGAGCAGGAACACGAGTCCCCCCAGCCCCGCACACACGTACTGAGTCGCTGACGTGTGGGCAGACGTCATAGAGCTTGGCACCATCTTCTGTGTTCATGGAGCACCTGCAACATGAACACGCGTGGTGACCAGCGGCACAGTGCCCGGGCCTCGGGGAGGCTGGCCCCGGGACCAGGGGCGCTGGTCGGTATGGGGAAGAGCTACCCCGCCGCCAGTGTCACAGGCCCCGAGCTGGCACAGCTCAGCCTCGGGTGGGTACAAATGAGCTCCTAAACGAACAAGACCCTGACCCGCTCTCTATGTGCCCAGCACTTCACATGTCTGAACAGCTCCCAGCAGATTCCCTAAGTCCGTGGTCGGCAAACTGCGGCTCGCGAGCCACATGCGGCTCTTTGGCCCCTTGAGTGTGGCTCTTCCACAAAACGCCACGGCCTGGGCGAGTCCGTTTTGAAGAAGTGGCGTCAGAAGACGTTTAAGTTTAAAAAATGCGGCTCCCCAGAGAATTTCCGATCGTCGTGCTGTTGGTATCTGGCTCTGCTGACTGACGAGTTTGCCGACCACTGCCCTAAGTGCTGATGCTTCTCTGCCCAAAGCAGGACGGGCGGAGACCAGAAACCGCGGGAGCACCAGGCTCCGGCGACAGAGCCCCGGCCCGGTCAGGGGCCCCTACCTGGCCCCGTTGGACAGCTTCAGGATGATCTGGTTCTTCAGGTCGTAGACCTTCCCCAGCCAGCAGTCGTAGGCGATGTAGTCCCCGTACATGAAGGGCTGCGGACCAGGACACGGGGTGAGAGGCGGCAGGCGACATGGGGTCCGGGCACCGTCCTCTGCGCTCCCGGAGACGGGGGGAAGGACCCACCAGCTCGCTGCCCGGACGCGGGCTGGGCGGGCCCGGCCCAGTGACAGCCGCGGCCAGCAGGCTTCTCCCCGGTTCCAGGCTGTGCCCGCTCCCTGCCCAGGGTGAGGGCTGCCAGCGTGGCACCCAGCACATAGGGCTCCTGAACGGAGTGGGCCGGGCGGGCAGCGCATGCCCAGGACATGAAGGGGTTCAATATCCTGAGGATGCCAAGAGCCCAGCTTTAACCAACTGCCGCTGCAGCCACACAGGACGGGGCGGACACAGGACGGGGCTGACACCTGGGTGTGCGCACACACGGCTGCGTTCTGTCCCGAAAGGGCCACACCCGCCCCCGCGCTGGGGCTGCAGACACAGGCCGAGTGCGACCTCGCGTCTCAACGGCCGACAGACGGGCCGCCTGCGGCAGGAGGGCCCCGGGAGCGGAGGCCGCGCGGCCGGCTCCCGGGGAGGAGAGGGACCGGGGAGCGAGCGGAGAGGGAGCGGCGGGGCTCACCCAGATGTGCTGCAGGTCCTTGCTGTTGACGGGGTAGATGATGCAGTTGGTGCCGATGAGCTTGACGGCGCAGTCGATGCTGACGTCGATGACGGTGCCGCACTGGCTGTCCTGGGGGAGGAGGCGCAGGCTGAGCGGGCGCGGGCGCCGGCCGCCACCACGACCCCCGGCCCAGGCCTCCCGCCAGCACCCGCCGGGGCGGGGCAGGACTCACGGTGGAGCGCATGTGCCGGACCACGTCGCGGGGCACCACGGAGCGGTCCTCCAGTTTGAGCTGGACGAGAAAGCACAGGGTGAGCGGCCTCTGCCGGCACCCCAGGCCACCCCTCCGCCAGCGACCGGGGAAGGTGACACGTACAGCCCAGAGCACACATCCCAAGCGCTCGGTTCTCACGAACCCCAGGAAGACCCCCTCACTGTCCCCAGATCAGGGGATAGAATCCAGGCACTAACCCTCCCCCCCCAAAAAAAAGCCAGCACGGGCTCATGGCGGTCATGTGGATCCAGCTGGCGGAGCGACAGATCACAGGGGCACCTTTAAAGTAGAGAGAGATTCAGGAGCGTGCTCCCCCAGCCAAACATTTCCTACGAGCGAAACCTTTCTGCCCCCTCTGCCCATGGCTGCCCTCCGCCTGCGACGAGGGCGAGAGGGGCGGGCGAGCGTGACGCCCGCTGTGCGGTCACCCCGAAGCCGCTATCGGCCGACACCACCTTCTAATCCGGGCTATCCGCGCTGGCCAGCCGCAGCCGCCTTATCTCCGCTGCGGAGCCCTGCAGGCTGCTGAGTAACGCGGGAGCCCCGCCAACCGCACAGCCAACAGCGCGGCCGCTCCCCTCCCGGGGGACAGCCAGGGCTCCCGGCCCTCTGCCGGCCCGGCCCTCCACAGCCGGTGGGAGCCGTTCCCGAACAGGTCGGCCGTCACTGCTGGTCCCCATCCTGGGCTGCTCTCTGCAGTTCCTCACCGGGTCTGGTCACGGGGGGTCTCTGTGCCACCTCCCTTAGACAGGGACCCGCAAGACCTCCCGCCACAGGGCGGTGAGCTGTGTCCTCCAACCCCACGCTCCGCGCTCAAGCCCGGGGCGTGGGAGGTGACGTCCACAGGAGAAGACACGGGGTCAAGGTCACCGACACGCTGGCAATGACGACTAGGAGCAACTCCGCTCCAATGAGACGGCGACTTACAGAAAGGGCGCGACGGGCCTGCCACCAACGGAGCCCCAGCGAACATAAGCCCCGGGCCCAGACGGGACCCTTCGGCCAGACACGTCACACGGCAGCTCTGAAACCTCAGGCAAATCACGCGTGCCCGCGTGTATAAAATGAGGCGACGGCAGCCTCTTCGAGTGGCTGGGGGGACTCATCAGGCAGTGGAAGCACAGGTGCCTGGCACACAGTAGGCGCTCCACAGACTCTGGCTGTGGTCACTGCCCGACCCCCGGCCCCGGGCGCAGGCTCTTCGCCGTCGGCTCCGAGACCCCAGGAGGCCGGGAGGGCTGGCGGAGCTGTGCCGAGGGCGGCGGGGTGCCGGTCAGAGAAGTCCTGCCCTGTGGCCTCGGTGCCCGGCTCTGAGCGGACATGGCATTTCGGTGGCCCCACCCATCTTAACCTCGGCTCTCATTTCAGACCTCAAAAAACCACAATTGCAGATCTTTCCAAGTTGCCATAGAAACCAGAAGTCACCCCCCCAGAAAACTCGATGGGAGGGGCCACGCAGGCGCCGGCGGCCGGGGTGGGGGGACGCCGGGCCCGGTGTGAGCTGTGGCAGCAGCACCCCTGCCTCCGGCTCAGGGTCCCTGCGAAGGACGCAGCTGAGTCTAGATCGTGTCCCCACCTTGGCGGCGTGCGGGCCCCCGAGAGAGCTCCCGGGACAGGGCGGGGGACTGCGCAGGCCCGGCCCCTCTCAGGGCCCCTCCCCCAGCTGAGCACCGCTCCGCTCCAAGGCGGCAGTGGCCACACTGCGGGCCCTGGCTTTCTCCTGCCCCGCCCCCCCCCCCCCCCCCCCCCCCGACTGCGCCTTGGCTGCCGCACTCCCGGGCCGGGGACCTGGCGGCAGCACCAGCCTCCGGTGGCCCTCCTGACCCCTCCGGAGGGAGCCGGCCTCTGCAGCGGCCCCCCTCCCCGGGCCGGGAGGGAGAGAGGCGCGGCGGCCTCCGTCCCGGCGACAGTCCCTGCCCATGGCCATTCCAGAAAAGGAGCAAGTGGTGTCCGGACAGCCCCTCCCTGTGCCAGTCCTGGCACCGCCCTTCCCCAGAGCCGCTCCCCTCCCACAAGTCCTCCTTCCTCTCCCTCCTCCGCCTCGTGCTCCCGCATCCCGTTCTGGAAGGGACGGCTGTGCTCTTGGGGCTTGGTCGGTCGGTCGAGCGGGTGGTCGGAAGTCCTCTGCCTCAGGGCGACAGCACCGGCCACCTACTCCTCTCCAGGCACGTGCTGGGCGCTCTGTGTTTTAACCTGTGAGGCCTCCACCCCAGAGCGTGTGCAAGCATGTAGACGCATGGAGCAAGCATGTAGACGCATGGAGTAAGCGTGCTGTCAGTGTCGTCCCACTTTACAGAGCGGCACCGAGACAGAGACGGGAAGTAGCGTGCTCCCAGCCCCGGCTCCTGCTGGCGGAGTGGCCGGAGCTGGGGAGGAGCAGAGGGGCCGTGTTCTGGCAGAGCCCCCCCCCCTCCCCCCCCCCCCCCCCTCCCCGTGTGGAGGCAGAGGAGCTCTCTCCGCCGGGCCGTGCCGCCTCTGGCCGGGTCTCGCCCTGTTCAGCAGCCGGTCTGGAGCCAAAGCACAAGCCAACTGCCCTGGCCACTGTGTTTCCGTTGGCTGAGCGGCATCCCAGGCCCTGAAAGGCTGCCGGTTCGATTCCCGGTCAGGGTGCCCCCCCCTTCCGTTCTCGCTAGCAGATCAATAAAAACATTAAAAAACCACCCCCAACCAGCAGCCAAGGCCCAGGGTCTCTCTCCATGCTCACAGACATGTGGGCGGAGAACCCGTAACGGTTTGCTTTCTGAAGGAAACCGCCGATCCCTGGATTTCGGGGCAGGGAGGCGGGCTGGCAGGAGATGGCAGTGGCTGGGGCTGGAGCTGGGCTCCTCTTCCAGCCTCGTCCTCGGCGTTCCCACCCGCCTGGACCGGGGACCCGGCAGGGAGGCCCGGGGCGGGCGGCGGGAGGACGCTCTCAGATAGCGTGGTCAGCACCAGCTGCAGGTCACCAGCGCCGGGCCCCGGGCGGGGGCGGGAGGGCCGGAGGGCCGGGGGGGGGGGGGGGGGCAGCGGGGGCGGGAGGGCCGGGGGGCCGGGGGCGGGGTAGGGGAACAGGGGGAAATGGCCGAGCGGGAGAAAAGACGGGCTGGTGCCCCGAACTAGAACACTCTGTCCATCAGGTGCTGCCGAGACCATTCAACAGGAGCGCCGCTGAAACTAAAGCCGGAGGCCCGTCATCCAGAGCTGAGTGTCTCTACAAACCCGGAATGAGACAGGCAGATAACGCACAGGAATGTGCTTGGCTTTAAAGAAGTTACCTTTAGATGGGACCCAAAAGAAAACACTGAACACACTGATACTCAAGTGAATACACTGCTGAGCTGAGTCGTGGGACACAAATTCCTGCTTCTGCATGGCAGGGGGGAGGCAGTGGAATGGGGGAGGCAGGGGAGGCAGTGTAATGGGGGAGACAGTGGGGGAGGCAGTGGGGGGAGGCAGGTAGGAGAAGGCAGGTGGGGGGAGGCAGGTGGGAGAAGGCAGGTGGGGGGAGGCAGGTGGGGGGAGGCAGGTAGGAGAAGGCAGGTGGGGGGAGGCAGGTAGGGGAAGGCGGGAAGGCCTGCTGCACAGAAGCAGGAAGCGACGGCAATAGGACACTCCCACCCCCTCGGCTGCGGGGAGAGCTGGCCAGGCCTCCGTACCTCTGCCTCCAGGGCTGCCCAGGGACCGGCCGGGTCCTTGCCCAGAGCCCGCTCCCTGTCCGCACACTGCAGCCCACAGCCCACTCCCTGACCACACACTGCAGCCCACAGCCCACTCCCCGTCCGCACACTGCAGCCCACAGCCCACTCCCCGTCCGCACACTGCAGCCCACAGCCCACTCCCCGTCCGCACATGCAGCCCACAGCCCACTCCCTGTCCACACACAGCAGCCCACAGCCCACTCCCTGTCCACACACTGCAGCCCACAGCCCACTCCCCATCCACACACTGCAGCCCACAGCCCACTCCCCGTCCGCACACAGCAGTCCACAGCCCACTCCCTGACCACACACTGCAGCCCACAGCCCGCTCCCCGTCCGCACACTGCAGCCCACAGCCCGCTCCCCGTCCACACACTGCAGCCCACAGCCCACTCCCTGTCCGCACACTGCAGCCCACAGCCCGCTCCCTGTCCGCACACAGCAGCCCACAGCCCACTCCCCGTCCGCACACTGCAGCCCACAGCCCACTCCCCGTCCGCACACTGCAGCCCACAGCCCACTCCCTGTCCGCACACTGCAGCCCACAGCCCACTCCCTGACCGCACACTGCAGCCCACAGCCCACTCCCTGACCACACACTGCAGCCCACAGCGCACTCCCTGACCACACACTGCAGCCCACAGCCCACTCCCTATCCACACACTGCAGCCCACAGCCCACTCCCTGACCACACACTGCAGCCCACAGCCCGCTCCCCGTCCGCACACTGCAGCCCAGAAGCCTGCGGAGCAGGATTGCACCACTGCCAGCTGGAAGGGCCTGGAGCTCAGCCTGCCGGAGGGGACAGGAAACAGAAAGGGGACTGAGCCCCACTGCCTGTGAGTTGGGGAGCCCTGGGCTGCAGGGCTGGGCCTGCGGAGGCTGCAGTGTTTGGGATGCAGTGGGCGGGCACATCTGGTGGAAGAGCGGGCGTGGAGGAAGAGCCCCGGGCGGGGCGCCCTGCCAGCTCCAGAGCTCACCCCTGCCCCATCTCCAGGCCCTGGTTCACCCGCCCCGCCCCTGCCCTGCGGTGTCGGCAGCAGGGGGACCCGGCCTCCTGGCGGTCTGCTCTGCCGTCAGGCTCAGAGCTCCCCCCTTCTCCAGGCTCCTTGGGGCCCCAGGAAGGACTTCTCAGCCAGAACTGTCCCCACAGAACTGGAGGAGGCCACTTGCCTGGGGCGAGGGATGGACACTGACCGAGTGACAGCACCTGTTTCTGCACACGGCGCAAAGGGGGTTCGCTGATACACCCGCTGCCCCCGAAGACACGCGGTGGACATGCCCGCGACAACAGGGGTAACGGCGGAGCCGGGAGCGCAGGAGCATAAGGAAAAACGAGGCGGCTTGGACAGGCTCCTGGGGAAGAGGACCAGGGCTCCCCACACGGAAGATGGGCGGCTAGCCGGACCCCGTCCGCAGGAACCGAGTCTCGCTGTGTGTGACCGTGGCTGCACCGCACAGCGACCGGCAGCGGGACCCGGGCTGAAGGCGGCTGTTATCAGAACGCTCGGGGCTCTTACCAAACAGATTCCTGACTTTTTGCCCCAACTGCTGCACGAGCCTCTAGAATATAGAGCCAGGACCTGCTTACCGTTCCTGGGCGAGTCCAGCAATCGCCCGGGTGAAAACGGCTCTACTTTAACCAGCGAGTTTCTCTTGCTTCTGGAACGGCGGTCTGCAAACTCATTCGTCAACAGAGCCAAATACCAACAGCGCAACGATTGGAATTTCTTTGGAGAGCCACATTTTTTCAACTTAAACTTCTTCCAATGCCACTTCTTCAACATAGCCTCGCCCAGGCCGTGGTATTTTGTGGAAGAGCCACACTCAAGGGGCCAAAGAGCCGCATGTGGCTCGCGAGCCGCAGTTTGCCGACCACTGTTCTAGAACAACACAGAACCCCAACTACTCAGGGCATCTGTCTTTAATTTCAGAAAAACGTAAAGACATAAATCTGGGGCTCAAGATGCACCAGGAGGGCGGTGTGACTAATGAACGAGTGAGAGCTGACGGCACCCGCCTAGCGCATCCCTGCCACACGCCCCGGTCCGCAGCGACGTGGCCCCGACTTGGGCTGCTCTGCTCAGGGGTACGGCCCAGGTCCCGGACAGACCCGCAGACTCTGGGACAGCTGCGACCACCTTGCTGACCGAGAGGCGAGCGCCCTGACCCTGCCGGCTGCTGCCCAGGTGGCGAGGCCCCGAGTCCGCCAGCTCGCACCCGGACACCTGGGGGCCCAGAGCCGGCAGAAGGCAGCCGCCGGGCCCGCGCCGAGACCCCGGGCACCTGTGGGTAGAGCTGGGCTACTGGGTGGGCACAAGCTGGTGCTTAAAATCGGGCTCTCCTGCCCCTGCGAGCTCCAGGCCTGAGAGAGACGCGCCCTGGCACCAAGGGCGTGTCCCCCTGCTCCACTTCTGCGGGATGGCCTCCGGGACCTCGGCTGAGCAATGCTCCCACCCCCTCCTTCCCCTTCCCCCCTGCGAACCCTCAGAAAAATGACACCATCTTCAAAATGATGTCATCTCTGGCCGAAACCGGTGTGGCTCAGTGGATAGAGTGTCGGCCTGTGGACTCCAAGGTCTCCGGTTCGATTCCGGTCAAAGGCATGGACCTGGGCTGCGGGCACATGCCCAGTGGGGGGTGTGCAGGAGGCGGCTGATGGATGTTTCTGACTCTCTATCCCTCCCCCGTCCTCTCTGTGAAAAATCAGTGAAAAAAAATGACATGATCTCTGGTCGGCAAAGAGCTGAGGGCTCACCCCTCCCCCAGGGCCGTGATGTCCAGCCTCGCCCCCACCCGGCGCATCTCGGCTCCTGCGTCCACGCGCCAGCCCCGAGGATCGACTGGCAGCCACACCCGCTGCAAATGCACCCCACCTCCGGGCGGACAGAGCGCGCTCACCGGGCACTATTTTTAAACCTGCAAGTCCGCTAGGAGCGGGCTGTAAAGGCACCACCATGCCCTGAGCCAAGGCCGACTCCTTCCTCTGCCAGGTCCTCAGGGAAGTAGGGGTGAGGGGGGCGGGGGCTGGTCCTCCCGATGGCTTTGTCATGCTGGCGAGCTCAGGGCAGAGAAGACGGCAGATCCCGGCAGGCCAGGCGGGCAGGCAGGGACTCCCCCGAGGGGAGGCAGGTGTGGGGGACGACACGGACAGATGGCAGTGCCCCAAGGGCTCTGCTATGGTCTGGTCTTTCCTTTAAGGGCCAAGCAGGCCACGGGAGGGGAAGGCAGGCCTGCCCGAAGGTTTGGGGTCTAAGCGCCAGGAACATGCTCCCCCCCAGCCTGAATGCGTCCGCGATTCTGTCCAGGGTCACCCCCCTCAGAGCAGTGGGAGCTGTCCTCAAAGGGACCAGGCGCAGGGGCTGTGAAGGGACCGCAGGGGAGGCTGGGACAGTAACCGGCTTCTAGGGGCCTGAGCTCCTGCCTGCCTCTGCTCTATCGGAGCCGGCAGGGCAGGGCCTGTCCTGCAGAGAAGTCCGGCTGACATTTATTATTTATTCATTACATGCTGCTCCCTGATGAACTGGTGGCCATCCGTCCACCCATCCATCCGCTCACTCGGCAAACTCAACGCCTCTCCGCTGGCGGGCGCTGGTTCCGCCGTCCTGCCCGCCGCTCCGCTGCCTCTCCTCTCTCCGGGGTGTGGTCTCCTTCCTCCTCAAGTCCAGCCGAGGCCCGTTAGCGAATAAACTCAGCTCTCTCTTTCTTTCTTTCTTTTTAAATATATTTTATTGATTTTTCACAGAGAGGAAGAGAGAGGGACAGAAAGTCAGAAACATCGATGAGAGAGAAACATGGATCAGCTGCCTCCTGCACGCCCCCTACTGGGGATATGCCCGCAACCAAGGTACATGCCCTTGACGGGAATCGAACCCGGGACCCGTGAGTCTGCAGGTTGACGCTCTATCCACTGAGCCACACCGGTTTCGCTCAGCTCCCTCTTTCTGTGCGACGCCTTTCCCTTGTTCTCACCACTGAGTGACGACGTAACTGGCTCCTGACAGCTGAGCCAACACTCCTCTTCCTCCGCAGCCGAAGGCCTGCTCCATCGCGGTCTGGCTTCCGCCGGCACTGAGACAGCTGCTGAGTCTCCCTGCGAACCGGGGGTACGTCTTCCTCTTGCACTGCTTTTAAGACGCTCTTCTCCCTTTGGGAGCGCCCATTAGACCCGCTGGGCCCTCGCACCCGGTCTCCGCACTCGCACTCCCTTCCTTTACCTGCGCCTCCTGCTTAACTTCTTCGGCTCTGTTTTCTGGTTCGGATAACTCTCTCGTGAGGTGTGTCTGCTATTGAACATTTCCCCTGGGGTTTTAATTCAGTGATTGGAGCCTTCGTTCCCGAGGCTTCACCTGGTGGCTGTGAACAGCCCCTCTGCCCGGCCGCGTGGCTGAGCTGGTCGCAGCACCATCCTGTGCACCGAGACCGAAAGGCCATGGGTTCAGGTCCCAGGCAGGGCACATGCCCAGGTTACTGGTTCCGTCCCGATAGCAGCATGTATGGGAGGCGATAAACACATCCTCAGGTAATAGCCCTTTTAAAATTATTGTGTCTTATTTTTTCCTTTCCTTTCTCTACTTTCCTTTAGCCCTTCACTCATTTTAAATGTTTATATTTTACTAGAGGCCCGGTGTGGGGTCCCTCGGCCTGGCCTGCGGACTGCGAGAGCGCGCAGGCCAGGCTGAGGGACCCCCCCCCGCCCCCCACTGCATGATCAGGGCCAGGGAGGGACCGTGGGAGGGCTCCAGGGCATGTCCGGCCCATTTTGCCCAGTCTGATCAGCCGGACCCCGGCAGCAAGCAAACCTGCCCATCAGTGCCTGTCCCCTCGGGATCAGCACACTGGCCGAACGGTTGGACACTCGGCATCTGAGGCTTTTATTAGATGCTGGAGGCCCGGTGCACAGGTTCATGCACTGGTGCGGGCCCCCGGCTGGCCTGCGCTCTCCCCCAACCCAGACCCCCGGGGGGATGTTGAACAGCCGGTTTCAGCCGGACCCAGACAGGAGGGAGCCCGATCCTGCGCATTAGTGTCTGTGCCCTGGTGGTCAGTGCGCATCATGGCGACCGGCGGTTCGGTTGTGTAGGCTTTTATAGAGAGGATAATCTCTCCCGTTGGCTGGAGTTTTTAAATGCTGGGAATCCTTTCTGTTGTGGCCGAGTCCTGCTTTAATTTCTGCACGTTTAGCGATGTCCTAGCGAGCGCTCATCCTCTGTGGAGATCTTAGGAATCCAATGAAAAGGTCGTTCTACAAAAGGCTTGCTTCTCCATCTCCAAGAAGCCTCGCTAGTTTGCGTGGGGAGTCCTGAGACGTGGGAATTATTTCCTGGCATCCCTTCTATCAGGAAACAGCCCTTTGAGGGGATTTGTACTTCAATTCTCTACTGTGCAGGTTCGTTAAAACCCAATCTCTATTATGTCAGGGCCTATTTCGGGGTCCAACAAACACCCCGCAGAGCTGCCACACCGGTAGCCTGCTCTGCTCTGGCTTTAAAGTCCCTGAGTTTCTCCCGTCCCTTTTCTTTCCCACAAGCTCAGCACGTGTCCGATCTGTGCTGCAGTTTATTAGCATTTCTACGTGCTGCAGGGGGCTGGCTCTCCGCCTGCTCACTCTGGAACCCACTCCACTGCCTGCCGGCTGCCCACGAGGTTAAACATCTCACGCACCCTCACCCCCAGACTGTCTGCGCGCGGCCTGCTTTGTCCCTGGGGGCTTTATCCCCAGGGTTCTGGAATTATACACACGCCAGTTAGGACTTTTTCCATTCACCATTCACCGTCCTGGAACCCTGTGATCGCCAGTTCTGGAGAGATTTCTGCTTTCTTTGACAGATTTCTGTCCGTTAGTTTCCCTCCCTTTCTCTACAGATTGCCTGGGTGTCAGAAATTTTTATTCTGTTTCGGGGGTTCTTTGTCAACTACCCACCTCCCCCTAATACTGTTCCTTTCAATAATTCTTTCTTGTCCTGACGTTTAGAGCGTCCTGTGTTACTTCGCTGACCTAAAATGGGCTTATTTCTCTGAGGACGTTCACTTCTTGTTGGGGGGCTTGTTCTGTCTGCGCCATCAATACTGTTTCCTGTGATGCTGGTCGCGGCCTCTACTCTCCATTCAGGTTGCGAGTTTCCCGCTCACGCCCCGCGACCCCTGACCGTCATTCCTACTTCACAGAGGGGACCGGTGTCTTTTGGTGCTGGGACGGCTCTGTGTCCGGACTGCTGCGGCGCTCATGTGAAACTGCATGCAATAAATGGCACAGAGCTGCACACACACGTGCACCAATGCCATGCCCCCAGTTTTGATGCTCTCTGTGGTTACGTAAGATGTACCACAGAGAAACTGGATGAAGGGCACAGGGGACAACTCCATACCATTTATGCAGCTTCCTGCAAATCTATAATTACCCCATATAATAAAAGAGCAATATGCAAATTGACCACACCTCTGCTACACCCACAAGCCACGCCCACCAACCAATCAGGAGTGGATATGCAAATAACTCAACCAAGATGGCTGCTGCCACAGAGAGTAGGAGGGAGGCTGGGGTTTCCCTGACGATGGAGGAACCCAAGTTTTCCACCTGCCCTTGCCTGCTCAGGCCTCCACTTAAGACTACAAAGTCTTAGTGACAGAAGATACATGAATCCCAACAGAAATGGCTGCCACCAGAGAGCAAGCAGAGGCCTGGCTCCACTCCAGGCTACAAAGTTTCAACTGTAGAAGATACACAAATCCCAATACCAGGGCCTCCACTTGGGTCACCAAGAGGCATGGCCAGCCTGCAAACCACCACAGGCCCCTTGCCCAGGCGGTCCCACGCCCCAAGGGAACCCCCACCCTGTTCCAGGACACCCTTCAAGGCAAACCAGCTGGCCCCCACCCATGCACTAGGCCTCTATCTTATCTAATAAAAGAGTAATATGCAGATTGACCATCACTCCAACACACAAGACAGCTGCCCCCATGTGGTCAAAGATCCTATCCTCATGTGGACACAAGATGGCCACCACAAGATGGCCAGCAGGGGAGAGCAGTGGGAGGGCAGTTGTGGCCAATCAAGCCAGCAGGGGAGGGAAGTTAGGAGTGACCAGGCTGGCAGAGGAGGGAAGTTGGGGGCAAACAGGCTGGCAGGGGAACAGTTAGACATCAATTAGGCTGGCAGGAAAGTGGTTAGGGGGTGATTGGTTGGCAGGCAGAAGCAGTTAGGGGCAATCAGGAAGGCAGGCAGGTGAGCAGTTGGGAGCCAACAGTCCTGGATTGTGGGAGGGATCTCAGATTGGAGAGGGTGCAGGCTGGGCTGAGGGACCATCCCCTCTTGCATGAATTTCGTGCACCAGGCCTCTAGTTTCAAAATAAGTTAAAAATAGCAATCAAAAGCTGACAGAAGAGGGAAGTGGGGGGTTATAGGGGAATAAGGACATATATGTAATACCTTAATCAATAAAGAAATTTTTTAAAAAAAAGCTGACAGCAGCTTTGTGAACAGAGGCTTTGGGCCGTGAAGGATCACACCGGCTCCTGCTTTTGGAGGGGCTGCCCAAGGCCATCAGCTGCAGGTGTGTCTCCCCGCTTCACGCTTCACTCTTCCCGAGGGGCCTCTTCCAACCCCACCTCACATTGGTCACAGCTGGCTGGCAGCAGGCGGGGGGATAGAGCTGGGACAACCCCCCCCCCCCCCCCCCCCCCGCTCAGTGCAGACTTTCACGATTCCCCCTTTCAGCTCCTCCAGTCTCTCTGGCCGGTTTCTCCGCAGCACAGACTGCTGTCTCTGGGAGGAGGGGATGGGTGGTCTCTGGTTTGCAGAAATGAAGAGGCAACTCGGAGAGTTTAACTTCTCCCGGTGCAGCCTCTCACCGAGTCCCTGTCTTCAGGCCCAAACCTCCCGCCGGGGCAGCAGACAGCAGTGCCTCCCGGCCCCCAGGCGCTCCGCTCTGCGCAGTCTCCGCCCACCTCCCAGCTCCCCAAACGCGATATCTTTTGTCTGTTACTGTCTCTTTCCCGTCCTTTGTCCTCTGGCTTCGCACCCCAGAGAAATGGTTTGCTGTGGCTTCAGCAGTTTCTGGAGGAGCTGGAGGCGCTGTGGCTTCAGCAGTTTCTGGAGGAGCTGGAGGCACGTGAATGCGGCCATCGGCCCGTTCCCCTAAAGGACGCTGCGCGTACGCCCACGGGGCACATCTGAGGATGGAGAGGGGACTCGAAGTCAACAAAAACACCAAGAAATCACAAAGTCCAGGCTCAGAAGTGCTTAGTGTGGCCGTTCGGCTACTTCGTTTGGAGCCCAGCTCTGCTCCAGGCTCTCCCAGGGCCGCTATTCCGAGCTGCGGGCGGGGAGGGAGCGCAGCCCCAGCAGCAACGCCCCGATCCTCAGCCAGGGCTCCCCTCTGCTCCTGCGAGCAGCTGTGGTTTCCGGTGTCAAAGGAGCGCACGTTCCACCCGCTGTGGTGGCGGTGGTGGTGGTGGCGGCCGCAGAGCCATGCCGGTGGGAACGGGTCCGGCCCAAGGCTGGGCTCGGGGAGGGAGCCTGCCGGGGTCCTGAGGCGGGCGTGGGTGAGCCCCGCTGCGCACACTTACAGAGTTAAATTAGATCCCTAAACGCTAAACTGAGGCAGCCCCCGGGAAAGTCACACGGCACAAACTGCAGGCCCCGCGTGGGGTGGAGGGAGTGCGGCCCGGGAGCCGGGATCACGCCCCGCGCTCAGGCCGCCACGCCCCGCACACACAGGAGCCCTCCCTGCCGTCACCACGCCGCGTCTGAGACCCGCCGGCCGGACACAGAAACGGCTGTTCCCCAAGCCCACCCGTGTGACCGCCCCGCATTCCATCGCCACTGCGGGAGGAAGCTCAGTTCAGACCCCGAGAGCCAGAGAGACGGACGGGACGGGCTCTGCCCTGCAAACTGCCACGGTGGCCGGCGGACTCTGGCGACGTGACTGGTGACTGTCTGAAAGCTGCCCCCCCCGCTGTCCCAGAAGACCCGTGCCCCCCCTTCCATTCCGGGTGACTGTGGAGCTCCAGCCGCACTAGAACCTGGCTCCTGGAGAGAAGGGACCTGAAGCCCTAACGCAGACTGAAACAGGAAGGTCACAGCCGAAACCGGTGTGGCTCAGTGGACAGAGCGTCGGCCTGCGGACTGAAGGGTCCCAGGTTCGATTCCGGTCAAGGGCATGCACCTTGGCTGCGGGCACATCCCCAGTGGGGGGTGTGCAGGAGGCAGCTGATCGATGTGTCTCTCCCATCGATGTTTCTGACTTTCTAGCCCTCTCCCTTCCGCTCTGTAAAAAATCAATACAATATATATTTTTTAAAATAGGAAGGTTACATCCCAACGTAATGCAAGATGCCCGGCACAGACCCCGTGACAGCGTAGGGCGCCCACCACAGGTGGCGCTCACGGGCCCGGCTCTGAAGGACAGACAAGGCGCCAGGGCAGGGCCTGCGAGGCAGCCAACGGACACGCCAGTTAAAACAGAGGACTGACCGGGACCGCCATTTCCCGGGAGAAGATCCACAGGCGGCCAGTAAGCCCGTGAACAAACTGGTCACCAGGACAGCGCACCCCGATCACAGGAGATGCCCTCGTGCCCGCCGGGTCGGCTACGATCAGAAGACCCGCACCAAGGGGGGGGGGGGGGGGGGGGGGGTGGGGGGGGGTAAAGCCTCGCGCCCTGCGGGCGGGAATGTGAGGGGAGGAGGCCGTTCTGGAAAAGGGTAACCGGAGCTGCCATATTACCCGCCAGCGCACGCGGGGAGCAGTGCCCAGGAGAACGGGCGGTGCGGGCCACCCCCCGCTCCAAGCAGCCTCGTTCAAAACGGCCCCGAGTAGGACCACCTGTGCCAGCACCTCCCAGAAGGAGACACAAGACGGCGTCCCCACGCCATGGGACAGTAACGACCGGCCACGAAAAGTGACAGAGGACGGACACTGCTCCAGCGCGAAGGGGCGCTGAAAGCTGGCGAGGGGAGCCCGGCATCACGGGCCACCAGCACTCGTCTCCGTCCACACGACAAGTCCGGACGGGCAGACCCGGTGACCGGAAGTGGCGGCCGGGGCTGGGAGGAGGGGGAAAGGCGGTGTGACTGCTAACGGCCTAGGGCAGCGGTCGGCAAACTCATGAGTCAACAGAGCCAAATATCAACAGCACAATGACTGAAATTTCTTTTTTTTTTTTAACTTTTTAAAAATATTTATTTTATTGATTTCTTACAGAGAGGAAGGGAGAGAGATAGAAAGTTAGAAACATTGAAGAGAAACATGGATCAGCTGCCTCCTGCACACCCCCCACTGGGGATGTGCCCGCAGCCAAGGTCCATGCCCCTGACCGGAATCGAACCCGGGACCTCTCAGCCCATAGGCCGACGTTCTGTCCACTGAGCCAAAGTGGTTTCGGCTGAAATTTCTTTTGAGAGCCAAATTTTTTTTTTTAGTATATTTTATTGATTTTTTTTACAGAGCAGAAGGGAGAGGGATAGAAAGTCAGAAACATCAATGAGAGAGACATCAATCAGCTGCCTCTTGCACGTCCCCCACTGGGGATGTGCCCGCAGCCAAGGTACATGCCCCTGACCGGAATCGAACCCGGGACCCTCCAGTCCGCAGGCGGACGCTCTGTCCACTGAGCCACACCGGGTAGGACGACAACTGCATTTCCACCACCAGGGCCACGGCCCTCGCCTCGCTCCAGCCCAGCCCGGGGAGCGCTCCCTCCCTGCCTGGGGAGCTTTGGGAGGGAAGCTGCTAAAACAGCGAACTACAATCTGGTGCATTTGATTAATCTGCTCTTCTCAGCATCAGGATGCCCGCAGGTCCCAGTCCTGGGTGATTGCGCACGGGGCTCTCCAAAGAGCCCGGCTTGGGCAGTAAGTTTCACGGCCAGGCTACGTGCGGAGGGCATGGCAGCTGGCAGGGGCCCACTCTGCTCGGGCAGATGGCAGGGCGCTGGGCAAGGCCGAGATACCGTGTAGGTGAGCAGGAGGGAACCTGGCCACTCACCGAAATGCTCCCACGACTCGACACGTGAGCCACACGGAACAAAAGCTGTTACAGGCAGCTCCGTTTCTCAAGCAGCTTCCAGCCAGGGAGAGGGAATGCAAGGGTGCCCTCGGGGTGCAGGGGGGGTAGGGGCAGGGGCAGCCCCATGGCATGGGGCACGCGGCTTCGCCGGAGTCGGCGGGAGAGGCGGGAGGCAAAGCATGGAAGGCAGGTGAGGAGCCTGGAACGCCACTGAGGCACGACGAGAGGCGACCCCGGGAGGTCAGCTGGGGCTACAGCTGGGCTGGCGGAGGGCCAGAGGCGGGGAGACCCGGGGAGACCCGCCAGGCACGGCCGGCAGACAGCAGAGCAATGTCGCAGGCAGAAGATATGGAGGGTGCTAAAAGGCATTCTGAACAGAGATTTTACGTCAAACTAGATTAGAGGCCCGGCACCAAACGCACACATCAAAAGAAGAAGAGAAAACAGGCTTTTAGACTTCATAAACATTTTAAATATTATCATCAAAAGACACTATGAGCCCAACTGGAACGGCTCAGTGGCTGAGCATCAACCCATGAAGCAAGAGGTCACTGGTTCGACGCCTGGTCAGGGCACCGCCGGGCTTAAGGCTCAGCCCCGGAGGGGGAGAGGAGGCAGCCAGGCAACGGGTCTCACAATGCATGTCTCTATCTCTTCCTCTCCGAAGGCAACGAGGACATACTTTTTAAAAGACACTATCCCCACAATATAAAGGACACCCACAGAATGGGAGAAAACGTTTGTAAATCAGTTACCTAATAAATGATTGATATCCAGAATATGGAGAGAATTCCCAAAACTCAACAGAGGACCAAGCAACTCAGTTAAAAAATGGGCGAAGCACTTGAACAGACATGTCTCGGAAGAGACACAGGGGACCACCGAGCCAGTGAAGAGATGTCCGCCGCCACCGGCCACCGGGGAACCGCCAATCAAAACCACGAGACCCGCCTCACCCCCGTTAGGATGGCTACTCTCAAAAACACGGAGAAGAAATGCCGACGAGGACGTGGGCAAACACAACGCTGTGCACCGTTGGGGGGAGTGCAAAACGGTACAGCTGTTCGGGAACACAGGGTGGCAGCTCTACAGAAACACAGAAGCAGACTGGTCACATGACCCGGCAACGGCAGCTCTGGGTAAATACGCGAACGCGTTCGTGACAAGATCTTTTTAAAAAATATTCTTATTGGTTTCAGAGAGGAAGGGAGAGGGAGAGAGAGAAACATCAGTGATGAGAGAGAATCACTGATCAGCTGCCTCCTGCACGCCCCCTATTGGGAATTGGGCCCACAACCCAAGCCCCTGCCCTGGACTGGAATTGAACCTGGGGCCCTTTAGTCTGCAGGCCAATGATCTACCCACTGAGCCACACCAGCTCCGGCCATGACAAGATCTTGAGGAGATACTGCGTACCCATGGCTCAGAACAGCACCGTGCGCAATAACGGGGACGTTGGAAGCAACCCAAGTATGCAACAGGAGATGAACGGAGCAGCAAAAAGCAGCACCCCCCCCCGGAATATTACTCAGCCCTAAAAAGGAAGGAAATTCGGACACAAGCCACAGCGTGGATGAAGCTTGAGGACATCGCGTAAAATGAGCCAGTGACAAAGAGACAAACACTGTCCCCTTCCAGCTGATAAATCACAGACAAACTGACAGCATGGCGGCTGCCAGGGCCGGAGGGAGGGAGATGGGGTGACATGTTTCAGGGGGACGAGTTTCCGTTTTACAGGACGAAACGGAGGAGGCGGGTGGCGGTGACGGTGGCACGACATGACGACGGTACTTAACGAGACGGTAGATTTTACGATGTGTGTGTTCCACCAAAATAAAATATATTTTATTTTATCGTTTTAATTCTCGCTCAAGGACACTTTTTTTTATTGGTTCTAAAGAGAAGGAGGGACAGAGCAACATCGATGCGGGAGAGGAACACGGATTGGCCGCCTCCCACTAAGTGGCCTCTCCGGGACCCAACCCGCAGCCTCGGGGGCACGGGCAACGCCCCACGCACAGCCCGGCCGCCCGGCTGCGGGGAAAGACCGTCTTTAAAGAGAGAAAAACGTAAACCCGGGGCCGGGGGCCGATTTTAAATGGCGGCAACACTCTGAGTTTAGAAGACAACGCCCGAGTGTGCAGAGTGAGCACCAGCAGCCGGCCCCGGCTCCCGCATCTAGAGAACGGACTTCCACACCCGCACACGGACCACCCCGGCTCCCGCGTCAGGAGAACGGACTCACACCCGCACACGGACCACCCCGGCTCCCGCATCAAGAGAACGGACTTCCACACCCGCACACGGACCACCCCGGCTCCCGCGTCAGGAGAACGGACTCACACCCGCACACGGACCACCCCGGCTCCCGCATCAAGAGAACGGACTTCCACACCCGCACACGGACCACCCCGGCTCCCGCGTCAAGAGAACGGACTTCCACACCCGCACACGGACCACCCCGGCTCCCGCGTCAAGAGAACGGACTTCCACACCCGCACACGGACCACCCCGGCTCCCGCACCAGGAGAACGCACTCACACCCGCACACGGACCACCCCGGCTCCCGCACCAGGAGAACGCACTCACACCCGCACACGGACCACCCCGGCTCCCGCACCAGGAGAACGCACTCACACCCGCACACGGATCAAGCAAATGCAGCAGGTCAGCTGCGGGCTCGGGATGGCTGGCGATCAGCAATCACTGGCCAACTCTTAACTTTTCTCTCCATTTGAAAATTCCTCCCAATAAAGTTAGAAGACATTTCTCAGAGTGAGGGCCGCACCTCGGGGAGGGGAGGGCCACCTCACTGCTCAGCTGGTGCCCCCCAAAGCCTGCGCTTCCAGAGGCCGGGCTGGAGCTCAGGAAGAAGCGGGGAGCGGATGGAGGGCGGCTGTCGGCATGCAGTACCAGCCGGGCGACAGGAGCCAGCGGCCACTGAAGAAACACAGGGAGGGAGCGGAGGGAGGGGAAAGAGGGGAAGGAGAGCCGGACCTCTGGAGGGTCTGAGAGAGGGGCAAGAGGCAAAAGGCAAAAGAAAAACACCCAGGACATAAAAGGAGCCCCACAGAATAGTGTCCCTTTCAAGAGAGGGCCAGCCACATCAACGAGGCGATGGGCCAGAGGCCAGAGGCCAGAGCGAGTCGGGAACGCAGGGCCAGCACGCACAGTCTCCCGTGACCTTCAGGAGAGCCGTCCATGGCAGAGGCGAGAGGCCAGCTGGGGTGTGCAGGTCACGAGGATATGGAGGCAGACGGTCCCCACCAGCAGGTGCCGGGACCCTCCTTCCCACCACACGCGCAGAGAGGGGGGCGGGGCGGAAAGATGCTCTCTCTCCTCTGGCTGGAGGATGACATCACCGCCGGCAGGGCCCTGGACTCCCCGAAGTCATTAGCAGCCGGAGCAACGAGGGGGCAGGGGAGGGGGCGGGCTTTCAGCAGGAGCAAGGCAGGTCCCCATGCTCCCGGAGCCACACGAAGGGGACAGATGTGTCCGTGGTCCCTCCCATCCACACCCTGGGGGGAGTGCGGGCCTGTGGCCGTGCAGTCGCTGGCTCCGCGGGCACACCTCGCACAGGAAGGCCGGGAACTGAAGGAGAGGAGCCTCCGAGCCCAGCCGGCGTGAAAGCTCTCCCTGCAGGAGGCCAATGGAGAGGCTCCTCCCCCAGCTGCGGCTGCTCCCCCAGCGGCTGCTCCCCCAGCTGCGGCCCCCCCAGCTGCGGGTTTCAGCTTTACTGCGGGGCAGGAGTGACTGCCCCTCCCTGGTTTTCAGCTCTGCTCAGCATCTCCGGTTCAGACTGTTAAGTGCCGGAGTTAAATGCATCTTCTCCGTACACAGCTATGCGCTTCATTAACCCTGGGGTGACCGGTTAGTGCCTTCATCCTTTGGCTGAGCTTCAGGAAAGGACCTATTTCCATCTCTTGAAATACGCAGCCAAACAAAAGCCCCACAAGCAAATATTCCACCGGATGTAACCCGAAAAGGACAGCCATTCCAGCACCTTCTGCCTCACTGGATACTTCTGAGCAGCAGAACGGCACTGGCCTGTGTTTAAGTCACAAAAACATGCGGTTCCCAGTCCTGCTTCAAAAGAACGCCCCCTCCCTGTGGCGAGCGCTGACCAGCGGACCCTCACACACTCGGGGTCGGCCCGCGTCACGCCCGCCACAGGGATGGTGCCTCAGGCTGATGAGGGCGATCAGACTGTAAAGATCTACAACCTCAACTCAGACAGGCCGGCGAGGGCACTGTCTCCACTTCCACTGTGTTCAGGGCGCTCCCCTCGTCCGCAGTGTGACACTGGGGACGCTCCTGAGCCTCTCTGGCCCTCAGACTCGGCCCAGCCGGCCATGACACCCTCCGCCGCAGAGCCCAGCGGAGGAGCCGAGCAGGGCACACAGCCTTGGATCGGCAAGTCCAGAGGCTTGTCCGCGGCCGTGATTCCTTTATTCTGAGCCACACGACATTTCCGCCAGCATTTTGCTCCTCCCAGTCCATTAACACACACACACCCCCACCCCCCCCACACACACACACGTCCCGTGGACACACACACACGTCAGGTGGACACACACACGTCGGGTGGACACACCCCCACACACACACACACGTCCCATGGACACACACACACGTCCGGTGGACACACACATGTCGGGTGGACACACACCCCCCACACACACACGTCCCATGGACACACACACACGTCCGGTGGACACACACACGTCGGGTAGACACACATATACACACACACGTCAGGTGGACACACATATACACACACACGTCGGGTGGACACACATATACACACACACGTCGGGTGGACACACATATACACACACACGTCCGGTGGACACATACACGTCGGGTAGACACACATATACACACACACACACGTCCGGTGGACACACATATACACACACACACACGTCCGGTGGACACACACACACACGTCGGGTGGACACACATATACACACACACGTCGGGTGGACACACATATACACACACATGTCGGGTGGACACACATATACACACACACACGTCGGGTGGACACACACACACACGTCGGGTGGACACACACACATACACGTCAGGTGGACACACATATACACACACACACGTCGGGTGGACACACATATACACACACACGTCGGGTGGACACTCATATACACACACATGTCGGGTGAACACACATATACACACACACATGTCCGGTGGACACACACACGTCGGGTAGACACACATATACACACACACACACGTCCGGTGGACACACACACACACGTCGGGTGGACACACATATACACACACACACACGTCCGGTGGACACACACACACACGTCGGGTGGACACACATATACACACACACACACGTCCGGTTGACACACACACACACGTCGGGTGGACACACATATACACACACACACACGTCCGGTGGACACACACACACACGTCCGGTGGACACACACACACACGTCGGGTGGACACACATATACACACACACACACGTCGGGTGGACACACACACACACGTCCGGTGGACACACACACACACGTTGGGTGGACCCTAGCAGAGCCCTGAGGCTGGTGGACAGGTCAGAAACGCAATCCGCACTGCTCGCCCGCTCAGTGAGCTGCAAACGTGGATGCGGCAGCATTGCAGCCACGACCTTCTCGGGACGCGGCCAGCGGAGCCTCGAGGAGGAGCTACTGTTAAAAGAGCAAAATCCTAGTCAATATTAGCGACGGCGTCGTATAAGCAGAAAAAGCACTTTATACATGCAGGGCCCGCCTTTGAGAGTCCGTGTAAATTAGTACCTACGCGCTCCCCCGCTCCCCGAAACAGGCTCATCTCTGGGCAGAGAAACTCTGAAAGCTCCTGCCGATCAGAACAGGAACGCAGATCGCGTTCGCTCGGGTTAAAACACAGGCTGGCTCTTTAAGAGAACACACTCATCACAGAAACTGCCCTAAATCCCACTGAGGGGACCGCCTGTGATGGCAATTCAGGCTCCACACTCTAACCCCAGCCGCAGAGAGCCACGGGGCCCCACGAGGCCTGTGGGTGACATAAAGTAGTAAGAAAGGGAGGGAGAGTTCCCCACGATGGGACAGGAAAATGCAAGAGAAAAGCAGGGAGCACGGTGAAGTGGGAAGGGAGGCACAAAAAGGCCTTTCATGTCCTAAAGCAGAATTAAGTGGACAGCGCACAGTCAAGTTCAGGGCAACTGCAGGGAAGGAGCTGGCCCTGAGCAGGACCAGCAGCTCTCCAAGGCGTCCTCCTGAACCTGTCTCATGACTCAGCATTCCCAGCGGGAGGTGACAACAGCCGCCAGAGGGGAGGGGACGGAGGTGGCTGGCGGCAGGGAGGCAGGCGGGTTTCCCAGCACTGGCCATTTCCGAGTCGGCGCGGACTGCATTTGCTCCGGGCGGTGGAGGTGGGGCGAGTCAGGGTCCCCACGAACCAGACGCAGAGGGTGCACTCATTCGGTCTAGGGCGTTTGCAGAAATAAGATGTGCTCTTTGACAGGCATTGTGAAAATGGCTGAGGGGCCGGGGAATGAAAACTAGAACAGAAAGCAGCAGAGCGCAAGTGCAAATGCGGTGTTTCCCCGCTGCTGCTGCACGGCCGGCCGCGACCCCTCCCTCCCGCACCGGTACACCTATCCCCCCCTCTCCGCCCCCCCCCCCCCCCAACGCTCTCGCCTCTCCCCTCACCTGAGGCCGTCCTCCCCCACTCCCACTCGGAGTTAAGTGTGGATGAGTCACGCCCGCCACAGGGATGGTGCCTCAGGCTGATGAGGGCGATCAGACTGTAAAGATCTACAACCTCAACTCAGACAGGCCGGCGAGGGCACTGTCTCCACTTCCACTGTGTTCAGGGCGCTCCCCTCGTCCGCAGTGTGACGCTGGGGACGCTCCTGAGCCTCTCTGGCCCGAATGAGACCGAATTCACAGGGCTGTTGTGGGTAAGGAGCAATACACATAAGCCCTTGAGCGCTTGGCACACGGCATGTCTGTTCTTAATATCTTCAAGTGCAAAAGCAATGCTCTACCATCTTCCAATTCAGTCTCGTTACCTGTCACTCGGGAATTGCAGAAGACGCCTTCCGGACGCTGGGAAATACACATCCGCAGGTATTCATCCCATCCCCTCCCCTCCCCTCCTAGAGGTGGGTGGGCCTTAGCACGTGTTCATTTCAATGCGCATGACCGCGTTTCTTATAAGGCAACAGAGCGAGGCTCCTGAGCATGTACAGCAGAGGAGTGATAAATAAGGAACTCAGGTCTGAATCCACCAGGTCACAGCTACACCACATCCACGACAAGGGACGCCTCTGGTGCAGCCCGCCTGACACCCGGAAGCGATCTCCTGAAGGGGCGGGGCTGGTTCTGGTTGATGGACATCAGGATGCGGCTGCTAATAGCCAAGTGGCCGCCCCAGGCCCCACCCCCACACTTCTGGTCATTCCACCTGCACAGGCGCCCTTACGGGGCTAGGAAGAGCCGTGTGATAGCAGGGAAAATGGAGCAGTGAGTACGCCAAGGTCATTCAGAGTGACGGCCAGGAGGAGCCCCGAGGGTTTTGACTTTCAATCACAGGCCACAAACCCCCCCTCGTCCCTCATCCCTCGGTTCAAAGTGTCCTCGAGTCAGGCGACAGCGGCACCAGGAAGGCATCGAGCCCCAGGAGCTGGACGGGGGAAACCAAAGCACCAAGAATAAAACCCCAGAGCGGCTCTCGGCGCCTGTGAGCGCTGGGATCCTGAGTAAAACCCCATGAGGTGCACTCAGCCCGGCAGCGGGGTGACCTCACATAACTTCTCCCTGTTCGGTCACTAGAGCAATCGCTCCTAATGGGGCGGCACGTGGGCACATGAGGCCAGCCGGCTTCACCGGCCCGACGCTGCACCTCAATAGCTTTCCCGTGGGAACGCCGGCCTGAGCAGCAGCCAAAAATACAGCGAAAAGCCCGCTCCTGGGCCTGTCATCAGGGAGGTTTACACACACACAGCCGGGCGACGGCGGACACAGCTCTAATGTACAGACATCACGTCTCGAACCAGCTGAGACCCTAAGTGTTATGGCAACTTATGGCAAGAGAGCGCACCAGAGAGGGGAGCTAGCGCACGCACAGGGCACCCCCGCCTGGCCGGAAGCACAGCAGCCTCCTCACAGGGGCGGGGCCGGGGCCAGCCATGGCAGGTGGAGGCCGGAACACCCACTGAGGCTGGCCGGGGCTCCAGGAGGCCAAGAGGGCCGAAACCGGTGTGGCTCAGTGGACAGAGCGTCGGCCTGCCGACTGAAAGGTCCCAAGTTCGATTCCGGACAAGGGCATGTGCCTTGGCTGCGGGCACATCCCCAGTGGGGGGTGCGCAGGAGGCAGCTGATCGCTGTTTCTCATCGATGTTTCTGACTTTCTATCCCTCTCCCTTCCTCTCTGTAAATAAAGCAATAAAATGTATAAAAAAAGAAGGCGAAGAGGTGCAGGCGTTTGGCTTCCATCAGGAACTCCGCTGGAGGGACGGCCACCGGTGGGAGGAGCAAGCCCGGCCCGGAGACCCGCGGCCAAATGGGAGAAGGGACGGTGGGTAAATCCCGCCCAGGGGGCAAGAGAGGGAGGAAGCCCTGCACAGGCTCACCCTGGGCTGCTGGCACCTCGGGAACGAGATCCTAAGTTCCGCAGTTTCAAGCCAAAGCTACCGTCTTCTATTTCTGTTGATTAAATTCATGGAGGTGGCCGGGAGAGGGGAGGACTTACGAGTGAGCCTCTTCACCTCTTTTTGAAATTTGTTCCTCAAAAAAGGTTAAAAGCCATTAGAGAGTAATATGAAGCTGTTTTTCATCGCCCACCAAATTAACATGCAAACAAAAATGGCCCTAGCCAGACTGGCTCGGTGGACAGAACGCTGGCCTGTGGACCCGAGTCCCGGGTTTGATTCCGATCGAGGGCACCACACACACGTGACCGTGGTGGCAGGCTCCCCCCGCCGGCCCCGCTCAGGGCTCGTGCAGGAGGCAACCAGTCCATGTGTTTGTGTTTCTCTCACATCGCGATGTTTCCCTCCCTCTCTCCCCGACCCCCTAAAAGTCACTGGGAAAATATCGGGGGTGAGGATTAACAACAAAACAGAACAAAGTATCAGAATGCTCCGCGGCCTGCTACCCCACACTGAAAGGACAATTTTCAAAGCTCCAGCAGGTGCCTGGCTGCTGCGGCTCGGCGGGTTGAGTGTCGCCCCGCGAACCGAAAGGTCACGGGTTCGATCCCTGCTCGGGGCACACGCCGGCCGTGGGCTCACTCCCCGGTCAGGTGCACGCAGAAGGCAGCCGGCAGATGTTCTCTCTCACATCAATGTTTCTCTCTTTCGCTCTCTTTCTCTCTCAAACCAATAAAAACATTACACACACAAAAATTCCAAGAGGTGAAAATTTTTAAAAGAACTGTTTCCTGCCGAACCGGTTTGGCTCGGTGGACAGAGCGTCGGCCTGCGGACTGAAAGGTCCCAGGTTCCATTCTGGCCAAGGGCATGGACCTTGGCTGCGGGCACATCCCCAGTGGAGGGTGTGCAGGAGGCAGCTGATCGATGTTTCTCTCTCATCGGTGTTTCTGACTTTCTGTCCCTCTCCCTTCCTCTCTGTGAAAAATCAATAAAATACATTTAGAAAAAAAGAAAAATGCTTCCTAGGATCGTGGCTACATTATTCCACCAATCAGTGGGTTCTCCAATCTCATAGCCCTGTTGGTGATGTGGGGACAGCAGAACCTCAATGCTGGCGGGGTCTCACTCTCTCCTTTCAGCTCGCTGCCACCTCGAGGGATCTAGAAGGCGTGGGAGGTGTGAGGGAAACTCTTCCTAAAGCACAGCCTCTAAGCAAGGACCCACCCTGCCACCCTGGTGCCCCCTGCCACCCTGGTGCCCACCCCGCCACCCTAGTCCGTAGTCAGAAGTAAAACAGGAACCACGGCCAGCTCACCCGGGCCACATGCGGCTCCCGGTAGCAGAGCTCACCTGCCCGGAGTGAATGTCCTCCCCATGTCCTAACGGGGGCGGGGCCTGACCTGACAGAAACGGCCACCAGGAGCGGCAAAGAACGTCAACCAATTCCACACAAGTCACGAGGGGGCCGCTTCACCATGAATCCTTCAAGTCATTTTCCGTTTCGTTCCCAAGCTGGCATTTTAAGTCAAATTCTGTTCAACTACACACGGTGGGGGGAGAGGCAGAGGGAGGAACATAACTGCCAACACAGTTCACCACCAAAATCAAGACGTACAGGAGGAGCTGATAAACAGGGCAGCTGTGGGTGGTGAGCGGGCCTGCCCCCCTGAACCCCGGCACACGAGGGGTGTTCCAGAGTCGCCAACCTCTAGAGAAGATGGTTAGGGAAACACATTTTTTTTAAGCCTCTGAAAAGACACTGGCAAGCATCTGCTGGTAAGACAGTGCACCAACAGCACCTTGAGCAAAAATCTGTCCGGACATCGACAATACTGGTCCTGTCCCACAAGCACGCTGCTGCAGAGGACCATCTTCCGGGGACTTGTACGGGGACTCGAGGACTCGTCATCCTCCCTGATCTGCATTGCTGAGGGGCAGCCCCATCCTGCGTGTGGGTTTCTGTGTTCCTGGTGCATACCCACAGGCGAGCACGGAAAGAAGACCCTGTGGGGACTGGCAGTCACTCTGCCCCTGGGAACTGGATCACAGGCTCTTTCTGCCCAAACCCTTGCCACAGACGGCCCCTGTCATGTGGCACGAAGCCCCAGGCCTGCCCCCTTTGTCTCCGGTAGGGGAGAAACCCAGATTAACTTCTGACATGCTCCCCCTCCCCAGCTCGGACCTCTCAGTGCCAGGCAGCCCCAACAACCTGGCCCTGATGCTCGGAACTGTTTTCTTGGGGAGGAGGCGGGGGGGGGGGGGCACGAAGAAGGGGTGAGAGATACAGGGCTGCGCGTGTGTGAATCACTGATAGGAATTCACACTCAGCAAAACAAGCCGTGAAAAGCCACCACACCAACCTTGGGTCAAGGATTCGGGTTTCTGACGATAAACCCTTGGTTTGGTAAAACTGCATATTCGCCAGCCTCACCAAAATACCAGATGGGAGTCTGATGTCTGCGTACAGCCTCAGGTCAAAACAAACAAACAAACAAAAAAACAAAAAAAACAACCAAACAAAATCGCTCAGGTTTCCAGAGGGTGGAGCTCCTCCTTCTAGGCCCTCTACTCTTTTCCCCCAAGAAGTCCGGCCGCAATCAGGAGCCCCCGATCCGGGGCAGCTGTCACAGCCCCCTCCCTCCCAGCCCCCCACACTGTGAACCCCAGGTTCTGACGGACAGTGATTCCTCTCCCTAAGTTCCCGCAGCCCCCAACGAGGCGCCAAGGTGAGACACACAGACAGGGGTTCGGTCACCGCACCCATGCTAACGCATTCTGCAATCTGGCAAACTTCTGGGTTTTTCTGTCGCCGGGGTTTTCACCTGTGTCTCCGCCTGGGCACCCACACCCCTCCTGGCACCGACGGGGATGCACAATGCAGTGTGTGGCTGGGGGGGGGGGGGTGTCAGCGACACGCCGCACTGGGTCATGCCCGCGGCATGCCCGGCGCGCCTCCGAGCCCGAGCACCCCCGGGGCGACAGGACAGAGGCCCCACGGACGTAACCTTGAGGCCCACGCCGCAGCACAGCACGGCCCCGGATCCCTTCGCGTGGGAAGCCCGGCGCCCGGCGGCCCAGGGCTGGTGCAATGACTCTGCACCGGAGCGTCCCCTCCGCGGAGGCCGGTCCTCCCACCTCGGGCTACGGCGGCAGAGCCTCCCCTCCCGGCCTCGGCCTCGGCCTCGGCCCTGGCCCTGCAGGTAGGTGCCCTTCCGCCGGCCCCGGCCCAGGCCCAGGCCCAGGCTCTGCAGGCAGGTGCCCCTCTGCCAGCCCCGGCCCCGGCCCCCGCCCGGCCGGCCCGCCGCACCTTGGTCTCCTTCACGTGCTGCTTGACGCCCTCCGGGTACCACTGGACGCGCACATAGCCGCGGCGCAGCGGGCTGGCCCGGCCCTCCTCGTGGCCCGCGCCCCCCGCCTCGGAGCAGCCCGAGCTGCCGCGGCCCTCCTCCTCGCCCTCCGAGTCCGAGTCCTCGCCGTGGATGAGGCGCACCAGCCCGAAGTGCACGGAGCCGCGGTAACGGCCCGACACCAGGTCGTGAGAGAACAGCAGGCGCTGCGAGCCGGCTTCGGGGCCGGAGTCCGAGGACGGCCCGGAGGCCGAGTCCGAGGCGGGCGCCGGGGCCGGGGCTGTGTCCGGGGTCGGGGCCGGGGCCGCCTCGGGAACCGCGGCCGGGGCCGGGGCGGGAGCCGGGGCTGCAGGCGCGGGCGCTGCGGGATCCGCCATAACTGCTCTGCGCGAGTCTCCGGCGGCGGCGGCGGCGGAGGTGGCGGCGGCGGCCCAGACACGGAGAGGCGTGGCCAGCGGCGCGGGGGCGGGGCCACGGCGCGCTGACGTGGCCCGACGTGCCGCCGTCGTCAGGGAGCCGGGATGCGGTTGCTAGGAGCTACCGCCCGGTCGCTAGGGGACGCTGCTGGAGATGTCGCGGGAGCCCGGGGGAAAGGAAGGACTCCGCCGCGGAGGGGCGGGGCCAGAGGGATGAAAGCGGAGGAAGCGGCAAGGGAGGCGGCCGAGGTGGAGGAAGCGGAGTGGGCGCCGAGGAAAGGGGCGGGGCGGGGCGGGGGTGGGGCGGAAGCTGTCAACAACAGCTCAGGAGCTCCCTGGGCGTCTCTAGCCTCCTCCCCGGGTCGGGAAAGAGCCGCACAGTCCCTGCCCTCTGGGTGTTTACAGTCTAGTTGGGGAGACAAAACACACACATTAAATAGTTAAAAAGCGACTCCCTGTCAGCGTGCAAGCCAGGCTTTAATAGGCATGGGTAAGAGTGTCTCTAGAGTATGTTGTATTAGGAAATTCCATGCAAAGCTTGGAAGGCGGATGAGTCCTTAGGGACTGATCAGGCCTTGGGTGAAGGGGGCCCAGAGAAAGACCAGAAAAGATCACCAAGTAGGAGCGAGCCCTGCGGGGTGCCTGTCATCCACCGAGATGAGTTTAAAGCTCCACAAGGCTTTTTACGCACGGCAAGAGGTAAGATAGCCAGCTAGTTAGGAGTGGGGGGGTCACAGATTCTAATTGTTGTCATTGACACTTACTGATCTTATAAAGGTAGGCAAGCTGATAAACTTCACCTTAATGTTCTCGTCTGTGAAATAGAAGTGATAATAGCAGTATCTGTGTCATCAGATGATTGGGAGAATTAAGTGAAACAGAACAATGCCTGGCACACAGTTTCCTCAATAAAGTTTCACTATTATTATTTTTTTATATTTTTTTACAGAAAGGAAGGGAGAGGGAGAAGGATAGAGAATTAAACACCGATGAGAGAAAACCACCCATTCAGCTGCCTCCAGGACACCCCCTACTGGGATGTGCCTGCAACCAAGGTACATGCCCTTGACCAGAATCGAACCTGGGACCCTTTAGTCCGCAGTCCAATGCTCTATCTACTGAGCCAAACCCGTGAGGACATTAACTATTATTTTAATATTTCAACCCTCCCACCCCCACCTACACCAAAATCTAGATCAGCAGAACTGTTATACTTATGGTCTGCTTCGTATTGCCATTTTAAAATATGAAAAGCAATGATGCTGCTTTAGGTCACAAGGTAGTAACTGGCAGAGGCAAATTGGCCCCTGTGTCGCCTGACTCCAGGCTTTTCCAGTTCCCGTGTTGACTGGAGAACGGGGGGGTTTGAGCAGGCTGAAGAGAGCAGGACAATGCGGGCCAGAAATCTTCGATATAAAAAAACCCAAGGGAGGCCCTACCTGGTTTGGCTCAGTGGCTAGAGCATCCGCCTGCAGACAGAAGGGTCCTGGGTTCGATTCTGGGCAAGGGCACATACCTCGATTGCAAGCTCCATCTCCACCCAGTTGGGGCATGTGCAGGAGGCAATCAATCGATTGCCTCACATTGATGTTTCTTTCTCTGTCCCTCATCCTCCCTTCCACTCCCTCTAAAAATCCTTGGGAAAATGACCTCAAGTGAGGACCATCCAAAAAGATAAATAAAATTAAATTAAAATATATTCAGTGGGGAAAAAAAAAAAAAACAACAAGAAAAAAATCCAAGTGAGTGCCGAGACCGGTTTGGCTCAGTGGATAGAGCGTCGGACTGCGGACTGAAGGGTCCCGGGTTCGATTCCGGCAAGGGCATGTACCTTGGCTGCGGGCACATTCCTGGTGGGGGGCGTGTAAGAGGCAGCTGATCGATGTCTCTCTCTCATCGATGTTTCTGACTTTCTATCCCTCTCTGTTCTGCTCTGTAAAAAATCAATAAAATATATTTTTTTAAAAATCCAAGTGAGTTTTGCATTCTCCATCAGCTTCTGCCTGTGCTTGTTATACTATAAAAAGACTGTTCTTTCCTCCCTAATCGTTGAGTAGAATTGGCACTTCAGGAAGATGGGCCGTGTTTATTCTGCAGCTTCTTGTAATAATGGCTAATAATAGCTGCCCTATTGAACGGCAACTTAATGCCAGGTACTACTCTAAATGCTTCACTTAGACTGTCCGCCTGCCGGGGGGGGGGGGGGGGATTATGGCCTTCCTTTTGTGAAGCTACATGCCACCCTGTGCTGTTCCCCACCCCCACCCCAGGAGCCTGCTAGGCTGTGGGTAAGAGTCCTTGGTTTCAAATGCTGATTTCTCCCTTCCTAAACCCTTTTCGAGAATGTAGATCTTGTTGTATTTATATATATAGTTGTTGTTGATTTCAGAGGGGAAGGGAGAGGGATAGAAAGTCAGAAACATCGATGAGAGAGAAACATCGATCAGCTGCCTTCTGCAAACCCCCTACTGGGGATGTGCCCACAACCAAGGTCCATGCCCTTGACCGGAATCGAACCTGGGACCCTTCAGTCCACTGGCCGACGCTCTATCCACTGAGCCACACCGGTCAGGGCCAGAGGTGCCTTCTTATCTCCAGAAGGTGGCGATCCCCTCTCATCGGTGACATCACACCTGAAGGTCTGGAAGGTTCCTGAGGCAATGCTTCTGTCCTATGACAGATATCGAACCCCAAATTCGTTTGGGCCCCACTCAGCCCCACAGTGAGCCAGGCGATCGGTGCAAAGGAGGCTTAGAATGACCCCCCCCCCGAATGCCCCGCAGCAGAGTGCCTCCTGCGTGGAAGGGCCAGCATGGGGCTGGGAGACTCCTGCGATGGGAGGGCACCGTGCCCCCTGCAGCACGGTGTCTGTTTGCCAGGGGTTGGCAGCCTTTGGGGAGATGGGCGCGCAGCGGGTGCTGGGGGGCACAGCCCCCGTCCTCCTCCAGCTCCCAGAGCTCCTTCCCCCAGCTGCGGGGCGCCGTCTGCCAAAGCTCACAGCTGCATCCTGTCCAAGGATTGCCCTTGGCTGGAAGAAGATGGCCACCCCTATGGTCATGGCTGCCTGAGAAACAAAGCCGGCCCCCTCGCCTCCCTTCAGAGCCTGGGGGAAGGGCCGCCCCAGCTCAGAGCCCCTCCCGGGGCCCTGAAGGCTCTGCTACTCCTGCCTCCTCAGCTGCACCCCTCCCTCGTGGTGTCTGCTGACCCTGCCCCCTCAGGGGCTGGCCTGAGCGCACTCCAACAAGCGTCCCCACGGAAAGGCTATTCCTGGGGAATCTCGCCCTTAGCAACAGCTGGTGCCAGGTGTCGTCCCCAGAACTCAGAAATCAGAGGCTCGCCCTGGCTGGTGCGGCCCAGCGGATAGAGTGTCAGCCTGCGGACTGAAGGGTCCCAGGTTCGATTCCGGTCAAGGGCACATGCTCAGGTTGTGGGCTTGATCCCCAATAGGGGGCGTGCGGGAGGCAGCGGATCAAGGATTCTCATCATTGACGTTTCTCTCTCTCTCTCCCCCTCTCCCTCCCTCTCGGAAATCAACAAAGATATATTTAAAAAAGAAAAAGGTCGGGGGCTCTGCGGGTGACGCAGGTGCTGGAACTTTGGGAAGCCGCCAGGTGATTGCAACGTGCGGCCAGGGGCGAGAACACACAGCTGGGCAGAAGCAAGGAGGGCTGAGCAGGCGGCAGCCATGGCCAGTGGCCCCAAACCGTTATAGGGGTTCGGAGGCCAAGGACTCCGCCCCACCCGAGGCCCAGACACGCCCCCACCCGCCATGCCGGGTGCCGATCCTTCCTGACTCTCACCGCCCTTTCCCTGAGACCTCACACAGCTCCTTTTCAGACAACACACAGGACACGTGTGGGGTCGGCGTTCCGGGTACACAGGGCTTCAGAGTAAGTACGTCCCCAATAGTGCCCCAGCCAGACTTTAAAAAATTACTTGTTGCCGAAACCGGTTTGGCTCAGTGGATAGAGCGTCAGACTGTGGACTGAAGGGTCCCAGGTTCGAGTCCGGTCAGGGGCATGTACGTTGGTTGTGGGCACATCTCCAGTAGGGGGCGTGTAGGAGGCAGCTGATTGATGTTTCTCTCTCATCGACGTATCTACTAGCTTTCTGTCCCTCTCCCTTCCTCTCTGTAAAAGAAATCAATAAAATATATTTAAAAAATAAAAAATAAATGAAAGTTACTTGTTGCCGAAACCGGTTTGGCTCAGTGGATAGAGCGTCGGACTGCGGACTGAAAGGTTCCGAGTTTGATTCCAGTCAAAGGCATGTACCTTGGCTGCGGGCACATCCCCAGTGGGGGGTGTGCCAGAGGCAGCTGATGGATGTTTCTCTCCCATTCGATGTTTCTGACTTTCTATCCCCCTCCCTTCCTCTCTGTAAAAAAAAAATCAATAAAAAATATTTTTAAAAAAGAACTTAGAAAAAAAATAAATAGAAAAAATAAAAAATTACTTGTTGCTTTCCTGAAATTCAGACTTTGATTTGCTAAGTGTCGCAGCCTTATCCACAATGCACATCTCCTGAGGCCACTGTTGGTCGGGGGGATTTGATTACAGGCCAGGAGTGAGGGGACGCCCTGGTGGTGTTGGGGTGCCTGGGTGTTCTGGAAGGCCTCTGCTGATCCTCACTCGCCGAGGCCGGGACTAGAGACAAGTTCTGTTACTCCCCATGTCCGCGTACTGTCTTCCAGTTGGCCCAGAGCCGTGATCGCCCGCCCCACCTCTGCGGCCCGCAGTCTAGCCATGTTTAATGTACTGTCTCGTCCTGCTCTCGGGGTTCCCGGTGCCCGGGGCTGCTTTCTAGAAATAGGACCATCAATCCAAAGAGAGGTGGATTGCCCTAACCTGTTTGGCTCAGTGGATAGAGCGTCGGCCTGCTGACTGAAGGGTCCCAGGTTCGATTCCGGTCAGGGGCATGTACCTTGGCTGCGGGCACATCCCCAGTAGGGGCCGTGCAAGAGGCAGCTGATCGATGTTTCTCTCTCATCGATGTTTCTACCTCTCTGTCTCTCTCCCTTCCTCTCTGTGAAAAATCAATAAAACGTATTTTTTAAAAAAGAAAGAAAGAAAGAGAAGTGGATTGAACAGCCTGCCTGCCCTTCTCTGGCGGCTCCCTGAGCTCGTGACCGGCCACCAGGGGGCGCAGGGGAGCATCAGCGTGTAAGGACAGAGGAGGCCTTTGCTGGGATCTTGAGGTGGGAGGTGCCCAGCCCAAGCCTTGGACGTGTCCCTGGCGTCAGGCCTGAGGAGGTCTTCTGATCAACTCCGCGGGCTCTGTGGTGGGGGGGGACCGCCTGGCGGCCGACGGAGGGGTGCTGCTGGGCCTCCGACGGCGGAGGGACCCGGAGAAGGGGATGAGTGTGGGTGTGCAGGGGCTCCGGGGCTGGTCTGGGGTCACCACAGTGTCAGGACCACGTGAGCCCAGCAGCACGGGGCGGGGCTGATACCTCCATTCTCCCCGGGGTCACAGATCACGGACAGCGATGAGAACAGGCTCTCCTGGGATGGCTGGGTGGGGATCAGCCTGGCTGGGCGGGCATAGAAGCCAGGCCTGATGGGACAGGAGGTATGTGTGTTGGAAGGACAGGGTGCGTGCTGGCAAGGGACAAACGCAGGTCACAGGAGAGGTGTGAGCTGAAGGGGGAGAGAGGGGGCGAGGGCGGTCTCCGGCACTGAGAGACGGGCATGGGTGGGGCGGGGGACGCGAGAGCAGGAGGCAGCTTGCTGGGCAGAGTTCTGCACCAAGAGCTCCCCCGGGTCCTGGGAGCGGGGTGCCTGAGGTCCCTGGCAGTCAAGGAGTCTGGTCTGGATGTCAGATCGGGGCAGTTTCTCGAATCCTCTCCTATATAATAAAAAGCTAATATGCAAATTGACCCAACGGAGGAACGGCCGGTTGCGGTGAAGCACACTGGCCACCAGGAGGCAGACGCTCAACACAGGAGCTGCCCCCTGATGGTCAGTGCGCTCCCACAGAGGGAGCACGCTCAGCCAGGAGCCGGGCTCAAGGCTGGTGAGCGCAGTGGTGGCAGCGGGAGCCTCTCTTGCCTCAGGCCGCGCTAGGGACCCCTCGGAGTTCGGGACTCCAAGAGGGTGCACCAACGCCGTGCACTGGGCCTCTAGCACGTGACAGACTTCCAGGGACACTCAGGTACGAAAGTGCACAGGGGCAGCCTGCCCGGCCCCCGCCTGCCCCAGGTGCGCTGCCTTCCATCCTTTTTTTTCTTTTTTTAAATTTATTGATTTTTTACAGAGAGGAAGGGAGAGGGATAGAAAGTCAAAACATCGACGAGAGAGAAACATCCATCAGCTGCCTCCTGCACACCCCCTACTGGGGAGGTGCCCGCAACCAAGGTACATGCCCTTGACCGGAATCGAACCCGGGACCCTTCGGTCCGCAGGCTGACGCTCTGTCCACTGAGCCACACCGGTTTCGGCTGAGCTGTTGTTTTGTGACAGTGGGACAGGGACGAGGGGGACGGGATGGAGCGGGGTGTGGGGACCAGCCGGCGCCTGTGGGTTTGGGGGTCTGCCCAGGTGCTCCGGAAGAGCCCCACCAGGAAGCAGGCTGTGTCACATACATGACGGAGGGGTGACGTACACAGGCCGGACCCGGGGGGGTTGTCAGGGATCGGGCCCTCACGGTGGCTCCCACAGCCCCCACTGCGAGCCCCGCCGGCTCCCCAGGCTCCTCGGGGGCCGGTGCAGGGTCCTCCCTTCGCCTGGGTGCGCTCTGACTTGGGGACACTATCTGTCGCCCACAGGAACGCCGTGAGGATGGGGGACCGGCCACTGGGAAAGCGCGGGGCCCAGGGCGTGGGCGGGGACAGCGGGTAACGGGGAGCAGACTGCATTGGGAGGATTAACCCGGCTCTCGGTAAAACGGGCTAATCCTGGCGGGCGTGGTGTGGATTACTGGAGGCTGCTCCCTCCTGCTGGCCAACTGGGGGGTGGGGGGGGGGATTAGAGCCTCTGAGCGCCCCGCCCCCAGCCCCTGCACCTCAGCGCCCCGTTTTCTGGGTTCCTGTCCCTGTGGGCGCACGGGGGGGAGGCGGGGGGACTGGCACTGCGGGGGAGACCAGGGCTTTGCCTGGTGTGTGGGACCCCGCCGGGGGCCAGCCCTCGAGGACGGGACCCCCTGCAGGGGCTTGGAGCCGGGCGAGGAGAGGCGCAGGCGGAGGGCGGACTGGGGAGCCAGGCGGCCTTGCTGTTGGTTGTGCGTCCTCACCCGAGCCCTCTCCCAGTGCTGTTTTAAACGGGAGAGGGAAAGAGAAAGAAAGAGCGAGGTGAGAGAAACACGTCGATGGGCTGCCCCCTGCGGGCGCCCCGACCAGACTCAGGCCCAGGAGGAGCCTGCAACGGAGGCACGTGCCCTGGACCGGAATCGAACCCGGGACCCTTTGGTCCGCAGGCCGAGGCTCTATCCACTGAGCCACACCGGCCAGGGCACCAAGGGGGTTTGCGGAAGGGGGGGTGGCCTCCTCTGAGAGCGGTGCATCCGCAGGGGTCCTGGGAGAAACAGCGGGGGGGGGGGCAGGGCTTATCTGGCTGCCCCTGCGGGCCCCTCCCCATCCCTGACTCTCCTCCTCCCTTGGGCACCGCTGTTGGGGTGCCCTTGGCTCCCCTGAGCCCTGCCCACCCCGCCTGCCCTCCCGGGGCGCCAATGCCCCAGAAGGCCGTGAGGCTAGAGCCGCGGTTTGGGGGGGGCTGCTCCGTGCGTACCTCTGGCTTCCGGAGAGGGCGGGGAGCACCGAGCTTAATCCCCAGAGCAGCTGGGGGGAGCGGGCAGACACGGGATGCGCTGACCGCTTAGGGGAGGCCCCACCCCGGGAGCAGCTATAAGAGGCGGACGCACCCCGCCCCGGCCCGTCGCTCCCGGAGAGGACGAGCAGGCCCCTGACCCGCAGGTCCAGCACCGTCCCCCGGGGGCCCGCAGCGAGCATGCCCACGCAGAGCCTCCCCGGGCCGCCCCCCGCCTGCCCACGGCGCCGGACGCTGCCCGCCAGCGAGTTCCGCTGCCTCAGCCCCCAGGATGCGGCCGGCGTGTTCGACATCGAGCGGGAGGGTGAGCGGCCCGCGCCCCGGGGGGGGGGGGTGCGGGGAGGCCCTCGGGCTCCGGGCCCGGTGGAGTCCGAGCATCAGACTGTGCGTGTGTTCCCGCGTGTGCGTTTTCCCGTGTGTCCTGTGTGTTCCCGCGTGTTCCCACGTGTGTTCCTGTGTCCATGTGTGTCCCTGTTCCTGTGTTCTTGTATGTGTGCATATGTTCCTGTTTGTGTGTTCTGTGTGTTCCTGTGTCCGTGTGTTCCTGTTCGTGCGTGTGTTCCTGTTCACACGTGTTCTCTGCGTGTTCCGGTGTTCCAGCGTGTGCGTGTTCCTGTTCCTGTGTGTGTTCCTGTTCCTGTGTATGTTCCCGTGTGTGGGTGTTCATGTGTGTGAATGTTCCTGTTCCTGTGTGTTCCTGTGCCCGTGTGTGTCCCTGTTCCTGTGTGTTCTTGTATGTATGCATATGTTCCTGTTTGTGTGTTCTGTGTGTTCCTGTGTCCATGTGTTCCTGTTTATATGTGTGCTCATGTTTCGTGTGTGTTTCTCTGCGTGTTCCAGCATGTGCGTGTTCATGTGCATGCATGTTCCTGCATGTGTGTGCGTGTTCCCATGTGTGCACGTGTTCCTGTGTGCACGTGTTCCTGTGCGTGTTCCCATTCCTGTGTGCATGTGTTCCTGTGCGTGTTCCCGTTCCCGTGTGCACGTGCTCCTGTGCGTGTGCAGCCCTGAACCCCCGCTTTCCTGTGGGGGGCGGGGGGAGGGTGCACGGCGCCCCCTGAGCCCCCGGCCCCCGCAGCCTTCATCTCCGTGTCGGGCGCGTGTCCGCTGCCCCTGGAGGAGCTCCGGCGCTTCCTGAGCCTGTGCCCCGAGCTGTCGCTGGGCTGGTTCCACGAGGGCCGCCTGGTGGCCTTCGTCATCGGCTCGCTGTGGGACGAGGACCGGCTCACTCCGGTGAGGCGGGGCGCGGGGGGCGGGGAGGGCCCAGCCCAGGAAGCCTCCAGAGGACGCCCCGACCCCGCCCCCGGCGCCTCTGCCGGACGAGGGCGGGTGCCCAGAACTGGGACTTCTCCCTCCAAACTGGACACAGCGCGGGCTGGGGGGCCCCTTCCCGGACAGAGGCCCTGGTCGCTGGGGGTCCTGCCACTCAGGGGGCTGGGGGCACGCACTTTGGGGTCCCTCTGGGGCGGGAGAGGCCCTCGGGGGGCACCTGCGGAGCTGCGGCCCGCTGACCCCCCCCCCCCCCGCAGGAGTCGCTGCGGCTGCACCGGCCGGGGGGCCGGGCCGCCCACCTGCACGTGCTGGCCGTGCACCGCGCCTTCCGGCAGCAGGGCCGCGGCTCCCTCCTGCTCTGGCGCTACCTGTGCCACCTGGGCGGCCTGGCCGTGCGCCGCGCCCTGCTCATGTGCGAGGCCGCGCTCGTGCCCTTCTACCGGCGCTTCGGCTTCCGCCCCGTGGGCCCCTGCGCCGTGGCCGTGGGCGCGCTGGCCTTCACGGAGCTGCAGTGCTCGCTGCAGGGCCAGGCCGCCCTGAGGCGGTGCAGCTGCTGAGCGGGGGGGGGGGGGTCTCCTGCCTCCAGTCCCGGCCCTGGCCTTCCCAACCCCCCGCCCCCCCCCCCCCCCCCCCGTTCCCAGGCAGGCAGGGGGAGGGGTGAAATAAAGACCACGCCCAGCCGGTGTGGCTCAGTGGCTGAGCTTCTGCACCAGGAGGTCGGGGTTCGATTCCCGGTCAGGGCACAGGCCCGGGTGTGGGCTCAGATCCCGTGTGGGGCGTGCGGGAGGCGGCCGACCCATGGTTCTCTCTCTCTCTCTCTCTCTCTCTCTCTCTCTCTCTCTCTCTCTCGTCACTGATGTTTCTCTCTCTCTCTCTCTCTCTCGTCACTGATGTTTCTCCCTCTCTCCCTCTCTGAAACCCATCTCCTGTAATAATAAAAGGGTGATATGCTCATTAGGCTGGATGTCATTCCGGACAAAGCCGGGCCCTGAGAAGCCAGCGGGGCTGGTGCCTGCGGGCGGGCGGCCGGTCCCGGTGCCAGGGGGGAGCCGGTGCGGGCAGCCGGGGGCGGGGGTGGGGGTGGGGGGAGGCCTGCACTTGCACCAATTTCCATGCATCTGGACTCTGTTAAAAAATATTGTTAAAAAAGAGGACACGGCCAGTTGTCCCAGCTGAACACGAGGTGTGTCCTGTAGGCGGTCCCCCCGAGACCCTCCGGACCCCAGACTGTGCCCGGGAAGGGCTGGCAAGAGGGGACAGCGGCCTGCCTCCGTCCCCTCCCGTCCCAGAGCCCATGGGGCCCTCAGGGGCAGACACGGCGGCTCCGGGCCGGGGCGTCCTTCACAGGGGCCCGGGGCCGGGCCCCCGTTCTCCCGGGTCTCCGGGAGGCCCCTTCTCACCCTCAGCCCCGGAGTGTGTGTGGGGAGGCAGGGGGAGCTGGGAGCTGGAGGGACCCTGGGTCCTCGGCCCACAGTAACCGAGGGGGAGGCCCTCCTGCAGGGGGGGTCGGGCGAAGCACAGGTACCGTGAATGGAGCTGCCCGGGGAGGTCTGCCCCTACAAGCACCCCCCCCCAAATCCTTTGAGTCTAAGAATTTAACTCCAATCCCTCAAGGGACCCCCGAGGCCCTCCATGGGACCCAAACCCGGTTTCCGTTCCAACCAAACCCCCCAGAAATCCCACAAGATTCCCACGGCGCCCCCTTTCTGCCGGCCCCCGCCCTGGAGTTCCTGCAGCCGACCCCCACCCTCTCCCACCCCCGAGGCCTCCAGTGAAAAGAAGACATTCCCTGAAGAGTGTCATTTAATACATCGGAGACGTCATCCGTACAGACTTAGCGTTACTTTAAAAATTAGAACCAACGATAAACGGGGGACAGACGCCCTGAGACCGGCCCGGCTATGGTGGGTGCTGTGGTCAGAGGCGCCTGTGAGGCAGACACGGACAGGCGGGCGAGGGGGGCGGCTGGCACAGCCTCTGCTCCTGCCAACACGCCCAGGCTCCCCCTTCCCGGTCTCCAGGCGGCTGCTCTGCCCCCGGCCCCGGCCCCGGCCGCCCCCACGCCCGGTCCCCGATGGCAGGCCCCGCAGCCAGAGGAAAGGGCAGGTGGGGCGGAGAGGGGAGCAGAAACGGGGAGGGGTCGGGGTGCGGCCTGGCCACGTCCCGGTAAGGCCACGCTGTCCCGGTGGGAGAGGCCCCAGCGCCCGGCAGAGGCGGGGTGGGGGGTGGGGGTCCCGACAGCAGGTAAGTCCGAACCGGGGCCCTGGGCTGCGGAGAAGCAGGCGCCTGAGGGGGGGCCTCAGCCGGGCCAGCAACGCCCGAGGAGGGGCACCTCATCCCCCGGGGAACCAGGGCCTGGGCACCCTGACTGTGGGTCTCTGGGGTGGTGGGTGGGTGCTCTGCAGGCAGGCAGCCTGCCCGGGCTCGGCCCCCTGTCCCGGCTCGGCCCCCGTGTCCCGGCTCGGCCCCCGTGTCCCGGCTCGGCCCCCTGTCCCGGCTCAGCCCCCTGTCCCGGCTCAGCCCCCGTGTCCCGGGCTCGGCCCCCCGTCCCAGCTCGGCCCCCTGTCCCGGCCCGGCCCGTGTCGCCGGCTCCCGTGTCCCGGCCCGGCCCGTGTCCGGCGGCCGCGGCGGTCAGTGCAGCACCTGGTCCAGCTCGTACTTCTCGCAGAAGCGGCTGGTGAAGGGGAAGCAGGTGAGGTGCTCGATCCAGGGCCAGTGGACGGGGCGCACGTACAGCCACACGACCAGCGAGGCGAAGAGGCCCGCGAAGACCAGCAGCGAGACCAGGATGAGGGCGCGCTTGCGGTACTTGTCGCTGGTGCCGAAGGTGATGTAGGGCAGGAAGGCGAAGGCCAGCAGCAGGCCGCTGAGGAAGCCGAAGATGTGGGCGATGTTGTCGATCCAGGGCAGCAGGCCGCACACGAACAGGAAGAGCAGCACGCCCGCCAGGTGCAGGAGGGCCCGCCACGGCCGCTCCAGCAGCTGCCAGCTCTGGATCAGCTCCACGAAGAGGCAGGCCAGGAGCCCGAACTGCGACCCGGCCGGGCCCACCTGCGGGGGGGGGGGGGGGGGGGGGGCGGTGTCACTCCCGGGCGGGGGAGCCTGACCCAGAGCGGGCCCGGAAGCTCGGGGGGCCGCTGGACCAAGGCTGGGCTGCTTCCACCACCCTTCTGGCCAAAGGGCACCTGCCACGTGCCCAGCGCTCCCGGGCAGGGGCCTGGCACAGGCAGGGCAGCCGCCTTCGGGCGAACGGGTCAGGGACGGCCGTCCCTGCCTGGCTGCTGTGGCTCAGTGGTTGGGCACCGTCCCCTGAACCGAGGGGTCGCTGGTTCAATTCCCGGTCGGGGCTCATGCCCGGGGTCGCGGGCTTGCTCCTTAGCGCGGGGCGTGCAGGAGGCAGCCAATCGATGACGTTCTTCTCCCACCAACGTTTCTCTCTCTCTATCCCTCTCCCTTCCTCTCTCTCTAAAAGTCAACAAAGACATTAAAAACAAACAAACAAAAAAACCCTGTGGTCTCTACGGGCCCAGAACGGTCACACCCGGCCACTTCCTACGGCCGTGCCCACAGGCCGTGCCCGGGCGGGGCAGCCGTCGTGCAGCACCGAGCAGCGGGAGGGGCCGAGCGAGGGGCGGCGAGCAGAGGTCTTTCCGAGGCCCCGTCTGAGCACAACGCGGGGACAAGCTCCCTCGCGCCCAGGATTAAGGGATCAGCCGATCAGCCTCCAGCTCAGCCCTTCACCCGCTGTGGAGCCCGGCCAGGGAGGGGCCCCGGGCACTCCCGCCCGCCTGCTCCCCCCGGTCCCGGCCTCCGAGCCCCACCTCTGCCCGGTACGGGAGGAAGATGGCGCTGGCCAAGTTGCCGGTGATGCCGCTGAGGATGAAGATGATGGAGATGCGGTGCCAGCCGGCCAGCTTCTCCAGGTCCCGCAGGATGGTCATTTGGAAGACCACAGACACGAAGCAGTGCACCAGGCTGGGGCGGGGCACGGGCATCAGCCTCCCCGTCTGCCCGCGGCTGCCCGCCAGGCGCTTCCCAAGAGGCGGGGCGGGAGGCCTGTGCCCTGGCCCAGGAGCCCTCTGCGGGGCCCCGGGGGCGGCCAGTGCGGGGCCCCGGGGGTGGGCATCGGAGAGCCTTACCCGGCGTGGAGGAACAGAGACAGCCAGAGCCGGTAGAACTGGTCTGGGACCTCGGGGTTGAGGAAGGGCAGCAGCCCGCACACCTTGTCCAAACAGTGCACCTGGGGGCGAGGAGGGGGGTCAGTGCCCGGGGCTGGCTGGGCTGGAGGCCCCGGGGTGGGTGGGCAGAGCCGATACCCGCTGCAGGAGGGCCCCCGAGAGGCCAGCTCCAGCAGCTGCCACTCACTGCTTCTCTCTTCGGGGGAGCCGAGGGGGTAAAGGACTATGGATTTATCAGGTCACCTGGGAAACCAGATGGGGCTGAGCCCCAAAATGGCATCAGCCTTTTTTCAATATATATTTTACTGATTTTTTACAGAGAGGATGGGAGAGGGAGAGAGTTAGAAACATCCATCAGCTGCCTCCTGCACCTCCTACTGGGGATGTGCCGCAACCAAGGCACATGCTCCTGACCGGAATCGAACCCGGGACCTTTCGGTCCGCAGGCCGACGGTCTGTCCACAGAGCCACACCGGTTAGAGCAGCCTTTAAAAAATAATAATCAGTTTTTATTGATGTCAGAGAGGAAGGGAGGAGAGAGAAACATCGACGAGGAGAGACTCGTGGACAGATTGCCCCCTGCACGCCCCTCACTGGGATGGAGCGCACAGCCCGGGCCTGTGCCCCGACTGGAATCGAACCCCGACCTCCCGGTTCACAGGTCGACCATCAGCCACTGAGCCCGCCGGCCGGGCAATGCCAGCGTCTCACGCCCAGAGCCCCCGGGGTCCCGCCAGGCCCGCCTCACCTGCGCGCAGAGCGTGGCCTCCTCGTGGAAGTAGCCGTGCACGAACTCACAGTACTCGCGGGTGGTGATCTCACAGCTGGGGGGAGGCGGGTGTCAGGGCCCGGCACCTGCCCCCCGGCCTCAGCCAGCACTGCCGGTGGGAGGCGGCCCTCGGTCCCGTGGCCAGCACAGGGGCCCAGAGCGGACGCGGGAGGACGTGAACTGGTGAGGCGGGCACGCGGGGGGGCGGAGGGCGGAGGGCACGCGGGGGGGCGGAGGGCGGAGGGCACGCGGGGGGGCGGAGGGCGGAGGGCACGCGGGGGGCGGAGGGCGGAGGGCACGCGGGGGGCGGAGGGCGGAGGGCACGCGGGGGGCGGAGGGCGGAGGACACGCGGGGGCGCTCACCTGCCCTTGGTGCCGATGCAGCAGGGGCGGCCCCGGATCTGGCAGTCGATGTGCGGGAAACCCGTGTGGTTGCTCCGCGCCTGCTCGGTGCAGATCTGCGGGCACCGGCCGGTGGTGGTGTGGGGGGAGCCCCTCCACCCGCCCAGACCACACTCTGTCCCCCTCCCACCCGCCCAGACCACTCTGTCCCCCTCCACCCGCCCAGACCACTCTGTCCCCCTCCACCCGCCCCAGATCACTCTGTCCCCCTCCCAACCTCCCCAGACCACTCTGTCCCCCTCCCAGCCTCCCCAGACCACTCTGTCCCCCTCCCAACCTCCCCAGACCACTCTCTGTCCCCCTCCCAGCCTCCCCAGACCACTCTGTCCCCCTCCCAACCTCCACAGACCACTCTGTCCCCCTCCCAGCCTCCCCAGACCACTCTGTCCCCCTCCCACCCTCCCCAGACCACTCTGTCCCCCTCCCACCCTCCCCAGACCACTCTGTCCCCCTCCCACCCGCCCCAGACCACTCTGTCCCCCTCCCAGCCTCCCCAGACCACTCTCTGTCCCCCTCCCAACCTCCCCAGATCACTCTGTCCCCCTCCCACCCTCCCCAGATCACTCTGTCCCCCTCCCACCCTCCCCAGATCACTCTCTGTCCCCCTCCCACCCTCCCCAGACCACTCTGTCCCCCTCCCAACCTCCCCAGACCACTCTGTCCCCCTCCCACCCTCCCCAGACCACTCTGTCCCCCTCCACCCGCCCCAGACCACTCTGTCCCCCTCCACCCGCCCCAGACCACTCTGTCCCCCTCCCAGCCTCCCCAGACCACTCTGTCCCCCTCCCACCCTCCCCAGACCACTCTGTCCCCCTCCCAGCCTCCCCAGACCACTCTGTCCCCCTCCCACCCGCCCCAGACCACTCTGTCCCCCTCCACCCTCCCCAGACCACTCTGTCCCCCTCCCACCCTCCCCAGACCACTCTGTCCCCCTCCACCCTCCCCAGACCACTCTGTCCCCCTCCCAGCCTCCCCAGACCACTCTCTGTCCCCCTCCCAACCTCCCCAGATCACTCTGTCCCCCTCCCACCCTCCCCAGATCACTCTCTGTCCCCCTCCCACCCTCCCCAGACCACTCTGTCCCCCTCCCACCCTCCCCAGACCACTCTGTCCCCCTCCCACCCTCCCCAGACCACTCTGTCCCCCTCCCAACCTCCCCAGACCACTCTCTGTCCCCCTCCCACCCTCCCCAGACCACTCTGTCCCCCTCCCACCCGCCCCAGACCACTCTGTCCCCCTCCACCCTCCCCAGACCACTCTGTCCCCCTCCCACCCTCCCCAGACCACTCTGTCCCCCTCCACCCTCCCCAGACCACTCTGTCCCCCTCCCAGCCTCCCCAGACCACTCTCTGTCCCCCTCCCACCCTCCCCAGATCACTCTGTCCCCCTCCCACCCTCCCCAGATCACTCTCTGTCCCCCTCCCACCCTCCCCAGACCACTCTGTCCCCCTCCCACCCTCCCCAGACCACTCTGTCCCCCTCCCACCCTCCCCAGACCACTCTGTCCCCCTCCCAACCTCCCCAGACCACTCTCTGTCCCCCTCCCACCCTCCCCAGATCACTCTGTCCCCCTCCCAGCCTCCCCAGACCACTCTGTCCCCCTCCCACCCTCCCCAGACCACTCTGTCCCCCTCCACCCGCCCCAGACCACTCTGTCCCCCTCCACCCGCCCCAGACCACTCTGTCCCCCTCCCACCCTCCCCAGACCACTCTGTCCCCCTCCACCCGCCCCAGACCACTCTGTCCCCCTCCACCCGCCCCAGACCACTCTGTCCCCCTCCCACCCTCCCCAGACCACTCTGTCCCCCTCCCACCCGCCCCAGACCACTCTGTCCCCCTCCCAGCCTCCCCAGACCACTCTCTGTCCCCCTCCCAACCTCCCCAGATCACTCTGTCCCCCTCCCACCCTCCCCAGACCACTCTGTCCCCCTCCCACCCGCCCCAGACCACTCTGTCCCCCTCCCAGCCTCCCCAGACCACTCTGTCCCCCTCCCACCCTCCCCAGACCACTCTGTCCCCCTCCCACCCTCCCCAGACCACTCTGTCCCCCTCCACCCGCCCCAGACCACTCTGTCCCCCTCCACCCGCCCCAGACCACTCTGTCCCCCTCCCAGCCTCCCCAGACCACTCTCTGTCCCCCTCCCAACCTCCCCAGATCACTCTGTCCCCCTCCCACCCTCCCCAGACCACTCTGTCCCCCTCCCACCCGCCCCAGACCACTCTGTCCCCCTCCCAGCCTCCCCAGACCACTCTCTGTCCCCCTCCCAACCTCCCCAGACCACTCTGTCCCCCTCCCACCCTCCCCAGACCACTCTGTCCCCCTCCCACCCTCCCCAGACCACTCTGTCCCCCTCCCACCCTCCCCAGACCACTCTGTCCCCCTCCCACCCTCCCCAGACCACTCTGTCCCCCTCCCACCCTCCCCAGACCACTCTGTCCCCCTCCCACCCTCCCCAGACCACTCTGTCCCCCTCCCACCCGCCCCAGACCACTCTGTCCCCCTCCACCCTCCCCAGACCACTCTGTCCCCCTCCCACCCTCCCCAGACCACTCTGTCCCCCTCCCACCCGCCCCAGACCACTCTGTCCCCCTCCACCCTCCCCAGACCACTCTGTCCCCCTCCCACCCTCCCCAGACCACTCTGTCCCCCTCCCAGCCTCCCCAGATCACTCTGTCCCCCTCCCACCCTCCCCAGACCACTCTGTCCCCCTCCCAGCCTCCCCAGATCACTCTGTCCCCCTCCCACCCTCCCCAGACCACTCTGTCCCCCTCCCAGCCTCCCCAGATCACTCTGTCCCCCTCCCACCCTCCCCAGACCACTCTGTCCCCCTCCCAGCCTCCCCAGATCACTCTGTCCCCCTCCCACCCTCCCCAGACCACTCTGTCCCCCTCCACCCTCCCCAGATCACTCTGTCCCCCTCCCACCCTCCCCAGACCACTCTGTCCCCCTCCCAGCCTCCCCAGATCACTCTGTCCCCCTCCCACCCTCCCCAGACCACTCTGTCCCCCTCCCAGCCTCCCCAGATCACTCTGTCCCCCTCCCACCCTCCCCAGACCACTCTGTCCCCCTCCCAGCCTCCCCAGATCACTCTGTCCCCCTCCCACCCTCCCCAGACCACTCTGTCCCCCTCCCAGCCTCCCCAGATCACTCTGTCCCCCTCCCACCCTCCCCAGACCACTCTGTCCCCCTCCCACCCTCCCCAGACCACTCTGTCCCCCTCCCACCCTCCCCAGACCACTCTGTCCCCCTCCCAGCCTCCCCAGACCACTCTGTCCCCCTCCCACCCTCCCCAGACCACTCTGTCCCCCTCCCAGCCTCCCCAGACCACTCTCTGTCCCCCTCCCAACCTCCCCAGATCACTCTGTCCCCCTCCCACCCTCCCCAGATCACTCTCTGTCCCCCTCCCAACCTCCCCAGATCACTCTGTCCCCCTCCCAACCTCCCCAGATCACTCTCTGTCCCCCTCCCAACCTCCCCAGACCACTCTCTGTCCCCCTCCCACCCTCCCCAGATCACTCTGTCCCCCTCCCAACCTCCCCAGACCACTCTGTCCCCCTCCCACCCTCCCCAGACACTCTGTCCCCCTCCCACCCTCCCCAGACCACTCTCTGTCCCCCTCCCAACCTCCCCAGACCACTCTCTGTCCCCCTCCCAACCTCCCCAGACCACTCTCTGTCCCCCTCCCAGCCTCCCCAGACCACTCTCTGTCCCCCTCCCAGCCTCCCCAGATCACTCTGTCCCCCTCCCACCCTCCCCAGACCACTCTCTGTCCCCCTCCCAACCTCCCCAGACCACTCTCTGTCCCCCTCCCAACCTCCCCAGACCACTCTCTGTCCCCCTCCCAGCCTCCCCAGACCACTCTCTGTCCCCCTCCCACCCTCCCCAGATCACTCTGTCCCCCTCCCAACCTCCCCAGACCACTCTGTCCCCCTCCCACCCTCCCCAGACACTCTGTCCCCCTCCCACCCTCCCCAGACCACTCTGTCCCCCTCCCAACCTCCCCAGACCACTCTCTGTCCCCCTCCCAGCCTCCCCAGATCACTCTGTCCCCCTCCCACCCGCCCCAGACCACTCTGTCCCCCTCCCAGCCTCCCCAGATCACTCTGTCCCCCTCCCAGCCTCCCCAGACCACTCTCTGTCCCCCTCCCAGCCTCCCCAGACCACTCTCTGTCCCCCTCCCAACCTCCCCAGACCACTCTCTGTCCCCCTCCCAGCCTCCCCAGATCACTCTGTCCCCCTCCCAGCCTCCCCAGACCACTCTGTCCCCCTCCCACCCTCCCCAGACCACTCTGTCCCCCTCCACCCGCCCAGACCACTCTCTGTCCCCCTCCACCCGCCCAGACCACTCTCTGTCCCCCTCCACCCGCCCAGACCACTCTCTGTCCCCCTCCCAACCTCCCCAGATCACTCTGTCCCCCTCCCAGCCTCCCCAGACCACTCTGTCCCCCTCCCAGCCTCCCCAGACCACTCTCTGTCCCCCTCCACCCGCCCAGACCACTCTCTGTCCCCCTCCCAACCTCCCCAGATCACTCTGTCCCCCTCCCAGCCTCCCCAGACCACTCTGTCCCCCTCCCAGCCTCCCCAGACCACTCTCTGTCCCCCTCCCACCCGCCCCAGACCACTCTCTGTCCCCCTCCCACCCGCCCCAGACCACTCTGTCCCCCTCCCACCCTCCCCAGACCACTCTCTGTCCCCCTCCCACCCGCCCCAGACCACTCTCTGTCCCCCCCCCACCCGCCCCAGACCACTCTGTCCCCCTCCCAGCCTCCCCAGACCACTCTCTGTCCCCCTCCCAGCCTCCCCAGACCACTCTCTGTCCCCCTCCACCCGCCCAGACCACTCTCTGTCCCCCTCCCAACCTCCCCAGACCACTCTCTGTCCCCCTCCACCCGCCCAGACCACTCTGTCCCCCTCCCAGCCTCCCCAGATCACTCTGTCCCCCTCCCAGCCTCCCCAGACCACTCTGTCCCCCTCCCACCCTCCCCAGACCACTCTGTCCCCCTCCCACCCTCCCCAGACCACTCTGTCCCCCTCCCAACCTCCCCAGATCACTCTGTCCCCCTCCCAACCTCCCCAGATCACTCTCTGTCCCCCTCCCAACCTCCCCAGACCACTCTCTGTCCCCCTCCCACCCTCCCCAGATCACTCTGTCCCCCTCCCAACCTCCCCAGACCACTCTGTCCCCCTCCCAGCCTCCCCAGATCACTCTGTCCCCCTCCCAGCCTCCCCAGACCACTCTCTGTCCCCCTCCCAGCCTCCCCAGACCACTCTGTCCCCCTCCCAGCCTCCCCAGACCACTCTCTGTCCCCCTCCCAACCTCCCCAGACCACTCTGTCCCCCTCCCAGCCTCCCCAGATCACTCTGTCCCCCTCCCAGCCTCCCCAGACCACTCTCTGTCCCCCTCCCAGCCTCCCCAGACCACTCTGTCCCCCTCCCAACCTCCCCAGACCACTCTCTGTCCCCCTCCCAGCCTCCCCAGATCACTCTGTCCCCCTCCCACCCTCCCCAGACCACTCTGTCCCCCTCCCAGCCTCCCCAGACACTCTGTCCCCCTCCCACCCTCCCCAGACCACTCTCTGTCCCCCTCCCAACCTCCCCAGACCACTCTCTGTCCCCCTCCCAACCTCCCCAGACCACTCTCTGTCCCCCTCCCACCCTCCCCAGACCACTCTCTGTCCCCCTCCACCCGCCCAGACCACTCTCTGTCCCCCTCCCAACCTCCCCAGATCACTCTGTCCCCCTCCCAGCCTCCCCAGACCACTCTGTCCCCCTCCCAGCCTCCCCAGACCACTCTCTGTCCCCCTCCACCCGCCCAGACCACTCTCTGTCCCCCTCCCACCCGCCCCAGACCACTCTGTCCCCCTCCCACCCTCCCCAGACCACTCTCTGTCCCCCTCCCACCCGCCCCAGACCACTCTCTGTCCCCCTCCCACCCGCCCCAGACCACTCTGTCCCCCTCCCAGCCTCCCCAGACCACTCTCTGTCCCCCTCCCAACCTCCCCAGACCACTCTCTGTCCCCCTCCACCCGCCCAGACCACTCTCTGTCCCCCTCCCACCCGCCCCAGACCACTCTCTGTCCCCCTCCCACCCGCCCCAGACCACTCTGTCCCCCTCCCAGCCTCCCCAGACCACTCTCTGTCCCCCTCCCAACCTCCCCAGACCACTCTCTGTCCCCCTCCACCCGCCCAGACCACTCTGTCCCCCTCCCAGCCTCCCCAGATCACTCTGTCCCCCTCCCCGCCTCCCCAGACCACTCTGTCCCCCTCCCACCCTCCCCAGACCACTCTGTCCCCCTCCCACCCTCCCCAGACCACTCTGTCCCCCTCCCAGCCTCCCCAGACACTCTGTCCCCCTCCACCCGCCCCAGACCACTCTGTCCCCCTCCCCAGACCACTCTGTCCCCCTCCCACCCTCCCCAGACCACTCTGTCCCCCTCCCACCCTCCCCAGATCACTCTGTCCCCCTCCCAACCTCCCCAGACCACTCTGTCCCCCTCCCAGCCTCCCCAGACCACTCTCTGCCCCGCGCACTCACTGGCCACTTGGTGATGTCATCGGGCCAGATGTGGGCACCGCTGGAGGCCGGCTCCTCGCAGGTCCTGGAGGGCGAGGCCAGAGGGGGCCCAGTGAGGGGCTGGGGCACCCCCAGCGGCCACACCCACCCGCCAAAGGCCCCGTGGGGGGCACAGACCACGCGGCCCTCGCCCTCTCCTCAGCCTGGCCGGGCCGCGGGGCGCTACCTGGGGTCCTGGTGGCACACGGCGCCGGACGTCCGCGCCGGGCCCTGGTCGGACTTGTCCATGGGGGGCCCCGTGTCGTCCTGCCACTTGACAAACGTGGCCAGCGTCTCCTGGGGGGGGGGGCGTCAGGCCGGCACGGCCACACCGCGTGCTCAGGGCCCGGGAGGGGCTCTTCCTGTCTCTCAGGACCCCGCCCCGTGGCCCCGCCCCGCTCTCACTGGCGTGGGCTGGGGGCCGGCCGCTTCCTGAGTTGGGCCACGCGCAGGGGTGTGCAGGGCCGTGGACAGGGGTGTGGACAGGGCCGTGGACAGGGGTGTGCAGGGCCGTGGACAGGGCTGTGGACAGGGCCGTGGTCAGGGGTGTGGACAGGGCCGTGGTCAGGGGTGTGCAGGGCCATGGACAGGGGTGTGGACAGGGCCGTGGACAGGGGTGTGCAGGGCCGTGGACAGGGCTGTGGACAGGGCCGTGGTCAGGGGTGTGGACAGGGCCGTGGACAGGGGTGTGCAGGGCCATGGACAGGGGTGTGGACAGGGCCGTGGACAGGGGTGTGCAGGGCCGTGGACAGGGCTGTGGACAGGGCCGTGGTCAGGGGTGTGGACAGGGCCGTGGTCAGGGGTGTGCAGGGCTGTGGACAGGGCCGTGGTCAGGGGTGTGGACAGGGGTGTGCAGGGCCGTGGACAGGGCCGTGGACAGGGGTGTGGACAGGGGTGTGCAGGGCCGTGGACAGGGGTGTGCAGGGCCGTGGACAGGGGTGTGGACAGGGCCGTGGACAGGGGTGTGCAGGGCCGTGGACAGGGCCGTGGACAGGGGTGTGGACAGGGGTGTGCAGGGCCGTGGACAGGGGTGTGCAGGGCCGTGGACAGGGGTGTGGACAGGGGTGTGCAGGGCCGTGGACAGGGCTGTGGACAGGGCTGTGGTCAGGGGTGTGTAGGGGAGTATACAGGGGTGTGCAGATCCATGGACAGAGATGGACAGAGGTGGACAGGAGTGGACAGGGGTGTGGAGTGTATAGGGGTGTGCAGGGCTGTGGTCAGGGCCATGGTCAGGGGTGTGCAGGGGAGTATACAGGGGTGTGTAGGAGTGTGCAGGGCCATGGACAGGGTATACAGGGCTGTGGTCAGGGCTGTGGTCAGGGCTGTGGTCAGGGGTGTGGAGGGGGGTATACAGGGATGTGCAGGGCCGTGGACAGGGGTGTGGACCGGGGAACGGACAGGGTGCACGGGGCCGGAGGGCGGAGGACGAGGGCCATGCCGCTGCCCTGGAGGACCCCAGGCCGGGCAGCGGGGCGGCCGCGCACCGAGCAGTCCTGGCGCTGGGTCTGGATGCAGCCCGAGCGGTCGTTCTGGACGCAGCAGCCCGAGTCCCGCTCCCGGTCCCGCTCCCGCGCCACCAGCTGCTCGATCTGCCGGTCCTTCCGGATGCAGGGCGAGAACTTGGCTCCCAGGTGGATCAAGTCGATCTGCGTGTGGGGGCGTGAGCTGGTGAGGGGCACGGGCCGGCCCGCCCCTCCCCGCCCAGGGCCCCGGCCTCACCGAGCCGGGGGGACAGGCCCAGGGCCCCGGCCTCACCGAGCTGGGGGGACAGGCCCAGGGCCCCCGCCTCACCGAGCCGGGGGGACAGGCCCAGGGCCCCCGCCTCACCGAGCCGGGGGGACAGGCCCAGGGCCCCCGCCTCACCGAGCCGGGGGGACAGGCCCAGGGCCCCCGCCTCACCGAGCTGGGGGGACAGGCCCAGGGCCCCGGCCTCACCGAGCTGGGGGGACAGGCCCAGGGCCCCGGCCTCACCGAGCCGGGGGGACAGGCCCAGGGCCCCGGCCTCACCGAGCTGGGGGGACAGGCCCAGGGCCCCGGCCTCACCGAGCCGGGGGGACAGGCCCAGGGCCCCGGCCTCACCGAGCCGGGGGGACAGGCCCAGGGCCCCGGCCTCACCGAGCTGGGGCCGATCCAGAAGTTCTCCTGCTGCAGGTACTTCACGCTCTCGTACACGCCTTTGTTCCTGAGCACCTGGGGGGGGGGGGCGCGTTGGGGACTCCGGGCCGGGGCGCCCCAGGAAAGGGCCAGGGGCAGAGCCGCGGGAGCCCGGGACGCCCTCTGCCCCCCGCCCCAGGCCGGGCTGTTGCTGTGGGAGGCACTCAATGGCCCGTGATGCCGACGCCTCTCGGGGCGCTGGGGCCCCCGGGATGGAGCCCCGCTTCGGCAGCCCGACTCACCAGCTGGGTGGTGACGTGCTGGGCGAAGCCCACAGGCGCGATGCCGTACGTGCAGATCACCAGCAGCGTGATGACGACGTGGACGAAGGTCAGCCAGTAGGTGAAGTAGGGCCTGGGGCGGAGGCTGGGTCAGCACCCGGCGCTCAGCACCCGTTCCCGCCCCTGCACTTCTACTCCCTCCTGCTCCCCCCTCACCAGCGGCTTCCGAAAGGCAGCGCTCCGCACCCCCCAGCTCCAAACCTTCAGGGGCTTCCCGCTGCCCCTGGGCAAAGTGTGACCCGGCCCCTCCCGCCGGTGGCAAGGCCCTGCTGCCCCTCCCCCCCCGGGATTCCTCTTCTCCTGCAGCTCCTCGCAGCCACAGGGCCTTTGCACGTGCTGCTTCCTCTGTCAGGGAGGTTCTTCCCATTTCTCCTCAGCCAGCTAACTGCAGCTCATCCCGACCCCCCCCGCCCCCGACCCCCAGCTGTCCCCCCTTCCCCCCCCTGCTCTCCACCCTCCTCCCCAGGACACTGGCCACCCCTGTCATTTCTTGGTGTTTTGTAACTTGGGATCGAATCTCTATCGGGTCATTGCCAATCGCCCACTCTGCGAGAACTGGCTCCCCCCCAGGTCTTCGCATGTGTCCCCCCCCGAGTCCCGTCACGCATGGCTTGGGTTGGGGGTTAACTGTGCCTCTGACCCACCCAGCCCGCCCTGCCGCATCCTGTCGGGGCTCCTGTCGGGGCTCGGTCGCAGGGCCTGTGGGCCGGACCACGGCCGGGCGGTGTGTGTGAGGGGGGAGGGGGGAGGCCCCGGTCCCCGAGGCCGCTCACCGGTGGCTGTCGAAGCTGTCCAGCTGCCGCTGCACCGTGCTGCTGATGCTGCGCCGGTAGCTCCGGTCCAGCCAGCGGCCCACCACGCCCAGGCCGTAGAGCCGCCGCTGCCGGTCGAAGGCGAAGTGCCTCACTTTGGAGGCGATGCGCTTTCCCCGCTTGGGCCCCGGCGTGGGGGCGCGGCCGTGCTCCCTCCTGCGGGCGGAGGCGCTCAGGCGGTGCCCGCCCACGGCCCAGGAGGGACTTGGGGTCTACGGACCGCCCCCCCAGCCCCCCCAGATCCCTGGGCTCTGGGGAGCCCTTCCCCAGCTCGGCCACCTCCCTTCCCCCCCTCCTGCAGGACCAGGACTCACAGAGAGACCTGCACCCCGTCCGGGGAGACGGGGGAGGCCGAGCGTGGGATCGCCCGGAAGCAGCTGGCGGAGAGCGGGGGCGACTCAAACACGTCGTCGGGCATGGAGCTCATTTCTTCCTGGGGGGGGGGCGACACGAACAGGCAGCGTGAGAGCCCCGGCCAGTCCTGCCCCCACCCCCAGGGGAAGGCAGGCCAGGCGGCCTGTTGGGAGGGAGGGGGGAGGTGCGTGCCGGCCCTGGCCGGGACTTCCCTGGGGGACCTCCTGCCCCACCCCCGGGTCCTCGCTCTGACGGGAAAACGGGGACCTAGGAGCACCCCGAGGTGGCACATCCATCCCACCAATGGGCCTTCGGGTCCCCCGGGGGCTCCCGGCAGGGGATGGGCAGGGCCGGTCACCCGTCCCAGCGCCCAGGCCGCCGGTGCCCTGCCCCGCGGGCCCAGGCCCCATGCTTGCCTTACTAAAGAACGAGGAGTCAAACGTGTCCGCCCCGTCGACTGCGTCCTCCTCCAGAAAGCTGGGGTAGGCGAAGCTGCGTTTGACCACCCGGCACCGCGGAGCCGCGGCCTCCAGCACCGGGCGCCCCTGTGCTCGGGGAGAGGCGCAGGCGTCAGCTCCAAAGGATCGTCCAGCCCCCGCCTGGGGACAGCGCCTGGGGGGGCCACCTGCCCAGAGCACCGAGGGCCCGGAACTCGGCCCCGGCTCCCGGCCCTGCACGCGACCCCCCCCCCCCCCCCCCGCCCCGGGTGGACGCTGTCTGCTCTCCGGCCCCCTCCTGTCCTCCGGCCGGGCAGCTGACACCACCGCCCCCCTTTGCCCCGAGCCTGTGCCGCCTCCCGAGGCCTGGCTCTGGGCACGGTCACCCTTTCACCCCAGCTCCTGCCATGGTAACTAAAACCACGGGGACCCACCTGCCGCCCCCCAAAGGCCACGCCCCTCCCCCCCCCCCCCCCGGGCCTTCGCACAGGCCCCGCCCTCGGGTGGGAACGCTGTTCCCTTCCTTGCTTTTCTGGCAACTTTTCCTGATTTTTCTGGGCTGACCCAGCCCTTCTCCTGGGCAAGGCGGGGCAGCTCCTGCTCTGGGCAGGCCTCGCTTACCACCCCGAACGGCGCCCCCCGTACCCCGGGCTGGGCTCCCCCTGCAGCCCCCCCGCCGGGCCCCTGGCCGGGCTCAGGGACGTGTGATGAGGCTGACAGCACGTTTCACTCCCTCCTTCTCCAGCCGTTTCCCAGCCCGTCTGTCTCCCAGCCAGAGAGGTGACAGGGGCTCAGGAGGGAATCGGGGGCCGGCACGTGGGCCCGGCTGCTGGGCTGCAGGCCCTCCCTCCGCCCAGGGGCCCCAGACACCCAGTGCCCGGGGGGAGGCGCCCGGGGGGGCTCCCGGGGCTGCTGTGGGGAGCGGGGGGTGGGGGGGGAGCATGGGCCGGGCCGGGGCGGGCTCACCTTGAGGAGGGCAGAGGCGGCTTGGAAGCTCATGTGGGCCACAGACATCCTCTTGCGGCGGGGCGGGTGGGAGAGGCCGGAGCGGACGCTGGTGAAGGAGGCGAGGGACAGCACCCCGGGGGTCGGCGGCGGGTGCGGGGCGTGGGGCCTGTCCACCTCGTCCGGGTGGCGGAAGGCCCGGCCCCGGGCCAGCGGGTCCACGATCTGGACGGGAGGGCGGGGGAGGCGGTGAGCGGGGTGCCGGGCCCCTGGCCAAGTGCCGCGCCCCCCCCGCCCCCGTGGCCGAGGGGGCCCACCTTGGGCATCTTGCAGGGCCTGGGGGACTCGGTGTCCTGGAAGGAGGGCCCGTCCTGGCTGGGGGGCTCCAGGTCGCGCTGGCAGGAGGCCTTGAGGCGGCCGTAGCGCACGCTGCAGTGGTGCAGGCTCCGGCGCTGCCAGTGCTGCCGCTCCAGCTCCCAGTCGCCGCTGACGCCGAACCACTGCGCGGTGCCCCTGCGGGCGGGGGGGGGGGGGGTGAGGGCCTGCGCGGTGCCCCTGCGGGGCGGGGGGGGGTGTGAGGGCCTGCACGGTGCCCCTGCGGGCGGGGGGGGGGGTGAGGGCCTGCCCGGTGCCCCTGCGGGCGGGGGGGGTGAGGGCCTGCGCGGTGCCCCTGCGGGCGGGGGGGGGGGTGAGGGCCTGCACGGTGCCCCTGCGGGCGGGGGGGGTGAGGGCCTGCGCGGTGCCCCTGCGGGCGGGGGGGGGGGGTGAGGGCCTGCACGGTGCCCCTGCGGGCGGGGGGGGTGAGGGCCTGCGCGGTGCCCCTGCGGGCGGGGGGGGGGGTGAGGGCCTGCACGGTGCCCCTGCGGGCGGGGGGGGGGGGGGTGAGGGCCTGCACGGTGCCCCTGCGGGCGGGGGGGGGGGGGGTGAGGGCCTGCGCGGTGCCCCTGCGGGCGGGGGGGGGGGGGGTGAGGGCCTGCGCGGTGCCCCTGCGGGCGGGGGGGGGGGTGAGCGTACGCGCGTGACAAGAACTGGCCGTGCCCACGTGTGCGCGGGGAATGATGACAAGAGGTGACCATGCACATGTATTCGGGCTGAGAGGTGACCTTGAATGTGCGAAGAGAGGTGACAGGGCATGTGCATGTGCAGAGAGCCTGCCGTGTCCATGTGTGCACGGGGAGCGATGACAGTCGGTGGCACACGTGTGTAGGCAGAGGGTGACAGGCATGTGTGTAAGCGGTGATGACAGGTGACCGTGCCTGTGTGAGAGCTGACAGGGCACGTGTATGCAGCAGCAGCAGGGGCAGGTCAGCTCCCCCTTGAGCCCCTGGTTCGGTCCCGTGGCCAGAGGAGCAGAGCGGGAGAGTCCAGAGCCTGAGGAGCTGGCCTGGGCCCCTCGCCCCCCCCGGATCCTCCCGTGACTGCGAGCCCCAGGCCCCTGCGCCCCGCTCCCCCACCCCGACCCCGCAGGGAGAGGCCGCTCCCTGGGGCCAGCCTGCGCCTCCAGAGGGGACACGGAGGGCCGGGGCCGGGCCTGAGCCCCGGGCGGCCGTGCTCACTTGCGGATGCTCTGCGACAGGGAGGCCTGGCGGCGGAAGCCGGGGCGCTTCTCCGCGTCCTCCTGCCGTCGTCCCCGGGGCTCCTGCAGGCTGACGCTCTTCAGGTACACGGGGTTCCTGGGCCTCTGCGGGGCGGGGGCAGCAGTGGGTGGGCGTGCGCATGCCCCGAGCCGGCTCCCAGCTCCCGGCTCCCAACAGGGAGCCTCTGACTTCAGACCGCAGCCCCAACCCACACCCCCGCGCTGCTTTCGCCCCGAGGGTGACAATCGCCCCAAGGGTGACAATCACCGTTTCCTAATGTTTCCAGACCCCCAGCGAGTTTCCCTGCCTCCGCTCAGCCTGGCGGCGGCTGCAGGCCCCGGGCGGGCGGGCAGCTCACCCCCGCCCCGCTGTGCCCGGCCAGTGCGCTCTGAGGGGGCCGCGGCTGGAAACAGACTCGGGTCTGTCTCTCCGAGGGCCGGGCGCGAGGCCAGGCTGCTGGCTCTGAGGACACACGTGCCCTCCGCCCGAGGCCCCCGGACAGCCCACCCCCCGAAAGGCCGGGCTCGGCCTGGAAACAACCAGGTCCCAGGAGGGACTGCGCCTGTCCTGGGGACACAGCTCCTATTTCGGGGGGGCGGGGGGAGGAGAGGTGGCGCTGAGTGCAGGGCCCGCAGAGGGGCACGGGCCTAAGTTGGGGCCACGCGGGCACCAGTGCTGGAGGAGTGTCCTCCAGGAGGGGGGACTGCCGGGAGGGGTCCCCAGGGCACACCTGTCCCGTGGCGGATGGGAGCTGGGCTGTCCCTCACCTGGGGAACCCCCGCACCTGTGCACCCCTCACTTGTGCACCCCACCCCCTCACCTGTGCACCCCTCACCTGTGCACCCCTCACCTGTGCACCCCCACACCTGTGCACCCCTCACCTGTGCACCCCCTCACCTGTGCACCCCCTCACCTGTGCACCCCCTCACCTGCGCACCCCTCACCTGCGCACCCCCTCACCTGTGCACCCCACCCCTGTGCACCCCCTCACCTGTGCACCCACCTGTGCACCCCTCACCTGTGCACCCCCTCACCTGTGCACCCCCTCACCTGTGCACCCCCTCACCTGCGGCACCCTCTCACCTGTGCACCCCTCACCTGTGCACCCCCTCACCTGTGCACCCCCTCACCTGTGCACCCCCTCACCTGCGGCACCCCCTCACCTGTGCACCCCCTCACCTGTGCACCCCCTCACCTGCGGCACCCTCTCACCTGTGCACCCCCTCACCTGTGCACCCCCTCACCTGCGGCAGCATGCTGGTGTGCTCATCCGGGGCCGCGGCCTCGGGCGGCGGGATGGTGATGGACAGGTTGGGCGGCTTCCGGCTCTGCAGGCGGCTGCCCGCCCCGGAGGAGACGCTCTGGCCATTCCTGTCCGCGGAGGCCATGGCGGGGCTGGAGGGAGAGGGAGGGGCGCGGGTGGAGAGAACCAGACGGGGGGCAGACCCAGGCGCCGGGCGGCAGCCGGGCCGAGAACCCGGCAGGAGCCGGTCTGACCGGGCCCCGGGCACTCGGCCCCGGGCACTCGGCCGCAGGGCAGACGGCGCCCGGCTGAGCGGGGTCGGCGAGAAGGTCTGTTTCCGCCCGCCCGGCCGCGGCTCGGCGGCGGAGCGTCCCCTCAGGAACCCGGAGCTCACGGTTCGAGCCCGGTCGGGGCCCGTGCCCGGATGGCCGGCCTGACCCCAAGGGAGGGGCACGCAGGAGGCAGGTGATCGATGATTCTCATCACTGATGTGTCTCCCTCCCTGCCTCTCCCCCCTCCTCTCTGACCTCAACACAAATGTTTTCTAAAAAGGTCTGTTTCTGTCCCCCTTCATTTGCATTCCAGAAAGCAGGGACTCCCCACCTCCGTCCCCTTCTGGTCTCTGCTCAGGCAGAACCACAGGCAGGGGGGCGCAGGGGACACCGCGGCCGCCAGGGGGCCAGGCCCTGCGTTTGTCCCCGGGCAGGGCCTGGGGGAGGACACAGGCTGAGGGCCACCCGGTGACCGGTCCGCGGCCAACGGCCCCGCACTGCTGGGAGGGAGGGAGGGAGGAAGTGGCGGCTCAGCCTGGTTCTCAGACATCTGCCCCCGTCGCCCTCGGCGGCCGGTTCCTTTTTCAGAGGTTAACTGAAACTGCCACCTGTCCGTCCTCTTTCTTTTCGGGGGGAAAACAAGCGACACAAGTCATTCACTCTGAGTGGCCAGAGGCTGCTGCTCTCGGAGCGCACAACCACCTGGCCACTCAGTGTGCTTCTCCTGTACCTCCTTTACCGGAGATCCAAGATATTGCAAGTCGCGCCCCTGATCAGTTTCCCCCTCGGCACGGGCTGATGGAAAAGCTCGGGGCCAATAGGTGGTTGGTTCCAGCAGAAGTCTAGACTGCTGTTGGTGCCCACTGGAGACGAAAACACGCGGAGTGGCCGGATGATTATGCGATCAGAGATCATCATCATCTGGCCACTCAGTGCATGTTCACTGCAAAAAAAAAGAAAAAGAAAAAGAAAGAAGAAAGAAGGCCCTGGCTGGTGTTGCTCAGGGGATAGAGCGTCGGCCTGCGGACTGAAAGGTCCCGGGTTCGATTCCGGTCAGGAGCATGTACCTTGGTTGCGGGCACATCCCCAGTGGGGGGTGTGCAGGAGGCAGCTGATGGATGGTTCTCTCTCTCTCATCGATGTTTCTAACTCTCTCTCCTGCTCCCTTCCTCTCTGTAAAAAATCAATAAAATATATTTTTTAAAAAGAAAGAAGACTCAGAGGCCTGCCCAGAGCAGAGTGAATTTGTGGCCCGCCTGTCGCCCGTCCCGCAGGAGGAAGCGTGTGCCTGTCCTTCCAGATCCCTCTGCACCGAGGATGGGACGCACCCACACCCTCACCCCGGTCCTGGGGCGGGCACTGCCCGTCAGCCTCGCCGAGAGGAACACCGAGGTTCCCGTAACTCCGTGTCCTTCCCGGCTCACCTCTGTCCCAGGGTGTCCTGTTCTCCCTAAAGCACAGCCCGCCTCCTCCCTGGGAACGCTGGGCCTGGGTGGCTCTGCCTGCCCCTGCCCTCTCCCGCCCCTGAAGAGGCTGTGCGCCCCTCCCTGTCTCCCCCCCCCCCCCCGCCCTCTCCCGCCCCTGCAGAGGCTGTGCGCCCTCCCTGTCTCCCCCCCGCCCTCTCCCGCACCTGAAGAGGCTGTGCGCCCCTCCCTGTCTCCCCCCCCCCGCCCTCTCCCGCCCCTGCAGAGGCTGTGCGCCCCTCCCTGTCTCCCCCCCCGCCCTCTCCCGCCCCTGCAGAGGCTGTGCGCCCTCCCTGTCTCCCCCCCGCCCTCTCCCGCCCCTGCAGAGGCTGTGTGCCCTCCCTGTCTCCCCCCTGCCCTCTCCCGCCCCTGCAGCGGCTGTGCGCCCCTCCCTGTCTCCCCCCCGCCCTCTCCCGCCCCTGCAGAGGCTGTGCGCCCTCCCTGTCTCCCCCCTGCCCTCTCCCGCCCCTGCAGCGGCTGTGCGCCCCTCCCTGTCTCCCCCCTGCCCTCTCCCGCCCCTGCAGAGGCTGTGCGCCCCTCCCTGTCTCCCCCCCGCCCTCTCCCGCCCCTGCAGCGGCTGTGCGCCCCTCACTCTCTCCCCCCGACAAGCCCTTCAGGGAGGTGCTGGAGGTCGTGGCCAAAAACACAGGCTGGGGCCGGCGGCCTGGGCCTGAGGGCCGCACGGGCCTGCCCCCGACCGAGGTCACCCACAGGGGGCAGCACCACGTAGTGGTTGGACATCCAGTGACCAGCGGGAAGCAGCCAGCACGGGGGCCACCCTTCCGCTCCCCAGTGTCCTACCTTCGGAGCGTGGGCTCAGCTCAGGGGTGCTGCTCTGTCGCAGGGGCCTCCAGAGCAGGGTCTGGCCCCTCCTCACGCTGGGGGCGCCGGGGAGAGGCGGGGGGCAGATGGCGCCAGGCCAGCAGGGAGCTCCCCGGAGCCCTCGGCCTGAAGCCTGCAGGAGAGGAAGGGCAGCGATCAAACTACCGGAAGGTTCTCGTTGCTATCGCTGGGGGTCGCGCGGGCATCAGGGTGAAACCACCAGGGGAAATGAAGCGGGGGGGGGGGGGGCCCGGCCGGCGGGGCTCAGGGGCTGAGCGTCCACCTAGGAACCAGGAGGTCAGGGTTCGATTCCCGGGTCGGGGCACAGGCCCGGGTGATGGGCTCGATCCCCAGTGGGGGGCGCGCAGGAGGCGGCCGGTCAGTGATTTTCTATCATCACTAATGTTTCTACCTCTCCCCCTTGTCCCTTCCTCTGTGAAGTAAATAAAAATATATCTTATTTTTTTCAAGAAAAGGGAATGAGTGGGTGGCACCCGCTGTCTCTGCTACATACACTCCCGCACAGCAGGCCAGCAGCGTGCTTCTTTTTAAAAGATTTTTATTGATTTTCACAGAGAGGAAGGGAGAGGAATAGAGAGAAGCATCGATGAGAGAGAACCATCGGTCAGCTGCCTCCGGCACACCCCCCACTGGGGATGTGCCCGCAGCCAAAAAGTACTTGCCCCTGACCGGAATCGAACCCGGGACCCTCGAGTCCGCAGGCCGACGCTCTGTCCACTGAGCCACACCGGGCGGGGCAGCAGCGTACTTTTTAAGCAGAACCCCGAGGCCTGCGGGGCGGGCAGGGAGCCTCGCTGGCCCTTTCTGGGGAGCATCCCCCTCGATCCTCGACGCCCCTACCCGGGGCTTCATCATGGCTTCCACTGGGGCCGGGGATGAGGCTCAGAGGCCTCAGGGGCTCGCCCAGCTCACGGCGCCAGGAGGGGGAGCCGCTGGGACGCTAGGGCGCTCTGGCTGCAGGCTCGAGGTCTCCTGGGGAAAGGGGTGTCCCCCCCCTCCCGCTGGAGCCGGGGGGCACTCGGGGCTGGAAGGCACAGCATCGGGGAGACAGCGGAGAGCCCAGGCCACAGAAAACCTTGGCCAGCGCCTGAGCACTTTCCAAACTGCAACTTCCAGACGCGGCGCTTCTCACCCCTCCCAATGCCGCTCCCACCGGCTCGGACCGGCCAGCGGGGTTGCCCGAGACCACGGACCAGTTTACACGGCGATTCACAGCAGGGGCAAAACGACGGTTCTGAAGTAGCAACGAAAACAATGCTGTGGTGCGGGTCGCCCCCACAGGAGGAGCTGTGCTGAAGGGCCGCGGGGCTGGAGCGTCCTGGGCACCCCGCAGAGCCAGGGAGCTGCCACGGGGCGGCCCAGAGGCTGGGTCCACAGGGCGGCACCCCTTGGCTCTGCATGTGGGGTCAGAGCCTTTGGTTCTGAAATTCTTCGGGTGGGGAGGGGGCCCTGGAGGGGGACCCGAGGCAGAGCTTCTTTCCGGCCCGACCAGCAGACTCGGCGTCCTCCTTTCTCCCCCAACGCGGGGAGTCCCGAGCGCAGGCCCCGGGGCAGCGCGGGCGTGGAAGCCAAGGGCAGTGGGCTCCTCAGACCCGGAGCCCTGTGACGATGCCACTGGGAGCCCCCTCTGGGGACAGCTCCCGGACGACAGCCTCCCCTGGCCCCTGCGTGGAAAGTTCCTCCTTCGGGCCCAGGGGGCAGAGCGAGGGCACGGGGAGAGCTGTCCTGGGACGCGGGCACCAGGAAGGCAGGCAGGCGGGCAGCAGAGGAAGGCGGGGGTGAGCGGGGCTGCCAGGCCCGAGCTCTGGATCCTTCTGGAACTCGGAGCGACCACACCCCGCCAGACACATCCCGTCCCGTCCCCCCAGCTCCCACTCCTCTTATCTGAGGCCCCGCACCTGGCATGGGGGCTCCGCCCGGCTGCCCGCTCGCGCCTGCCAGCTGCTTCAGGGACAGTAATGTGCCACTTCCTCCGGGGGGCCTGCCGGGCCGCCACCAGACAGAGCCGACCGCTTCTCGCCGGCCCCCTCGGCGCTGCAGGTCTGCCGGCGTGAGCACCCCGCGGCCCCGGGCGTGCGGCCTGGCACACGGGCAGCCCGCAAGCAGGTGTGCGGGCACGTGGTGGTGGCCGGGGTCGGTCCACAGCCGCCCCGGGCGTGCGGTCACCCCAGCCCTGCAGCCAGCCCAGTGCCTGGTCCCGCCCGCCTGTGACCCCGTGACCGGGCCGAGGGCCGAGGGTGGAGGGTGGAGGATGCTGTCCCAGCTCGAGGCCCCAGTGGATGGCCTGTCCCCCAACCCCAGCGCGGCCCAGGCTCCCGGCCAGCCTCCCATCCCAAGGCCCAACCACCCCCCACCCCCCCCGCCCGGGGCTCCTGGCCCAGGACCCGCTGTGCTGCCGGCACTGGCACCGACCTATGAGCCGCGTGCCCACCTTCACCGAGCAGCGCCAGTCCTGACCCTGAGCGACGCCCCGCGCCCCTCCCCGCCTCAGTTTCCCTCTCCGTTAATCCAGGGAGTTGGAGGAGGCGACGGCCCAGCTCTGGCCCCAGGAAACCCACACGCCGGGTACCCCACGCCACCTCCCCAGCCCTCTCCGCCGCGGAGGGAGGGGTGTGCCCCTCCAGCCCCTTCCTCAGGGCTCAGGAGTGGGGGTCGGGGGGCGTCAGGGGTGGCCACTCCCCCTCCGGGGCCCGCACAGCCCAAGTCTAGGGCAGGCAGGAGCCGGGGCTGGAGCTGCGGGAGCGCCCCGCCCGCCCCCACCCCTTCTCTCCCGCGCCCCAGAAGTGCTTGCTCACTGCAGGAAATTGTGACATCCTGGGACCAGGTTTCCTGCGGCCCAGTCACATCCGCCGCTCTCAGACCCCTGCCGCCACCGCCTCTCCCGCCGCCCCGGCCACGGGAGGGGCGGGGGGAGGTCTGGGCCTGTCCGCCTGGCTGAGCCCCTGCCACCTGCCCGTGCTGAGCCCCGACTCGGTGGCCCCCCCAGAAAGAGACCTCAGCATCAGAGTCGCTAGGAGACTCCTCAGGAGCCCGGGGAGAGGGAGGGGGTGTGGGGGCCCCTGGCATGGGGTTGGGGGTGGTACGGCACTCTAATCATCGTGGGTTGAGGCACCCCCCCTCACGCCCAGCAGCCCGGGCCGGGGAGCTGCAGCGGCAGAAGCCGGTTTCTCCGCTGAGGGTGCGGCTGGGCACGGCCAGGCACACAGCCTCCCAGGGAGGTCCCCGACAGCACCCCGGGGCGTCCAGGCGTGGTGCTGGGCCCCCCCACCCGTCTCCCCGGCTGCCCCCCAGTGTCCCCTGCACCAAGGAGCCTGGCTCCGCCCCCCTCTCTGGCTCAACCTGCCAGCCACCAACTCACCCCACACCAGCAGGTTCCAGAAGGCGGGGTCCCCCACCCCCCGCCAGGCTCCGAGGGGCTTTGGGAGCCGGGGCAGGGAGCCACAGTAGCTTGGACCCCAGTGAAGCAGGCAGGTGATGGACAGGAGGGCTCCAACCCTCAAACCGCCTGTGCCCACAGATGGGGAGGGAGGGGCCTCGGACAAGGGGCGAGTAGCCCCCCCCAGAGAGGAAAGGGGCAGGCCACGGGCCTCTCGGAGAGCTGGAAGCTCAGGGGGACCCTGCAGGGGGAGTGACTTGCAGCTGCCCCAGAGGCTGGCTGCCCGGCTGGCCCCCCCCCTCACAGGATGGGGGGGGGGGGGACACGAGGAAGTGGCCGGTCTCCCAGCTTCCCGGCCACAGAAACCGATTCGAGCTTTTCCTCCCACAGCCCTTCTGGGAACCGTCATTTTTAGAAAGCTGCCGAGAGAAAGAGGAAGCGGCCTCCGCCCCCCACGGTGCACCCCGCAGAACCCCGAGTCTGCTGACCCACCAGCCTGGAAGGGGCAGCTCCCGGCGAGGCCATCACCTTCCGTGGTGCCCCTGCCCCGCCCCCACGCTGCCTGCACAGCCCGGGGCACCCTGCACCCCGCTGCCCTGGTGCCCCGGCCCCGGCCCCTCACTGTCTGCACAGCCCCGGGCACTGCACCCCCCGCCCTGGCCGGAGGGAGCGGCAGGATTTGGGAAGAGAAAGGGAAGGAGAGAAACAGTTGGTGGCTGAAACACAATCACCAAAGTCAGTGACAGGCAGGGAGGAAAGGGACTCCCTCGTCCTGGCAAGCACCCACTTCCCCAGAGCGCCAGCAGCGCACGCGCACACACCACACACCACACAGACACACATGCACACACACAGAGACACACACAGAGACACAGAGGCATTCACACACACACACACAGACATTCACACATACACACACACACTCAGACACACACACAGACACACAGAGACATTCACACAGACACACACTCAGACACACACACTCAGACACACACACACAGTCACACACATTCACACACACAGATACACACAGACACACACACACACTCAGACACACACACACAGACACACACACACACACACACACACACACACAGGCATACATACAGACATACACACACACACACCACCCTGCATGGGCATGGGCTCCAGCCCCCGCCCCGGGGAGGGAAAATGGAAACACCTGCCACAAGTTGTGTCAGACCCGGTCCCATGGGGACAGGTCCGCTCACCCACAGTTGCCCAGAGAGCCCCCTAGGCCACCCACTCAGCTCGGAAGCCGCGCCCTGGAGAGGCGGGCCCAGGTGCTTGGTGACCCACCAGCCTTCCCCCTCAGACCCAGTTAGCGTGGCTTGGGTGGCATGGCCGACCACAGACACGGGAAGCGGTGTTGGGTGCAGGGTGCTGCCAAAGAGCAGAGTGTGCGTGTGTGGGGGTGGGGAGGGGCCTGCCCCGTTCCAGAGCAGAGACCCCCCAAGAGGGCTCCGCACAGCGTGGGGAGAAACACTGATCGGCTATCTCAGGATCACGCCCCTGCTCCCCGCCGTGGGGCTGGCGGAGGGGTGATGCCCATTCTCTGCAGCTCCTTGGGTCCCGGAAGCTGGCTGAGCTGGGAGCGCCCGAATGCCCGAGTCCTAAGATGATGCAGCTGCCGGGAACGGATGGAGGTGAGAGTGCACCGGGGTCCCTAAGTGGACACAGGGCTGGGCCCACCATGGTGCCCGCCCTGATGCCCCTCTGGGACTCTCTGGACCCCCCGACACCCAGTATGACGAGGCTGTTCCCAGACACGACCCCTCTCAGTGCCCAGCGTGGAGCTATCTGTGTTTGCAACAGTAAACGCTGTCCACACAGCAGACGGCTCGGCCCCAAACGCGTGTGGCCTTGGACAAGCCGCTTCCCGGCTCTGACCTCAGTGTGTGCGCTCACAATGCTGAGCGTCCTCCCGGGGGGGCTGAGCTCCAGGAGCCCTGTCACCATCGGTGAGGCCATATACACCTCGGAACGCATAATAAGCTGACCACTCAGCGTGTATCCTATAGAATCAAAGGCTAGTGTGCAAATTGTCCCCTCGACCAGAAGTTCAACCAGCAGGCAGGCCGGCTGGCCAACCCACCCATGTTCCCCCTCCCCCTGGCCAGGCTGGCCGGACCCCATGCACGAATTCATGCACCGGGCCTCTCTAATCCACACACACACACACACACACACACACACACACACACACAGAGTGGCCAGATCATTATGCGTTGAGATCGTAATAATCTGGCCACTCAGCGTATCTATATCTCAATACGTTTTTCAAATTGATGTTGGGGGCGGGGGAGGGAAGAGAAGCACTGATCGGCTGCCTCCAGCATGCCCCCAACTGGGGATCAAGCCCTCACAACTGGGGCGTGTGCCCCGACCGGGAACCGAACCGGCGACCTCCTGGTCCTCGACCTTCCGGGGCACAGGACGACGCTCACCCAGCGGAGCCGCAGCACGCGGGCCGGGGCGGCGAGGCCGTACCTCAGAGCTGAGCACCTGGTCCGATCACCGAGCCAGAAGCCGGGCTGAGCTGCCCTGCGCCCTGCACTGCACCACACTCACTCAGGACAGGGTTCGGCCCCTCAGCAGCGCAGACACCTCTCAGCAGACACCTCTCAGCTCGTAAACGGCCATTAAAGAGCCAATAACCCCAGAGCTAATAACCCCATTCCCCAGAACTCTGCCCTGGGGCTTGCTGGTTCTGGGGAGAGGCTGGCCACGGCCCCTGGGCTCTTGGGACATCCAGGCACTTGACACAAGCCCACCCAGGCCACTCACACCAGGGACCTCAAAACCTGCCTCCTCATCACAGCCCCCACCCCCCTCTGGGGCAGTGTGGGTTCTCTCGTTGGGGAATGCGGGCTGGGGACGGAAGGGGCTGGACAGGGCTCAAACCCCACCCTGACCACCTACGGCGCTGGGAAATGTTGGGCAAGTTACCCTACCTGAGCCTCAGTTCTCTCCGCTGTGAAATGGGATGACGGCCCGTCCCAGGAGTGCGGGAGAGATGACAGGAGCTCCCGAACATACAGCGCCCGGCCCCCCGTCATGGGCATTCTGGCTGACCTCTGCCATCGTCACTCCCTGGGTCTCTATCGGAGCCCAGAGCCCCGAGGTGACAGATCTCTACTGGACAGGTGGGGAAACTGAGGCTCGGAGGCGTGAAGTCACCTGTCCGAGGTCCCGCAGTTCGGAGGTGGTGGGGCTGCAGCCTCCTGTCGCCCGAGAACCGGTGAGACGAGTGGCAAGCACAGGCCGGGGCGATGAGGTGACTGAGTGCAGAGCCGCTCCGCCCCCTCAAGCAGCAGTGAAGTCACCCCAGTCTCCCCCCTCCCCACCCCCTCCTCCGTATGAAAGGCTCTCACATCCTCACCTGCCCTTATCTCTCCATCCTCCGCTGATAAGGCCTGACCTGGGCTCCAGGTCCCCCCACCTGCGCTTCAGGCCTTCTAGGCATGGGGGGGCCGTGGGGAGGGGGGACGGGGAGCCACCGGCTGGGGAAAAGGTTTCCTGCTGGGGCGTGGCCTCCAGGGCCACAGGTGGGAAGCAGAGGAAACCACGGCTGTGGGTGGGCAGCTTGCCCTGCGCTGGGCCCAGGAGCCGAGCGTCTCCGCCTCCATGACATCCTTCCCCCCAACATCACCGCAGCACACAGGCTGGCAGGCAGGCGGGGGAACCCCGGGGCGGGTGGCAGCTCAGCCTGGCCTAGATAGAAACCCATCCTCCGTGCCCCCGGTCTCCATGGCACCACCGCCTCCCACCCAGACTGGCCCCGCACTGCCACTCTGGCCCGTTCCCAGCCACCACCCCAGCCCAGGAGGCACGGGCTCCGGCATCAGGGCCAAGGGCGCACAGCCGCCCGGACAGCAGTCCGACCCCGCTATCTGGACGGCTCCCTCGCCAGCTCCCAAGGCTTTCTGCGAACCACCGCTGGAATCCTCACTGCCCCCCCCCCAGCCTGCTGCTCCCCCCTGCACAGCTGGGGAAACTGAGGCACCCAGTGAAGTGACCCCTGACCACACTCTCCTAGACCCCTGCCCATCGCTCCCCCCACCTCCAGGCCAGGGCCTCCGATCTGCCCACCTGGCTCCAACCGGCTCCAACCACTTTGCGGCTGAGGCGGGGGAGGGGGGCGCAGAGCATCCTTCCTCAGCAGCTTTGGAATTCAAATGACCGCACGGGGTGGGACCCCACACACATTTCCTGCAGGAGCAGGTGGGGACTGGGCGGCTCTCTCTAAGTTCCTGAAGACGGGAGGAAAGATGTGTTTTGCTTTATGCCGGCTAACTCACCCTGGCCGCCCACAGTCACTGCACGGCAGTCTGGGGAGCCCTCGGTTTCCCTAAAGGGGGGCCGGCAGGGCTCCTCCTCCCGGCCTGTGTCCTGCCAGCTGCCTCTCTGGCAGCCTCGCCGCCCCGGTGACCGGGTCAGCCTGCGCTCTGGGAGGGTGCTGCCCGCCCGCCACCCCTCCCCCCGCCCTGTACCCCTCCCCCGGCCTGGCTCAGCAGGACGGGAAACTGGGAGCAGCCTCGAGTGAGCTCACCCTGGAAATCCCCTGGGGTGGCCGGGACAACTCTGAGGCCTGCTCCAAAGTGGGTGGCATAGGGACCCGCGGGGATGTGCGGCAGGAGAGGCAGCCGGGGCGGACCTTTTGGGGTGGGGCTGCCTCCTGTCACCACTGCTCACCCCGACCCAGAGGGAAGCGCCGGGTCACTCGGAAGAGAGCAGGTCCCTGCACGCTCAGACACACCCCTGGCTGCTTCCTGCTCCATCTGGAGTCTAGTCCGGGGCTGAGTGTGCCAGCAGGTGGACCGGAGCCCCGCAGAGCGGCCAGGCAGCGCCCCCAGCTCTGGCCACAGCGAAAGCTCCGCCTCGGACCCAGAGCCAGACTGACTGGGACCCGGGGCCTCGGCAATGGATTTGGAGGCGGTTTGTCCCTCCTCTTAGAGGAGGATCGTCCAGTCCCATCCTGGGCAGAGCTGCAGCTCAGAAGTGAGCCTGAGGCCCGGGGGAGTGAGGCCCGGGCACAGGAAAGGGCCCGGCTTTCGGGGTGCGCTCCTCTGCTTTCTTCCCGAGCAGCTCGGTGCGGGCTGAGTGCCGCCCGGGCCCCGAAACGCACAGGACAGAGGAGCCCCTACTGCGGCGTGTCCGTTTTACTTAAAGGATGGGGGTCTCACTCCAGCCTTTCAAAGTTCAAAGCCCATAAATAAATAAATAAATAAATAAATAAATAAATAAGTTAAAAGACCCAAAACCACCACCACCAGCTGCACAATAAAAAATAAAATAAACACTCCACCAAAAACGCAGCGTCAAACCAGAAACTGCCACCGGCCCTCTCCCCCCACCAGGGTTCCAGGATCCAGGAGTGAACGAGACAAGAGGCCATGGATACTGCCAGGAAGTGGGAGGGGGGCAGCGAGGGCAGTGGGATAAGGGGGCTTGGCACCTGGGCATGGACGATTGCTTCATCCATCCTACCCCGGGAACGCACCTGCCCCATCCCTGGAACCCATTCCTTGAGCCCAAGGCAAACAATTCCGTACCCCCTGCCTGTGGCTGATGCCCTCCATCTCTCCCTCTTGCTCTGCTAACCACACTGGAACCTTCTATTGCTGGAGGGAAGCAGACTGGGGAGCCACGAGGAATCAGGAGCCCTGATACACCCCTCGGGTGTCACTCTCCCCGCGTCAGTGCTGGAAGAGGTAGGCGTGAGCGGAGAAGGGCAAATGCCAGCAGGTCAAAGGCATCAGGCGTCCGTGCCGGCGCCAGCAGCCCAGCTTCTCTGGCGCCCAGCTTCGGGAAAATCTGCGAACGGAGCTCAGACCGGGCTGACCTCGGGGTGAGCACTGCGGGCCTGCTCCCTGCCCCTGGACTCAGCTCCTCCCAACAGCACCCAGACCTACTTCCTGCAGGGCCCATGGTTTGAGCAGGAAGAGGCAGGCTGATGGCACCAGAGGCAGCCTCCAGCTGGGGGAATAACTCCCTTCTTCCCTCGCATCTCATCTCGGTCTATTCCGAGTTCCCCAGACCTCAGGGGAAGCTGAGGCAGGGAGGGGAAGACAAAGAGAAGGACAGGCATGCCTCGCGAGTACTGCAGAGTGCGCTCCAGGACTCTGCGCTCCAGCGATCTGTAATCTTCTCGCGGGTGGAGGGTCTTGGCTTTAATTTGTAAACACACACACACACACACACACACACACACACCTGCAGGGCGCCACAAAGCGAGGCATGCCTGTCATTGGGTTTCTCAACCCGGGCACAGCCCCACGCCCTTCTGAGTCGGGTGATTTTCGTCGTGGGGGCTCAGGGTGTTCAGCTGCACCCCTGGCCTCTTACCCACTAGATGTCAAACAGCAACGACACTCGCCCCCCTAACTGTGACGACCAAAACGTTTTTAGAAATTGCCAGATACCCCCCGGCTGGTGAAATGGCCGAGAGCCACAGCTTCACTTTCCACTTCTTCCTCTGTCCCACCTAGAGAGGGACAGAAACATCGCACAGACGCTGGGCTCGATATTTCACCCGCAAATGTCACACGCGGGGGGCCCTGAGCCTGGCTAGCCATTGGGGAAACAGCAGCCAGTCAGGGCGGGGTCCATCCCTCAAGCCTCACACCCTTCCCAGGCACTCCACCCCTACACCTGCTGCCTTCAGTCCTTCACCCCGGTTAGGCAGGGGCTTGGGGCCTGGGCTCCCCCTCCGCCCCGGGGTGGGGCACATATGCCCCCTGGGGGATGTGTCCCTCTCCAATCTAACCCTAAAAGAGGGGACCAGCCTTTTCAACGCTCTCAGTCCAGAAGTCAAAACCCCAGTCCCTGTGCCCAATTTCCGAGCTCCGGCCCCGCCTTGCAGGGCGAGCCCACCCTGCCACACCTGCTTGCACCTGGGCGCCGGCCGCCGGGGCCGCTCGCCCCGGAGGGAGGAGCGGGGAGGATCTGGGTCGAAGGCGGGAGCGCGCGGTGCTGCCCCGGGGCGGTCCCTTCTCCTCCACCAGGGGCCCTAAACTTCTGCCCGATCGTCGTACCCCCGCATCAGGTGACCCTTGGCCCAGGGACCCCTTAGGTGTCTAGTCCGAGCGGAGCCCCAGGGGCTCGCAGACCTGGTCCCGCAGCCCAGTCCGCACCGACCTCTGGCCCACGTGGGGCCCGAGAGTTCCGCAGGGCGGGCACCCTCGCCAACCGCGCGCCGCCGCCCCAGGGCGGGCTCGGGCGCGACACGGCGGACCCTTCCGGCGCCCGAGGTCCCGCGGCTGAGCCCGGTCCCACCTGTCGCCCGTGCTCACCTCCCGGCGGCCCCACTTCTGCGGACGCTGCTCCGGGCCGCGCAGCCGAGCAGCTGGGCCGCGGCTTCTGGGGGCGGGGCCCCGGCGCTCCGCCTCTTCCCTACCTGCGCGGGGCTGAGGGGCGGGGCCTGGGCGTGGGGCGGGGCCATGGGGCGGGACTAGCTCTTGGGGCGGGGCCGGGGCGGGACCTAGCTCTTGGGGCGGGGCCGGGGCGGGGCCGGGGCGGGACCTAGCTCTTGGGGCGGGGTCTGGCTCGCGGGGGCGGAGCCCGCCTGCCCTCGCCACTCGGCGGCGTCCTCCGCGGCTCGGTGCGCCGGCGCCAGTCCCTTCGCGCTCTGCCCAGCGGGGTCCCGGCCCGGCGCCTTCCGGGTTCTGTCCCGTCCTCCTAACCTTATAAAGCGCACCGTCCCGGTCTGAACTGCCGCCGTCACCCCCAGAAAACCCGCTCCGATGACAGCCACCTCCCGCTCCCCTCCGTCCAGCGCCCCATGCTCGGGCCCAATGGGCTGCTCCCTGGAACCTTCTAGCCCTCGCCTCGCCTTGAACGCCCAAATCCTGCTCCCGCCTCCGGACGCTTCTCTGAGCTCGCCCGCTCAGTGACGGCGAACGCGCCCTCCTCCGCACTCTCCGGGGCGAAGGCCGGGTCTTGCTCAGCTTCTCCCGCCCGCCCGCCCGGCTCCGAGCGCAGAGCGGCGCTGACAGCGGCGTGCGGGGTGCGGGTCGCAGGATGACCGCGCCGGGTGCTTAGTGGACGGCGGCGGGGGACTCGGGGAGTGGGGAGCTGGCAGGGGGTGTCTCTGGAGCAGGAAGAGGCAGGCTTATGACACCTTTTAGGTTTATTTGGAATAAACCTAAATGAGATGCGTAAAACCTACGTGGCTTTTGGGTCCACGGCGCAGAACCTTCCCATGGGCAGGATGTTGGCTCAGGGGGCGCCTGCAGCGGAGGCAGAGATTTTGGCGGCAGCCTCTTTTTTTGGGGGGGGGGGTCCCCCCAGGGCCACTTCTGAATTTGCAAAGGAGCGCAGCCTGCCCGGCCTGCTCACGTGCTGGGTGATGGGGCGCAGTGGAAAGCACCTGTGAGACAGGGTTGTTAATGGGGTTCTTCCGGGTTCAGGTCCCACCGCTGCCACTCGCCCCCTGTGTGGCCTTGGGCAGGAGCCTCCCGGTGAGCAGAGGCTGCGGTTACTGTTGTTATTGTTACTATTACCACCTGCGTCCTTCCCGGTCCTTCCTGGCTCTCTGCCCGGGAAACTCGGCTCCTGGCCTTGCTCTGCTGCAAGTTTCTCCTCTAGCCCTGTTGCTGCTGGCGGAGTGGGGGCCCGGGAGCCTGGAGGGGGCATTGCTCCCCTGTCCCCCTCCCTCATTCCCCCAGCATCAGCCCAGCAGCCAGGGCCAGAGGCAGGTACCCCGGACCTGACCCACTCCCTCCGGCTGGGTGTATAGTGCCGGCCGAACCCCACTAGCTCCAGGTCGTCCTTGGCCTGGGTCTGGGAAGACTTAGTGTAGCCTCCCCCTCCTGGCCAAACAGCCATGAAGGTGCGCGTGAAGGGGGCATGAGGGGGGGGGGCACTGGGACAGCCGATGCCCCTCTTCCAGCTCTGGCCGGGCTGCATTCCCTCGCCCTTCCCTGAAGGAGCAGAGTGTAAAAAAGACTGGCTCTAGCGGGTTTGGCTCAGTGGGTAGGGCATCGGCCTGTGGACTAAAGGGTTCCAGGTTGGATTCCAGCCAAGGGCACATGCCCGGGCTGGATTCCCCCACCCCCCGCCAGTAGGGGGCATGCAGGAGGCAGCCAATCAAGGATTCTTTCTCATCATTAATGTTGTGTTTTATTTTTTTTGGAAAAAAAAACATTTTATTGATTTTTTACTGAGAAGAAGGGAGAGGGATAGAGAGTTAGAAACATCGATGAGAGAGACACATCCATCAGCTGCCTCCTGCACGCCCCCTACTGGGGATGTGCCGGCAGCCAAGGTACATGCCCTTGACTGGAATTGAACCTGGGGCCCTTCAGTCCGCAGGCCGAGGCCGACGCTCTATCCACTGAGCCAAACTGGAGATGCAGGGGGAGCCGCTGAGGCGGAGGGAGCCGCTGAGGCGGAGGGAGATTCAGGGGGAGCCGCTGGGCCCCGTCCCTGGCTGCCCTTAGACTCCAGCACATGCACCAGACACCTGAGCTGTGGGTCTCTGCCACCCCCACGCCGGGCGGGGAGGGGTTCCGCTGGCGGTCCATGTCCGGACTTTGTCCCACAGACACGGGTGCCCTGCTGGGGCACGGTGGGGGGGATGGCCGTGGCTGCAACACGAGCACCGGTGGGGGGCGGGGCGGGCCGGGCGGTGGGGCACGGGGTCATCGGCGGCGATGTGTCGCAGCGGTAGAGGCAGGCGGCGGCTCTCGGAGCGCGTGGACCACGTCCCAGAGGCATGAAGCGAAAGAGCAACGTGTGTGCTCCCTGGGGTCCCATTCACCTGTGTGTAAAGGAACGGGGGAACATATGCGGGCAGAGCCACCGACACTTTCTAGGAGGGTATTTGTGGGGTAACCCTGTAGGGGGGCGGGTGAGAGGAGGGAGACAGAGCCTTGCCTTTTATTCCACAAAATGTGTGTGTTACTTTTATTACTTACAGGAAAACCTAAACTGGTGGTTTATTGTCGTTTTTCAATATATTTTTATTGATGTCAGAGAGGAAGGAAGAGGGAGAGAGAGAGACATCAATGATGAGAGAGAATCATGGATCGGCTGCCTCCTGCACGCCCCCCACTGGGGATCGAGCCCCCAACCCAGGCATGTGCCCTCGACCCGAATCAAACCTGGGACCCTTCTGTCTGCAGGCCGACGCTCTATCCACTGAGCCACACCGGCTAAGGCTGTTGTGTGTGTGTGTGTGGGGGTGTTACTATATCTTTGTTGATGTCAGAGTGGAAGGGAGAGGGAAGATAGAGACATCCATGATGAGAGGGAATCACTAATTGGCTGCTTCCTGCAAGGGATTGAACCTGCAACCCAGCCATGTCTGTGCCCTTGACCGGCATCGAACCCGTGACTCTTCAGTCCGCAGGCCGACGCTCTCTCCACTGAGCCAGACCAGCTGGAGCTGAACTTCGTTTTGAATGGCCTAGAGGTGTGGGAGGATCCTGACGGGGGGGGGGGGGGGGGCGAGGAGGGGGTTCGGGGGAAGGAACAGAACGGAGACGCAGGAGAAGGAGCGCTGGTTGTGGGAGCGCAAGTTCCGGGCGGGTTTGGCGCCTCCCGGATGTGTTGGGGGGAGGAGGGTGGGGACACGCCTGCAGGCAGGTGGCCTGTGCCGGAGGCCCGAGCTGCGCTCTGGACTCAGGTGTTCCCCTTCGGTCCAGTCAGCAACGGGGCGTCTTCCGGCCGGGAAATGGCCCCATAGGTTCCTCTGTGCCGCCTCTTTGCAAAGGGCTTCCTCGGACCTGGTTACACGTTTCAATCTTTTTAAAAAATATATATTTTATTGATTTTTCACAGAGAGGAAGGGAGAGGGACAGAAAGTCAGACACATCGATGAGAGAGAAACATCGATCAGCTGCCTCCTGCACACCCCCGCTGGGGATGTGCCCGCAACCAAGGTCCATGCCCTTGACCGGAATCGAACCCGGGACCCTTCAGTCCGCAGGCCGACGCTCTGTCCACTGAGCCACACTGGGTAGGTCTGTGTTTTCATCTTGATGGCAGTTGCCAGGTAGGCGGAGGGAAGGGAGGTGGGGGCGGAAGGCCAGACCCTCGGAGTTGAACATGAGAAGCCTTTGTCCTCTGTCTGCACCGCTTTGCTGGGAAGCGGGGAGGGGGGGGGGGGCAATCCCGAGGCCGCCTCGTGACCTCGGAGCAATAAGATGAGACATCGTGACCCTCGTGAGAAAAGGGAACTGGAAGCCACAAGTTAGCAAAAAAGAGAAAGAGAGAGAGAGGATGGGGGGGACTGGGACAACATAACTTTGAAGTAAAATATTAGGGGTCGCGTTGTTAGCTGAGATTTGAGAATGTTAGGGCATGTAATGGCATCCCACAGAGCAGAGGGATGCTGGTGCTCTTTTTTCCCTTTTCATGTTAGCATTTTTTAAAAATATATTTTATTGATGTTTCACAGAGAGGAAGGGAGAGGGATAGAGAATCAGAAACATCGATGAGAGAGAAACATCCATCAGCTGCCTCCTGCACACCCCCACTGGGGATGTGCCCGCAGCCAAGGTACATGCCCTTGACCGGAATCGTACCTGGGACCTTTCAGTCCGCAGGCCGATGCTCCATCCACAGAGCCAAACCGGTTTTGGCCTTCATGTTAACATTTTATTGAAACCAGTACAAGCACCAAGCTTAACAGAAGACTGTGCAAAACAAACGTACAATGTGAACTAGCAGAGACAGAAACCACAGCTGAAGAAATTGTGCCAGCCAAAACCGGTTTGGCTCAGTGGATAGAGCGTCGGCCTGTGGATTGAAAGGTCCCAGGTTCGATTCCGGTCAAGGGCATGTACCTTGGTTGCGGGCACACACCCAGTACGGGGTGTGCAGGAGGCTGATCGATGTTTCTCTCTCATCAATGTTTCTGACTTTCTATCCCTCTCCCTTCCCCTCTGTAAAAAAAATATATATATATATATATATATATATGTATATAAAAGAAAGTGTGCCAGTTGTTGATTTTATTAAACGATGACAGGGAACTGTTAGAATTCACAAGACTAAACCATTACTGTTTGGAGCTTCCGGAATGAGATTGAAATTGGAACCTCCCAGTCCGTGGGAACTGCCCTGGTGTGTTAGCGATATTACTCAAACAATATCTGAGTAATGACATGTATACGAACTACATTCCCCCCCCCAAAAGAGCAAGAAAACACAGTTTCCGTCATAATCATCACGTAGTTGTTTTAAATATCACAGGAACACGATTAGTGGTTTGCAATGTCAAATGGCATAAGAGGAAACACACTTCTCAAGACTGTTCAACTTGGGGCCGCTGGTTTTCAGGGGTCTATAAAGTTCACATCCTTCCCGAGTTACAAGATAAGATTTGTCCAGAAACGGGTGAGACATGTATTCACGTAAGTATTAAAGGCTCAAATTCGGATGCTGATGTTCTTGTCGGGATTCAGAGAGGTCAGGGCTGTGTCTGGTGGGGCACAGGGCGGCTGCTGGCCCCCAAGCCACACTCCTCCCGGCCATCCAGACCGGCGGTGTCAGAGGGGTCAGCCTGGCTGTGCTCAGGACACACGGGTTTGGGGGGCAGGGGGGGGGAAGAGGCCACCTTAAAGGTGCAGGGAAATGGGACAGGGAGGGCGGGGGGCAGAGTGGAGGAAGGCACCCTTGTCTCTTGAATTTGGCCAACACAAGCCCCAGATGTCCTCTCCATCCGTGTACCGCCCCTCCCTCACGGGGCAAAGTCAGGGAAGACGCTGCTAGAGGGGTTCTGGGGAGAAGGGAACAAATACCTTGGGGAGCGGGATGTCAGCAGCTGCTATTGGTGATGCGCAGTCCCCACCTAGTGGCTATAAGGGGTACTGCACCGAGGAAGCCTCCCCCAGGAGGAGAAGCACAATTCCTCTCGTTGCCTCTGCCCTCTTCCTCCCCAGAAACCCTGGCAGCCCTGCCTGTGGGGGACTGGCACGAGGCCCCGGGCTCCCCGGAAGGGGCTCGTGAGCGTGAGGTGAGATGTCATAGTCTATGCGACTCTTGTCCTTGCGATCAGCCTGCTCTCAGAGCAGCGTGCCCAGGAAGGGGCCCCCACACACAGCTGTCTGGGTGCTCCTTGTTCCGAGGCCCCGGGCCCCCTGGGAACTGCCTGCGCCCCAGGGAAATCCAGTCCCGGCTGATGTGCTCAGCCCCCCGCTCTGTCTTCTGTGCTGTCCCCTCCCCCACGGCAGCCTTGACGTCTCGGCTCGCTCCCAGCAGCCTGCTGTTCTCAGCCCCCTATCAGCCTTCCTCGGGGGCACCCTCGTCTGAGCCCAGGCGTGGTCATTCCGCCTGGCCATTGGGGATGGACCCGGAATGTTCTCCCGGAGCCCACAGGAGACTCATCCTGCAGACCCCAGAGTGCTGCTGCTGCACCTCCCCCCTGCACCCCCATGTCCTCCCACCCCCCCTCCCAGGACCCGAGGCCTGGGGGAAAGGGCACTGGCTTTGGTGGCAAACACTCACCGCTAAGGAGCTGTTTGACCTGTGACATTAGGCAGTTTACCTCGCCTCGGGGTGTCAAGGCCTCCCCAGAAAGACACCCCGCCCTGGAGCCACAAACAGAAAATCAACAGATTTGCCGAAACCGGGGTGGCTCAGTGGGTAGAGCGTCGGCCGGCCTGCGGACTGAAGGGTCCCGGGTTCGATTCCAGTCAAGGGCATGTACCTTGGTTGCGGGCACATCCCCAGTAGGAGGTGTGCAGGGAGGCAGCTGATCGATGTTTCTGACTCTCTCTCCCTCTCCCTTCCTCTCTGTAAAAAAGAAAAAATATATTTTTTTAAAAAAGATCAACAGATCTGAAGACCGGAAAGCTGCTCCATCTGTGGCGAAAAGACGCCCAGGACGAAGCTCAGCAAATGAGAGTTAGAAGCCAAGCAGATTTCCCATGAATGTCACCAAAGGGTCGATATCTAGAAACTAAGAAAAAAAAAGGGGGGGGGGCTACTTAAATCAACTTTAAAATGACAAGCCAGCCCTGGCCGGCGTGCTGGGCGGGTTGGAGTGTCGTCCTTGTGCCCCAAAAGGTTGAGGAGTTGGTTCCTGGTTCCCGGTCAGGGCACACACTCCAGTTGTGGGTTCGATCCCGGCTGGTGCTTTCGGGAATCAACCACCAGGTTTCCCTCTCACATTGATGTTTCCCTCTTCCCCTCCCTCCCTCCCTCCCTCCCTGTCTCTCTCTCTCTCCCTCTCCCTCTCTCTCTCTCTCTCTCTTTTAAAGTATGTCCTTGGCCCTGACCGGTGTGGCTCAGTGGATAGAGCCTCGGCCTGCGGACTGAAAGGCCCCAGGTTTGATTCCGGTCAGGGGCATGGACCTTGGTTGCGGGCACATCCCCCGGGGGGGGGGGGCGTGTGCAGGAGGCGGCTGATGGATGTTTCTAATTCTCTGTCTCTCTCTGTAGAACATCAGTAAAATATATTTTAAAAAAATAAAAGTATGTCCTTGGGTGAGGATAAAGGAAAAAAATTACAAAACCATCTAAGAGAAAATTGGATAAAGACTAGAACAAATAGTTCACAGAAAAATAAGTGCAAACAGCTTGCGGGTATAGGAGACGAGGAGTTTTCTAAAAACACAGGCGTTAGGAGAAGACCATGAAACTGGGACCCCTGGCCCGGGGGGGGGGGCGGGCGGGAGGCCCAGGCCCCCCCCCCCCCCCCCCCCGCCCGTGTGCCATACCTTCTGGAAGACCTGGGCTAGACCGCAGTTATTCATGACTCCCGCCCCCTTCCTCCCGCTCCAGGAACTTGCTGCTCCCCTGCGCCCCACCCCGAGGGAGGGAGGGAGGGAGGGAGGGAGGGGCAGGATTCTCTAAGGCTACTCAGGCGCCCCCACCTCCGTGAGGCCTGACTTGGACCCCGTGTCCGTGAGAGCCGTCGGTTTGCGCACGGCTCCCGCTCAGCCCGTCCCGTTAGTGCTGTGGGGCGTATCCCACGGCCAGTTGCAAATGACCACGGAGGCGGTTCCGTTGGTGATAAGCGAGGATTTACTGAACCGGCCAGGACGGTCGGAGGGCTCCGCACGCACGCGTGGAGACCGGCACCCACGACCGCCCCGTCCCGGGCGCGGGGGGTCCTCTCATAGGGTCTGAACCGCACGCTTCCGGTGTTTAAATGCCGGGAACAGCTCTCAAGGCCGCAGAGGGAGGTTTCGGTGGACTGCGGCTGACCCCGTCGCCGGCTCCTTGTCTCTAACCGTGTATGTTCCTGGACGTGGGAACGTGGTCCTCTCTCCCGAGAGCAGAGGGGACAGCTCAACGGCGGCCGTCACTGGGTCCCTCCCTCCCGGCCTACACAGGGCCTCAGGGTCTCGGGCCGGAAGCAGAAGCCTGCCCGTCTGTGTTAAGCAGAAGAGCAGGGTTAAGTTCCAGCAGTTTCCCCCGACAGGATTGCTGCCATGTTTCACTAGAACCCCCACTGGATTCTTCTTTTTTTTTATTTTTTTAATATATTTTATTGATTTTTTACAGAGCAGAAGGGAGAGGGATAGAAAGTCAGAAACATCGATGAGAGAGAAACATCGATCAGCTGCCTCTTGCCCGCCCCCTACTGGGGATGTGCCCGCAGCCAAGGTACATGTCCTTGCCGGAATCGAACCCGGGACCCTTCAGTCCGCAGTCCAACACTCTATCCACTGAGCCACACCGGTCTCAGCTTTTTTGTTTAATATACATTTTTATTGACTTCAGAGAGGAAGGAAGAGGGAGGGAGGGAGAGAGAGAAACAGCAATGATGAGAGAGAATCCTGGATCGGCTGCTTCCCGCATGACCCCCTCTGGGGATGGAGCAACTCAAGCGTGTGCCCCGACCTCCTGGTTCTCAGGTCAAGGCGCAACCACTGAGCCACACGAGCTGGGCTCCCCCTGGTTCTTCACCCCCCCCCGCACCCCCAGCTGAGGTGGGACCCACCCGGGCCTGCCTTCAGCAAGGCCCCTGCTGGGGCGGCTCTGGCAGAGCTCACGCCAGGTGTTTCCTCGTGGTGATTCCCCCCCACACACCCGCAGCCGCCCGTCCGCCCCCCCCCCCGCGTTCCCCCTGAGCCCGGGCTGTGGAGGGTCCCCCGCTGCCATCGTCCGGAGTGAAGCCGGGTTTTGTGCTTTAACTGCTGAGCAGCCGGTGCCAGAGGACACGCCGTCCCCGCAGGCGCTGTTCGAGGCTCTCTCAGGAATCAACCGCCATCCCTGTCCTCAGCGAATCCAATCAGGTCCCCTCCCACGGCTCTCTGACCTTGACTGCAGGAGAGGGGTCAGCAGGTGGCTCCCGCAGGTCCTCTCCTGGCAGCTTCTTGGGTTCTGTCCCAGCCCTGCTCCCCCCCCCCCCCCCCCGTCCCGTGGTGAGCTCCTCCCTCTACCCCTCACCCCCTCACCTCGGGGTCAAGTGCTCTTGCCCACTCTTCCCTTCCCACAGTCTCTGCCCAGGGTCCCCATCCCCCCCCCCCAGTGTAAGCCCCAGCTCTGACGGCACCCCCACGGACTCCCCGGGGGACAAAGAGGAACTCGGGGTGGCCTGCCCCCCCCCCCCCCCCGCTGTGTCCCCGAGGACGGGGCCAAGGAAAGCAGACGGGACCGAAACCTGGCTCAGCTGTCCTCTCCTTCACCCCCGGCGTCCGGCCCACCACGAAGCCGAGTTGGGGCCAACTTTAAAAATAAACCCCGACTCCACTGCTAACGGGGGTCCTGGCCTCCTGGCTCCCCCACGGCCCCCCGCGGCCGCCACCCACACAGCCAGCGAGCCAGGCCGTGGAGCGGGCAGGTCGCCGCGCTCACACATCGGCAATTTGAACAAGGGCCGCTGTTTGTTTTCGCGGCTTCCGAGGCTGTGGGCGCAGCCGAGAGAGGGCAGGCCGGCAGCTGGGCTTGGTGGGGGTTTGTACACAGGGAGGCCTTCCTTTTTCTTTTTTTTTAATATATTTTATTGAATTTTTGCAGAGAGGAAGGGAGAGGGATACAGAGTCAGAAACATCGATGAGAGAGAAACATCCATCAGCCGCCTCCCGCACACCCCCCACTGGGAATGTGCCCGCAACCAAGGTCCGTGCCTCTGACCAAGGTCCTGGGGCCCCAGCCCTGGCTGAGGCCGCCCGGGTGGCGTTCCCTCCTCGGCCAGCAGGGGTCGCGGCGGGACCGCGCGGCCGGGCCGGCTGGGCGGGGAGGCGGCTGCAGACTGCGCACCCCACGGCGCACAGCCGGAGCCCGCCACGGGGAGCCGACCCAGTTGCTCAGCTCTTGCACCACAAGGCCGGCCCTGAGCGCAGAGCACAAAACAGAACTCCCGGCAGGACGCCCTTCCCCGCTGCCCCTCCCTCGGGCCTGCCCAGCATCGGCAGGGGACCCAGGTCCCCCACCCTCCCTGCCAGCACCCCGCCTAGTGCATCATTAATTGCCAATGTCCTTTCTCTGGAGGGTGGGGAGTGGGGAGAACCGTCCTCAAGGGCGACATTCCTGAATGATTCCGGTTTGGGCTGGTTCAGCCGCCCCTCCACCGCTCGGAAGCCAACTGAAGTGAAACGGGGGATCTTTCTTCCCAGGGACTACCCCCACATGACGGCGGACGCCCCTCTGCCGCAGTCCCCGTGCCCAGCTCACCTGCCCGTGAGGCCTGGGGTGCCTCCACTTCCCTTTCCCTCACCTCTGACTCCTGATCACCCTGTTCATCCACCTCCCTGTCTCTGTCCCCCTCCACCCCCTTCCCTCCTCTGCCCCCCTTCCTTCCTCTGACACCTTCCCTCCTCTGACACCTTCCCTCCTCTGACACCTTCCCTCCTCTGACACCTTCCCTCCTCTGACACCTTCCCTCCTCTGCCCCCCCTTCCCTCCTCTGCCCCCCTTCCCTCCTCTGACACCTTCCCTCCTCTGCCCCCCCTTCCCTCCTCTGCCCCCCTTCCCTCCTCTGACACCTTCCCTCCTCTGCCCCCCCTTCCCTCCTCTGCCCCCCTTCCCTCCTCTGACACCTTCCCTCCTCTGACACCTTCCCTCCTCTGCCCCCCCTTCCCTCCTCTGCCCCCCTTCCCTCCTCTGACACCTTCCCTCCTCTGCCCCCCCTTCCCTCCTCTGCCCCCCTTCCCTCCTCTGACACCTTCCCTCCTCTGACACCTTCCCTCCTCTGACACCTTCCCTCCTCTGCCCCCCCTTCCCTCCTCTGCCCCCCTTCCCTCCTCTGACACCTTCCCTCCTCTGCCCCCCCTTCCCTCCTCTGCCCCCCTTCCCTCCTCTGACACCTTCCCTCCTCTGACACCTTCCCTCCTCTGCCCCCTTCCCTCCTCTGACACCTTCCCTCCTCTGCCCCCCCTTCCCTCCTCTGCCCCCTCTTCCCTCCTCTGACACCTTCCCTCCTCTGCCCCCTCTTCCCTCCTCTGCCCCCCTTCCCTCCTCTGCCCCCCTTCCCTCCTCTGCCCCCCTCTTCCCTCCTCTGCCCCCCTTCCCTCCTCTGCCCCCCTTCCCTCCTCTGACACCTTCCCTCCTCTGACACCTTCTCTCCTCTGCCCCCTCTTCCCTCCTCTGCCCCCCTTCCCTCCTCTGCCCCCCTCTTCCCTCCTCTGCCCCCCTTCCCTCCTCTGCCCCCCTTCCCTCCTCTGACACCTTCCCTCCTCTGACACCTTCCCTCCTCTGCCCCCCTTCCCTCCTCTGCCCCCCTTCCCTCCTCTGACACCTTCCCTCCTCTGACACCTTCTCTCCTCTGCCCCCTCTTCCCTCCTCTGCCCCCTCTTCCCTCCTCTGATACCTTCCCTCCTCTGCCCCCCTTCCCTCCTCTGCCCCCTCTTCCCTCCTCTGCCCCCTCTTCCCTCCTCTGCCCCCTTTTCCCTCCTCTGCCCCCTCTTCCCTCCTCTGCCCCCTCTTCCCTCCTCTGCCCCCTCTTCCCTCCTCTGCCCCCTCTTCCCTCCTCTGCCCCCCTTCCCTCCTCTTTCTCTAGACTCCTGGCTCACCTGGCCCAGACCAACCTCCTCCTTCCATTCCTGCTTCCCATGGCCAGACCTTTCCTCCTCTGAGCGCCCCGGCCCCCAGACCTAGGGCACCCACCCTCCTCCTCCTCCTGGCACCTGCCCCTGCAAGCCAGGCCCCATGTCACTCCCACTTCCTTTTCCAAAACTTTCCATTCACTTCAGAGCGAGTGGGAGGGAGGGGGAGAGACGGAGAGAAACATTGATGTGAGAGAGACACGTGGATTGGTTGCCTTCAGTGTGAGTCCCCACCCAGGGGTGGGGGATTGAGTCTGCCTGAAACCGGTGTACGTGCCCTTGACCCCCTCCCCCTCCCCAGAATCAATCCCGGGACCCTCAGCCCCTGGGCTGATGCTCTACCCCCTTCAGCAAACCAGCGGGGCCACTCGGGCTGTCCGTCAGCGGTGGCTCAGCGACAGGGTGATGTGCCCCCCATCATGGCCCAGGCGGCTGCTGACTCCGGCCGGCACTCGGCCTCCCAGGCGAGGCTCTGAAATAAGGTCATAGGAACATTTATCTGGGGCCAAACTGCTGTCTGAAACTTTGGCCCCCGTTCAGCCCCGCTTGCTTAAAACAAAAGAATGACTGCTTTCGTCTCCAGCTGGAGACCTTGAAGGCTGTAGGAAAAAAACCAAAACCCTTTGAAGACTAGAACCAGAGGAGGCACCGGTCGGTGCCGGCTGTGTAGCTGCACCCCCGTTTTTACAGGATAGGACCCCTTCCCCGCATCTATGAGAACACACAGTTAGAAGATGAGGAGCGAGCAACGGGGTCATTCAGTCTGTTGGCACCCCTTCCCCAGATGCGGCCTGGGGGCTGCTCCCCAAACGCAGGGCAAGAACACTTATGGTTCAGACCCTTTAAGAGGCCGGCCTGCGCTCGGGCGGCCGTGGGTGTGGGGTCTCTGCCCGTCCCGGCCGGTTTTCAGTGCCCCCTGCCTGCTGTCACCAACGTCACCCCCTCCGCGGTCGTTTGCAGCTGGTCACCGAAGCCGCCCCCCAGCAGCTCTGCCACGCGACACCATCCGCTCCGCACCTGCGTCCCCCCCCCGCTCAGCGCAGGCCCGGCCGGGGCCGCTCCCGCTTTCCCAGAGCCAGAGCGGGACTGTGTCTTCACCGCATTCCAACCCGGGCCTCGCCGGGCCGGGCCGGGCCGGGAGCCGCAGGCGGGCCTGCGTGCCGGGGGCTCGCGGCGGCTCCCCGAGCCGAGCGTTTTCCCGTGTCGGCTGCATCTTCCCAGGCAGCCCGGCGCCCTCCCCAGGGGCAAGCCGCTTCCTGCCTGGCCCGCGGCCCCCCCAGGGCCGGTGACCTCCGGGTCCCTCCTCCGGGAGCTGATCCCGCTGCTGCCTCCATCCTGTGGGGGGCCCGGGGCCGGACGGCTTGGGAGGGGGTCTGGGAGCTGAGAGTGAGGGGAGGTTCTGGGGTTTGAGACTAAGAGCACCCACAGCAGACCCCCCCGCATTGGCCTGAGCGACAGGCCAGGCGTTGGCCCGAGCCCCCCCTGGAAAACAGCGGCCTCCTCGCTGGGACCCCGGGACCTGGGCCCTTCCTCCCAAACATCTCCGCCTCCACTCCTCCCTCCCTCCCCCCATTCTCACGGGCAGTTGCCAGAACAACAGCTGAGAGCCCCCCCCCCCGACTTTAACAACAAGCAGATACCTCTCCTGCTCCTCCCCTCCCCCCCAAAGAGCCCAGCGTCCAGTCTCCAGCCCGGTGGACCCCAACTCCCAGGGTCCACGACCAGCCCAGGCAGACACCCCGTTGGGTGGCGGGGAGAGGGGGAGGCTGGGGCGGGGGGGGGGGGGCAGGCCGAGGGCGAGGCAGATGGCAGGAAGCGGGAGCAGCAGACACAGGAAGAGGAGTCTGTTTAATGACAGGCTGGGTCTGGTTACAAACATCAGAAAGGACAAAAGGACAGGCGGTCACACGGATGGGACAGGAGGGGACGCGGCTCAACCACCACAGCAGCAGAACATCCCGGGGATGACACACGTACCGAGGGGCACCCACGGGGGTGTCCCTGCGGCTCTGACCCACATAGAGGGGCGGGGAGCTCCCGGAGGAGACGAGGCAGCTGGTCCTGTCCCCTCGCCCCTCCTCCCGCCTGGCCAGGCTGTCTTCCTGACAAAGGCAGATGGGGCTCTCCTCCGCCCCTCCCCCCCACAGGCGTCCTGTCCTTGAACTCCCGGGCCCCCCTGCCTGCCCTTGACTGAGAGGGAGCAGGGCAGGGAGCCACACACATCCTTTTGTGTGTGTGTGTGGGGGGGTAAACGTGGGGAGAGCCAAATCCTTCTTGCAGGGATGTGGGAGCCGGTCCCAGAAAGGGCAGCGTCACCCTAACCCTGGCCACGCAGGCCCCCGGATCACCCCAACTCCGCCCACAGGCCCAGATCCTCTCTGCGCCGAGGGGGGTCCCCTGTCTCTGCCAGAACTCTCGGTCCTCTGCCCCGAAGCATGTGCAGGGCCCCTCCCTGCCCCACGCCCGGGGGGGGGGGGGGCGGAGCCGAGACCCGCCCCCATGTACACAGTATAGACGTGGACGTGTATATGTCTTTATATAGGCTGCGTATAGGATATGTCGTGTATACGGCGGCGGTGTGCGTGTGATACTCTAGAGGTGACGGAGGCCCGCATGCTGGCCGGGCAGACGGAGACGGGGCTGGCGCGGCCCCCGCAGGCCCGCCCGAGTGCTGCCAGCTGCTCAGCTCGGCTTCCGACGGTGAGTAGAAAAGCTAAGAAGAGGGGGCCTGGCTCTTCCAGGAGGAGGGTCCCCCGCCCCACAGGCCGCCGGCCGCCACGAGGTCAGCATCCAGCGCCGCCGCCCGGCGGCTCCGGGGCCACGGCCCAGGCAGAGGCCTCTCTCCAGGAAGACCAGTCGGGGCTCCTCCGGCGTCCTCGGCGCCCGGCAACGGAGGGGCCGGAGGGTCTTCAGAACCTGGCCTTCCGCTCGAGGTGCTGCCAGGGAGGGGGGAGGGCAGCGGGCCCTACGGCCCCGAGGAGGGAGAAGGCAGCGTGGCCGGGGGGCTGCGGGCGAGAGATGGAGCAGCAGGTCACAAGGGCACAGACGGGGACCAGGGGGGCAGGAATGGGGAGGGGGGCGGGCGTGAGGAGGGGCGCTGCCTGCTGAGACCCCGATAGCACAGGGGACAGCGGCCCTCCCGAACCCCAGACCTGGTCCTCCCCAGCGGGCGTGTCTGCCTCGCCTCGCTCCGGGGGACGGGGGGCATTCACTGAGGGCATGCGTCTCCCCAGCTGCCAAGAGCCCCGCCAATGGGAGCTCTCTGCCGTGGACGGAGACGTGTGTGTGTGTGTGTGCGTGTGTGTGAGTGTGCATGTGTGCATGTGTGTGTGGTGTGTGCCTGCATGTGTGTGCATGTGTGTGAGAGTGTGAGTATGTGTGTATGTGGTAGTATGTGCGCACGTGTGCATGTGTATACATGTGTGCATGAGTGTGTGTGAGTGTGAGTGTGAGTGTGTGAGTATGTGTGTGAGTACGTGTGTATGTGTGTGTATGTGAGTGTGTGAGTGTGTGTGTGTGAGTGTGTGTGAGTACGTGTGTATGTGTGTGTGTGTGAGTGTGTGTGAGTACGTGTGTATGTGTGTGTGTGTGAGTGTGTGTGAGTACGTGTGTATGTGTGTGTATGTGAGTGTGTGAGTGTGAGTGTGTGAGTGTGAGTGTGTGTGAGTACGTGTGTATGTGTGTGTATGTGAGTGTGTGAGTGTGAGTGTGTGAGTGTGTGTGAGTACGTGTGTATGTGTGTGTTATGTGAGTGTGTGAGTGTGAGTGTGTGAGTGTGTGTGAGTACGTGTGTATGAGTGTGTGTGTGAGTGTGTGTGAGTACGTGTGTATGTGTGTGTATGTGAGTGTGTGAGTGTGAGTGTGTGAGTGTGAGTGTGTGTGAGTACGTGTGTATGTGTGTGTATGTGAGTGTGTGAGTGTGAGTGTGTGAGTGTGTGTGAGTACGTGTGTATGTGTGTGTTATGTGAGTGTGTGAGTGTGAGTGTGTGTGAGTACGTGTGTATGTGTGTGTTATGTGAGTGTGTGAGTGTGAGTGTGAGTGTGTGAGTGTGTGTGAGTACGTGTGTATGTGTGTGTTATGTGAGTGTGTGAGTGTGAGTGTGTGTGTGTGTGTGAGTGTGTGTGAGTACGTGTGTATGTGTGTGTATGTGAGTGTGTGAGTGTGAGTGTGAGTGTGTGAGTGTGTGTGAGTACGTATGTGTGTGTATGTGAGTGTGAGTGTGAGTGTGAGTGTGAGTGTGAGTACGTGTGTGTATGTGAGTGTGTGAGTGTGAGTGTGAGTGTGTGTGTGAGTACGTGTGTGTATGTGAGTGTGTGAGTGTGAGTGTGAGTGTGTGTGTGAGTACGTGTGTGTATGTGAGTGTGTGTGTGTGTGTGTGACTGTGTATGTGTTGAGTGTGTGTGTGTGTGTGTGTGTGACTGTGTATGTGTTGAGTGTGTGTGTGTGTGTGTGAGTGTTGAGTGTGTGTGTGTGTGTATGTGTTGCATGAGTGTGTGTGTGTATGCGTTGAGTGTGTGTGTGAGTGTGTGTGAGTGTGTATGTATGTGTTTAGTGAGTGTGTGTGTGAGTGTGTGTGTGTGTGAATGTGTATGTATGTGTTTAGTGAGTGTGTGTGCCCAAGCACGAGTGTGTGTGTGTGTGTGTGCGTGCACGCGCACGTGATTGGCCCGCCTGCGTCCCCCTCGGACCACCCAGAGGCAGTCTCTGTGCACCACGCCCCCCGCCTCCGCACCCCACAAACACGCACCCACACCCTCGAGCAGAGACAGCTCGGTAAACAGTGGCGTCTGGCCCACCCCGTCCCTGATAAGAGGAATGGATGGAGCCTTCAACCTCCAGCCGCCCGTCCCTCCCTCCTGGCTCCCGGCTCCCGGCTCCGGGCCCTCAGCAGAGGCAGGCAGCCGGGGGAGGGGTAGGAGGGGGACCATCCCCGTGACGGCCCAGCTGGGCAGAGGGGTCCCCCCAGTGTGAGGTGGCCGGCCACTCTCCCCGGCAGCCATCTCCACGGAGACGCAGGGGGGGGATGAGGAGGCCCGATGGTTTCCTGACTCCTGGTTTCCTGGTTCCCCGGCTGGGTGAGATTTACGTCCCGGGGTCCAGCTGGGGCAAGAAGGGGGCGGGCGGTGGCGGGAAGCGGGCCACGTGTTTCTGATTCACGGTCCCTGCGGCCCCCAGGCAAAAGGCCTTTCTCTCAGCAGGAAGTCTGTGTGCTGGCTGTAAACAAGCCCTTCCTGGGCGGCAGAGGCTGCCTGGGGGCGCGAACACCCCCCCCCCCAATGGCCTGCCCGCCCCTCTGGCTTCCCAGCAGGCCCCTGGCCCTGCCAGCTCCTCTGGGCAGGTAGGCAGGTAGCCCTCTGCCTCCCATCCACCCGCCCGGGCGGGCAGAGCGGCCAGCTGTGCACACCTGGAGTGCAGGCCCGCGGCAGCCGGTGGACGGGAGGACTGCGCCCCCCTGGGGGGGGCGGGGCGATGGGGGCGGGAAAGGAAGAGAGAGGCCGCGCCAGTGTGCTCAGGGGACGGCTGGATGGACAGACGGTCAGGAGGCCTGGCTGCCCTGGGGACCTTCCCTCGGAGCTCGCCCACAGCCCACCCGGAGGCCTGAGAGCCAGAAGCCTCGGCCCCGGGCCAGCTGGGAGCCGGCAGGGGCCGCCCAGGCCCTGGGAAACCGCTGCGAACGTTTCTCCGCAGCGCGTGTCCCGAGCTGCTGGCTGACCCCGCTTCCCATCCCGCCTCTGCTCCGGCGTCAGCCGAGCCAGCCGCCCCGTCGGGGCCGGCCCTCCCCGCCCTCCCGCTCCGAGTCAGCCGGCCACCCGCCTGGAGCCTCACCCAGAACTGGGAACGGGCCTGGGGTCAGCCCAGAGGTAAACACCGTGGTGTGTGAGAGAGGCCGTCCTCGTGACTGGTCCCCGTCCTGCTGAGGCCACGGCGGAGCCGGCTGCCCGCCGCAGGTGAAACAGCCCCATGTGACCCGTGCCGGGGGGGGGGGGGGGGGGGCGCAGGAAAGGCCCTGGGCCTCTGGGCCCGTGAGCCAGCCCCCCTCCCTCCGGCCTCTGCCCCCCCCCCAGCCTCTGCCCTCCCGCCCAGGGGTCTGTCTGCCTCGTGTGGGGGCTCTGCCCGGGGGCCCAGGTGCTCTGAGAAGCCGGCTCTGGGTCTCGCAGGCGGGGGCAGGGCCCAGGTTTCGGGCGGCCTTTCCCACTGGTCTGTCCCCAGACCCGCCTCCCCCGCCCAGGGGAGCCCCGCCGGGACGGGGACGGCCGCCCGCCCTCAGCCCTCCTCACGTGGTGGCGGCGGGGACCTGCTGAGCCCAGCCCACGTCCCTGTAGGCGGCCAACACGTGGCTGCAGATGAGGCCGCGCAGCTTGGCCCAGGCCCTCTGCGTCTCCGGCGGGAAGTCGCTGGCGAATTCCTCGGTGACCACCTCCAGAATGACCCCCGACAGGATCTGCGGGCGGGGGGGGGGGCGGTGTCAACGCCCGGGGCGCCCTGTCCCCCGAGACCCCTGCACCCACTATCCAGCGAGGAGGCTGCTCATCACACACCGGCCCCTCCATCCCGCTGCCCCTCCGGTCACAGCCCGGCCAGGTCACCCCGCTGTCCAGGAGCCCCCCCCCCCAGCCTGCAGGCGGCCCGGGACCAGGCAAAGCAGGGGTGCCGCACCGGGCGGAGCGGGGGTGCAGCAGCGGGCGGAGCGGGGAGTGGGGAGCGGGGGTGCCACACGGGGCGGAGTGGGGAGTGGGGAGCGGGGGTGCAGCAGCGGGCGGAGCGGGGGTGCAGCAGCGGGCGGAGCGGGGGTGCAGCAGCGGGCGGAGCGGGGGTGCAGCAGCGGGCGGAGTGGGGAGCGGGGGTGCCACACGGGGCGGAGTGGGGAGTGGGGAGCGGGGGTGCCACACCTTGAAGTAGACAGGCTCCACCTTGTGCTTGAGGGCGTGGGCCTTGCCCACGAGGGCCAGCACGGTGGACACCTTCTCGGGGTCGTGCAGGTTCTCCACCACCGAGTTGAGGGCCCCCATGACGCGGCAGGCGTGCTTGCGCAGCTGCGGGCTGCGCTCCATGTCCGGCGGCTCCTCCAGGTGCTGGAACTGGCTGAAGTACTGCTTGGCCGACGGGAAGTTCACGAAGAACCTGGGGGGAGGGGGCGGTGAGGTGGGGGCCAGGACATGGGGTGCGGGCTGGGAGAGGCAGGCCCACGCCCACCGGTTTCAGCACCTGTGAGCCGACCCCCAAACGCAGACCTCCCCTGGCCCAGCGGGCGGCATGCGGGCCCCCCCGTCCGGCCATTTGGGGGGGCAGACTCAGCCTCGCCCAGGCCTCTGCCTTCCCTGCTTCTCGCCTCTCTCCAGCGCTCACCCCTGCGGCCCCCAGCGCGGCTGAGAGAGGGGACTTCCTCTTCCTCTCTCGGGCCCCGGCCAGTGTGACCGGGCCGTGACCGAGCCTTTTCGAGCCTCAGTTTCCTCCCCTGCGCAATGGCCTCGTGGTTCCCCCCTCGTGTGTGAGTGGTGAGACGGAATGAGACGCTGGGCACTGTGTGTGGAGTCCTCACAGGGTGGACACGGGGCCTAGGAGCCCGCCGTCAGGCTGCTAAAATGGGACCACCCTCGCCGAGACCGGTGTGGCTCAGCGGGTAGAGCGTCGGCCTGCGGACTGAAGCGTCCCGGGTTCGATTCCGGTCAAGGGCATGGACCTTGGCTGCGGGCACATCCCCAGTGGGGGGTGTGCAGGAGGCAGCTGATGGATGTTTCTCTCTCATCGACGTTACTAACTCTCCCTCTCCCTTCCTCTCTGTAAAAAAATCAATAAAACATATTTTTAAATGGTAAATTTAAAAAAAAAAGTGGGAGCACCCTTTGTGAGCAAAGAAAGCGGGCTGGCTGCCCCCGGCCCCCGGCCGCCCAGCGGACGGGACAGCCAGACTCACCCTTCGTCCCCGCCTCCCAGCCCGCGGTGACCATCCCAGAGCCGCTGAGCCCACCCGCAGGGCCCCGCCCGGATGCCTCTCGCCCTCCCCGGAGCCGGGCTGCAGCCGGGTCTTTCTCCAGCCCCTCCCGCACCGTGTGCGTGTGCGTGTGCGTGTGTGTGTGTGTGTGCGTGAGCGTGCGCGCACGTGTGCATGCATGCATGTGGGTGCATGTAAATGCATGTGTGCACGTGCATGTGTAAGTGTGTGTATGCATGTGTGTGAGTGCGTGCTCGTGTGCGTGTGTATATGAGTGTGTGCATGCATGTGGGTGTCGGTGTGTGTAAATGTGTAAGTGTGTGAGTGTGTGCACGCGTGTGTGAGTGTGTGCACGCGTGTGCGCGTTGTATATATGTGTGTGCATGCATGTGTGTGTGTGCATGGAATGCTCATCCTCATCACATCACTCTCAGGCTCCGACATCTTCAGCCGCTCCCCGCTGTTTATCCCGTAACCTGGCGTCCAGCCCTCTTCCACGTCCACCCACAGACCTGCCACACCCCCTCCCGCCTGAGCCGCACGCTCCGTGCCAGGCGTCCCCTGCAGCCCCGCAGCTTCCCGGCCGCTGGCGGGAGCCCCGGGCCCCCGCCTTCCTCCGCACCCAGTGGCATGGCTTCCCGGCCCTGAATGGTCCCCGCACCTTCCACTGGGCCCTGCCCCTTTCACTGGGTCCTCAGCCCGAGGGCAGAGCCGGTCTCAGGGCCCTCCCGGCTCAGCCCCGGGCCCAGTCCCAGGACGCTGAGGGGGGCTGGACGCCCGAGAGGTGCACGCACAGGTCCCGGGGCTGTGAGCCTCACCAGAGCCCGGGAGACACGGGGTGTCTCAGACCTGCTTTCTCAGGCTGGTTCGTTCCGGACTGGCCCCCTGTGAGCAGAGAGCCCTTAGGCCAGAGGGGCTCAGACCGAGAGCCAGAGCAGAGGCGGGGCTGCCGGCCTGCGTCCAGGAGTGAAGCACCCGGCCCAGGCGGAGACCGGGGCCCCAATCCGGGCCAGCGTGACCTTGGCCTCTCCATGTGCACGGCCTCTCCGCCCGTCCTCCCCGTTAACTCCCACGACTGAGCAGGCACGCCCCCGCTCCCCGGGCGCAGTGGTCGGCAAACTCATCCGTCCGCAGAGCCAAATACCAGCAGCACAACGATGGACATTTCTCTGGAGAGCCAACTTTTTTAAACTTAAACTTCTTCTAACGCCGCTTCTTCCAAACAGACTGGCCCAGGCCGTGGTGCTGTGTGGAAGAGCCAAAGAGCCGCATGCGGCTCCCGAGCCGCAGTTTGCCGACCACGGTCAGGGAGCGTGTACCGAGCACTCGCTATGCGATCTCCCTCACTGCAGTACTCTCCTGAGCGCTGGTGCGGGGCAGCCCCTGGAGCTGGCGGCCGGTGGGCCGGGAGGGCCCGCAGTCCCTGCTCTGACAGCCCCCCCTGGGCAGTGTGGTGGGGGGGGGGGTGGGGGTGGCCTGGGACCCAGGTCAGTCTCCTGCCTCCGCACAGATGATGTGGCCCTGAGGGGTCAGTCCAGGGAGCCCCTCTTCTGTGCACAGGGAGTCCAGGGCCGCGTGCTCTGCTCCTCCGTCCTGCCCCCCCTCCCCCCAATCCCGGCTGAGAAGCCCCAGCAGCCAGCCTGGGGAGACCTCTGCTCCAGAGGCACCTAGCTTCCGGAACAGCCCGCCACCGGCCTGTCTGAGTGTGAGGGGGAAGCACAGTTCCAGCCCAGAGCCTGGTGTCCCCTCTCCGTCTCTCCTACAGGGAGTGGGGTGTGGGGGCTGCTCAGCCCCCCAGCAACCCTCCACTGCCACCAGCGCTGTGGCTGCGGACTCCTGGGGTGGGGGTCAGGGGTTCCCTGCCTCAGCCCAGTGGGGAAGGATGGGGGAGAGAGATGGTCCCAGGGCCAGTGTCTCAGGCTCCCTGGGGCCTGTCCTTGGGAGGAGGGGAGATGGGGGGGGGGGGCTGTGACAAACTTTAGGAGCTCAGGGGCTGATTTGGGACACTGGAGAAGCTTATCCCAGCCTTGCCCTTAACCTCTGTAGCACCCCATGGGCCAGGTCCCAGGGAGAGAGCGGAAGGGAGGACAAGAGGGGAAAAGGCTGGTGAGGCTGGGGCTGGGGCTGGGGCTGGAGCTGGGACTGGGGCTGGGGCTGGGGCTGGGGCTGGGGCTGGGGCTGGGGCTGGGCTGGGGCTGGGCTGGGGCTGGGGCTGGAGCTGCAGGAAGGGGCTGGGGCTGGGGCTGGGGCTGGGGTGGGGCTGGGACTGGGGCTGGGGCTGGGGCTGGGCTGGGGCTGGAGCTGCAGGGAGGGGCTGGGGCTGGGGCTGGGGCTGGGGCTGGGGCTGGGGCTGGGCTGGGGCTGGGGCTGGGGCTGCAGGGAGGGGCTGGGGCTGGGGCTGGGGCTGGGGCTGGGCTGGGGCTGGGGCTGGGGCTGGAGCTGCAGGAAGGGGCTGGGGCTGGGGCTGGGGCTGGAGCTGCAGGAAGGGGCTGGGGCTGCAGGGAGGGGCTGGGGCTGGGACTGGGACTGGTGCTGCAGGGCACCAGCAAGGGCTAGGGCAGGGGAGGGGCTAGGGCTGCAGGAAGGGGCTGGGGCTGGGACTGGGGCTGCAGGGAGGGGCTGGGGCTGGGGCTGGGGCTGGGGCTGCAGGAAGGGGCTGGGGCTGGGGCTGGGGCTGGGGCTGCAGGAAGGGGCTGGGGCTGGGGCTGGGGCTGCAGGAAGGGGCTGGGGCTGGGGCTGGGGCTGGGGCTGGGCTGAGGCTGGGGCTGGAGCTGCAGGAAGGGGCTGGGGCTGCAGGGAGGGGCTGGGGCTGGGACTGGGACTGGTGCTGCAGGGCACCAGCAAGGGCTGGGGCAGGGGAGGGGCTAGGGCTGCAGGAAGGGGCTGGGGCTGGGACTGGGGCTGCAGGGAGGGGCTGGGGCTGCAGGGAGGGGCTGGGGCTGCAGGGAGGGGCTGGGGCTGGGACTGGGACTGGTGCTGCAGGGCACCAGCAAGGGCTGGGGCAGGGGAGGGGCTAGGGCTGCAGGAAGGGGCTGGGGCTGGGACTGGGGCTGCAGGGAGGGGCTGGGGCTGCAGGGAGGGGCTGGGCCCTGTTCTCCAGGCTGGGCCAGCTGGACCCTGCTCAGCAGAGTGGTGGTGGGGGGAGGTCAGGGGCTGTGCCGTGGGGTTGAGGACAGGTCATACCTCGCTGCTGTCTCAGACCCTCTCAGGCCCGTCTCGGTGCTGAGCGCTCTGGTCAACTCCACCCACAGCCCAGCCCGGGCCCTGTGAGGGTCAGGACCGGTGCACGCTAGAGGGGTGCCAAGAGGGGAAGGAGCCTGTCCCAGAGCTCAGAGACCCCTCAGGCAGCTCAGCCCCTCAGGGTCAGCTCCTTCCTCTGAGCCTCCATTCCCGGAGGGGCGGGGGGTGGGGTGGGGGGGAGAACCCAGGAGCCACATCTTGGACACGTCCCCAAGGTCTGTCCTGGGGACTGTCTCATTTCCTCCTGCTGAACCTTGGGTGCACCCCAGCATCCTGATCTGGCGAAGGGGGGCGGGGGAGCGGGGTTGGAGGAGGGGCTGCACAGGGCTGAGAGCGGCCCTCCAGGGAGGCAGCTGGCGCTGGCGCGGCTGGGACTCCTCTGCCCACGGGGTGCCTGTGTGGGAGCTCCCACGCCTGGATCTGCGCCTCCGAATGCCCGAGGCTTCGGGATCTGAATCCCCCTCTTCGCTTCCCCACCACCCCGTCCCCACCACCCCCGGGAGCTGCCGAAACAGCTGCCCCTGCAGAACCCTCCTCCAACTCCTCGAGAGTGCGGCTTGTTCCTTTCCTCCCCAATGTTTCTGGTTAGAATCGGGGCGTCAGCGCAGAGCCAGGCAGGTCCGGGCTTGGGGGAGGCAGAGGGCGAGAGCCGAGCGGGAAGGGCGGAGAGGAGCCGGGGTCCAGCCGTAACTGGAGGACAGACAGCCTGATGGACAGACAGGCTGCACTTCTGCGTCCTTTCCCCAGCGGAGTCCCCATCCTCAGGGCTGTGACGGCTCTGCTCTGTCCCAGGTCGCAGAGCTCCGCTCTGCCTGGGACAGGGGACAGCGCCCCTCTGCCGGCACCCCACCCGCACTTTTGGGGAGGGAGCACCCATCTGTGGGTTGGGGACACTTTCTCTATAGGACAGTGTAAGCCCAGCATGGGTGGGGGTGAAGGGCAGTGTCACTGTGTGTGTGTGTGTAGGGAGGAGGCCGAGGGGTCCCTCTGCCCACCTGGTGGCCTTATGGCCCTGGGGCTCCAGACACACGGCCCCCCCCCCAACCCCCCCGCTGGGTGGCGGGTTCAGGGTGCGGCCTGGCTCCTGCAGCTGCTGCCCTCCCTCCACAGGAACTCCAACGGGGCCAGTGTCCAGGGGGACCGCTGGCTCACCTGCCCTCACCTGGGGCTCCCCGCGGCCGCTGCCAGGGCGGGGAGGCAGGAGGGCCTGCGGGCCCGGCCTCTGCTCCTCCGGCCTCTGTTCTCTTGCCCTTTGCTCTGTCCTTCCAAGAGGCTTTGCCATCTTTCCAGGGAATGAGCTGGAGAGAGCGCTCTGCTCCTCCTCGGCCCCTCACAGCTGAGCCTCAGTTTTGCCTTCTCTAAAATGGGGAGCCCCACGGAGTGAAATGGGCCAGCAGCTCAGCGGGGTGGCTGGGGTCGCTGGCGAGGAAGGCATGCCTGGCTGAGCTCGGAGGGCAGGAGGAGGGGGCCCGGAGGTGCCCTCTTTCCTCGGGGTCCTAGTTCCGGGCAGCCCCGCGCCCGGAGCCGGGGAGGCGCACTGAGAGCTCTGCCCACCCCAGGCGCCCCGCGCTGCTCGCCCCGCCGCCGGCCTGGCCCTGGTCGCATCCGGAGAGCACGGACCCGGGCCGAGCCCGCCCTGCCCGGAGCCTCTGCCGCCCTCCCCGGCCCGGGCCCGCTGGGCCGGGCGACACCTACCTCACCAGGATGGCCACCCCCACGTCCTCGCAGTTGGCGTAGAGCCGGGCCCACGTCGCCTGCACCGCCTTCCTCTCCGCCTCCGAGAGCTCCTCGCCGCGCTCCCTGCGCTCGATCTCCATCGCGCCCGGCACTTTCTCCATGAGCGGCTCCGGCCCGGCCCGGCGGCGGGCGGGCGGGCGGCGGGGGCGCGGGGAGCCGGGCGGCTGCGTGCGCGGCGGGCGGCGGGCGGCGAGGGCAGAGCGCGCGGAGGGAGGGCGCGTGTGTGTCTGTGCGCGCGTGTGTGCGCGTCTGTGTGTGTCTGTGCGCGCCGCGCGCGTGTGTGCGTGTGTGTGCGCGCGTGTGTGCGCGCCTGTGTGCGTGTCTGCGCGTGTGTGTGTCTGCGAGCTGGGTATATGTGCGGGGGGCGGGGCGGGGCGGGTCTGAGGGCTCAGCGTCTGCGCTCACGCTGCGATCGGAGTGGGGACGCGTGAGTGTGAGCCCCCCTCTGGCTGCGGGGAGCGGGCTCCGAGTCATACACGTCCGGGCAGCCGCTCCCCAAGTCCCTGGCCCGGTGCCTTACGGAATCGCCCACTCTGGGGATGGGGGGCCGCTGTCAAACTGAGCGCCAGTGGCCCTGGGTCCAGCACCCCGCCTCCCTGCGAACACCTAGGTCGTCAAAGAAGTCCTGGGTGGCCTGCACCCCGCCCCCGCGAGCGCAGGGCCAAGGAGAGGCAGCCGGGTTGGGCACAGCGGCCCGGGAGGGTCAGGAAGTCTTGGGGAGGCCCAGCTGCCAAGGCTCCTGGTAGGGAGGGTCCTGAGATGCAGGAGACACATTCCGCCCAGGGACATGGACAGGGGTCCTGCGCTGCCCGCATCCCCCCCCCAACCCCCCGTGAAGCCGGAGCCGGGCTGCAGTGAGGGCATCCATCGGGGTGTCAGTTTCCCCCAAGGCTCCCTGTGGCCCTGCCTCCCAGGGACCTGATCCCACTGCCCACATCTTGCCAGAGGCCAGCTCCCCTCTTCACCCGGGCTTTCTGTTTATCTGAAAACTGGAAAACAAAAACGCGCACTTCTGCGTAGACGGCCCCCCTGGGACCTCAGGCTCGGCCCTTCCTGCGAGCTGGGCGGCCTCGGCAGGGGCCTCCGTTCGGCGCCGTCCCCGCCGAGGGGAGGGAAAGCTGGCCTTCCCCGCGGGGCCCGGGAGGCCGGGAGGGTGTGGGTCCAGTGTCCTGTCATGGCTCTCAGATCCAGGTCCCCCTGCACCCCGTCTGGGCCAAGACGGAGCGCACTGGCCAGGGCCAACCCCCTCAACCCACGGCCGTTTCCCAGAAGCCAGGGCGGCCTTCCCGGGGGGCCGCCCAAGAAGTTCCGCTGAAATGCGGAGAGCGAGTAGAGGAATTACTTATTTTTATCTCAATCTTTTTTTTTTTTTAAATCCCCATTTCGATTGATTTCCGAGAGGAAGGGAAAGGGAGAACGAGGAACACCGAGGGTGAGAGGGAATTGTGCGTCAGTCGCCTCCCGCGCCCCGCGCTGGGGTTGAGCCCATGACACTGGCATGTGCCCGACCGGGAATCGGACTGTGACCTTCCGGTTCATAGGTCAACGCTCAGCCCTGAGCCCCACCCGCAGGGCTGCTTTTAACCTCAGTCTTTTAAATATATATATATTTTATTCATTTTTCACAGAGAGGAAGGGAGGGGGTTAGAAACATCGATGGGAGAAAAACATCCATCAGCCGCCTCCTGCACACCCCCCACTGGGGATGTGCCCGCAACCAAGGTCCACGCCCTTGACCGGAATCGAACCCGGGACCCTTCAGTCCGCAGGCCGATGCTCTACCCACTGAGCACACTGGTTAGGGCTTTATCTCAATCTTTACACGCTTTCCGTGTGTCTGTGGCCCAGGGCGTGTCTGCGCGGCAGCACAGCGCGTCATCCCTGAGCGGATGCACGGATCCGCTGCGTGAGCACACCCTTCATCCTGCCTTTCCTGAAGAGCCGTCGGGAGGGAGCTGCCCGGAGGGTGTCTTTCCCGCTTCATCTGCTACCCCCCCTCCCGGGGCGACCCCTGTGACTTCCCTGTGCCGCTGCCCCTTACCTTCCAGTGGCCGGGACACTCGCTCTGAGGCCCTGGCTCCGTAGCCCCTCCCCCCCCCCCCCCCCTTTGGAGCTTCCCGGTGCTCCCAGCTCCCAGCACGCCCTGCGGTGCCCTTGGCTGCCTAAGTCACTCTATTACCGTGACTGTTTACCTTAGTGCCGTGGTCGGCAAACCGCGGCCTGAGAGCCACAGGCGGCTCTCTGGCCCCTTGCGTGTGGCTCTTCCACAAAATACCACGGCCTGGGCGAGTCTATTTGTAAGAAGTGGCGTTAGGAGAAGTTTAAAAAATCTGGCTCTCCAAAGAAATGACGAATGAGTTTGCCGACCACTGCCTTGGTGCATTGGTCTGCACTACACCCCTCTGAGGGCCAGGCCCGTGTCTAGTCTGCAGCCAGAACAGACTGAGGTCTGTTTCCCTGGAAGGGAGGGGAGAGAGAAGGGGGGGGGGGGGTAGGAAGAGCATCGAGGCCCAGGGAGGTAATCGTCTGCACAAGGTCAGGCCTGCTGACCCCAGTAATCAGCTTGAGCCCCCTAATCCACCGCAGCGGGGGCACCAGACGCGCAGCACAGGCCTGGGAGCCGCGGGGGCCATCTTGGCCTCCTTGGCAGACTCGGCCTGGGAGGGGATGGGGCAGCTGAGCCATGTGCACCACCCTCCTCCTGCTCAGCACCTTGGCTGTGCTCTGGCGCCGACGATTTGCCAACCGGGTCCAACCGTGAGAAGCTGATGGGGCCATGGGCTGGGGCGGGGGAGAAACTGCTTGGCCGAGCTGGAGGGGGCTAGGGGCTGCCTGGATCTCGGGGGGGGGGGGCGCTCCAGGGGTTTGCAGGGACTTCCCGCGGCTCCCCCATCAGGGGACTGGGAGCTCTTCAAAGACACTGGCTGCCGCCACCTCCGGTCAGCTCCTCAGCCCAGGCGGCCAGGCAGAGCAGGAGAGGGGTCTGAGGGGCCCCCACAGTGCTTCCTGCCTGCCCTTGCCTCCCACAGAGAGCCGGGCGAAGTGGATGGGGCAGGCCTGGGCAGCAGCGAGGAGGCAGACAGCCGGTGCCCCGGCAGGTGAGGCAGAGAGGGTCTGGGGTGGAGGAGGGTGCTGTCCTGTCCCCTGACCCTGTCTGTCCCCTGACCCTGTCCCGGTCCGCGTCTGGGGAGGTGCAGGGGGTGCGCCCGCACTGTGTGCCGGCCCCCGCCCCCTGGTGCCAGACGGGCGGCTCAAAGCCGCGTCCTCCAGCCTGTCCTCTGGCCGGGGCTGCTCCGCTCTGCTGGTCCGGGAGTGCGGGCGGCCCGTCCCTTCGTCCCCTCGGCAGGACGCTCAGGGGGACCGGGGAGAAGGATGAGGCCGCTCTGCGGGCTGCCCGGTCCGCCCTCCCCTCCTCTCGGCTCCCCGCCGGCGTCAGCGGCTCCCGCGGCAGGATTGGCGGTGCTGGCCCCAATCGGAGGCGCGTGACGTCATCAGCGCCGCGCGTCATTGGCTGGGCGGCCGCCGGCAGGACGCTGTCTCCAGTGCCGGAAAGTTAACTCCGCCCCGAGGAGAAGTCACGTGGCCTCCGGGGGCGGGGCGAAGTGTGGGGACCTTGGGACTTCTCCTCCCCTGGGTGACGGTGTCCTTGGATGAGAGCGGCTCCTGAGCCCAACCAAACCCAGAGAAACCAACCCATGTTTACGAAGAACATTCTAGAGTGGGGGCATCTGCAGAGGGCGTTCTTCCCGCAGAGGCAGGTGCTGGCCCCGGCACAGCTTCTCTGCCCCCTCGTGGGGCGCAGGCCTGGGGACCTGGCGGGTGTCTCCCTCCCGGGGCTCAGGTGGCCGCCACAGCAGCGTGCCTGTCCCAGGTCCCTTTCGGGCCGAGGAGCCCGCCTGCTGAGCGTCCCTCAGAGTGCAAGCCCAGAGGCCTGGTCTTTGGGTCCGAACCCCCAGGTTCCAGAGTCGGGGGGCCTCTGGCCAAGCGGGGTGGTCACAGCGGGGCCTGGCGCCTGCGAGGGGCTGCCCAGCCAGTGCCACTCACGCGATGCCATCACGGGGCCTCCCCCACAGAGGCCCTCATGCACGCACTGGTGCTCGCTGCGGAGCGGGGCCTGGCGTTGGGCAGGGGGAGTTTACTTTTTATTTTTTTAATATATTTTATTGATTTTTTACAGAGAGGAAGGGAGAGGGATAGTCAGAAACATCGATGAGAGAGAAACACCGATCAGCTGCCTCCTGCACACCCCCCACTGGGGATGTGCCCGCAGCCAAGGTACATGCCCTTGACCGGAATTGAACCCGGGACCCTTCAGCCCGCAGTCCAACGCTCTATCCACTGACCCAAACCGGTCTCGGCTACTTTTTATTTTTTTTTAAATATATGTTATTGATTTGTTACAGAGCGGAAGGGAGAGAGAGAGTCAGGAACATCGATGACAGAGAAACATGGATCAGCTGCTTCCTGAACGCCTCCCAAATGGGGATGTGCCCGCAGCCAAGGTACATGCCCTTGACCGGAATCGAACCCGGGACGCTCTATCCACTGAGCCACACCGGTGTCAGCATGGGCAGGAGGAGTTTCAACGCTGGCTCCTCGCTCGCTGACCGAGAGGCTCCGGGGAAAGGCCGTAAGCTTGTCGTCTGTGCGTGACCCGGGGCTGCCCCCCCCCCCCCCCCCCCCCCGCGGCGAGAGTCGGCCCGGGAACTGGAGGAGCACACGTGGCCCCGCCATTCTCCTGGCTTCGCTGCCGGTGGTCTGATCGGTGGGGGCTCTTGTCCGGCGGTGTCCACCGTGTGCTCTTCCCAGCACCGATCACACAGAGTCAAGAGGATGGCGGGGCGAATCACGAGGCGTGGGGGGCGAGGAAGAGGAAGGCCGGGAACGTGGGAGGTCACCCCTGCACCCCGACTCCCAGGCTGTTCTCTGTTTAGGGAGAAGCCTGTGGAGTAGGCCCTCGCCTTGTCAGGTGCAGCTCAGACCCGGCAAGTGGGATCAGCTTGCCCAGCAGGTAGGTGGGGCCCCGAGCCCTGGAGGGCAGAGGGCAGAGGGCAGAGGGTGGGGTTGGGGTCAAGGAAGGAAGGATGTGCAGGGCCTGGCTCTGTGGGGCGAGTGGCCTGCCCTCGCTCCGGGGCCACGGACGGGGGCTGAGCGCGGGCGGTGCACTCCTTCCATCGGCTTCTACCGGAGTCTGTGTGTTTGCGGGCAGCTGTTCGTTTTGAGAGCACCACCTGCATCATTTTTTAAAAACATTTTTATCGACTTCAGAGAGGAAGGGAGGGTGATAGAAATACCAATGATGACAGAGCCATAGACCAGCGGGCTCCTGCACGCCCCCCGTTGGGGATGGAGCCCGCCACCCGGGCAGGTGCCCTGACTGGGCATCGAACCCTGACCTTCCGGCTCACGGGCCGATGCTCCACCCCTGAGCCGCGCCGGCCGGGCCTCACGCAGACGGGAGATTTCTGGATCTGGACAGCTTCTTCCGGGACCGGGGAGGCGGGGTGGCCAGGTGGGGGCCTCTCGGGGAGCGAGCCGCTCCCCCTGGGCCTGGGAGGAAGGGCCATGTGGTTGGGTGTCTGAGCTCAGGCCGTGGTGTGCCCTCCCCCAGGAAGATGGGGGGGGGAGCAGCCGCAGGTGGGGGGAGGGGGAGGCGAAAAGGCAGCAACTGAGAAGCTTGACCCCTCCCTCTCGGCCCTGGACCCCCCTCCTCACGGCCCCCAGGCCCTGGCTGTGCAGGTCCAGAGGCCGGGCTGGCTGGGGCAGGCCGGGGTGGGGGGGCAGCTGCTCATTGCGGTGGGACGGACCCCCTCTGAGCCCCTGGGCACCTCACCTCCGAGGCATGCCCAGAGGGAGGGGCTCCGCGGGCCCCTGGGGCTAACCCCGCAGCCTGGCCGGGGGCAGGGACATGGGGAGTGGGAGACTCTTTACCAAGCCGGGGCTCCCATTCACTCTCTGCTCTTTGCAAGAACCCAGAGGCTGGCCCTGTAGCGCCCGCATCTTAGGAATGAGAACAGAGGCTCATGTTCCCAGCCTCACCTCCAGGCTGGTGAGGGGGGACGGGGCTCCCTGGAGGCACTGGGAGTTCACCGCTGCTGGGGGGGGGGGGGGGCAGGGAAAGGGGGCCGTGTCGGGGCCTGGCTCAGGAGCTCCATGGCAACGCTCAGCCGTGGTCCAGGGCTGTGGGTGGCTCTCGGGGCTGTGGGTGGCTCTCGGGGCTGTGGGTGGCTCTCACTCCCGTGGCATCTGCCGCTCCTGGTCCCCAGAGCTCCCTCTGCCCCTGGCTGCGCCGCAGAAATGATC